>CM026577.1:10882244-11352883 GCA_000180635.4 Pristionchus pacificus
AAGAGAGGAGAGAGTAAGTGAATAGCCACATTTCTCTACTGTAAGGACAATCTATGGACATGTAAAGCAATAACTAAAGGGAGAGTGTGAGAGTGAGGAGAATTTGGAATGATGAAAGTGAGTTGAATTATCTCACTGGAATGCAAATCATAATGGAGTCTTGAGCCTTTGAATGTTTTGGTTGAGGTGAATTATGATTGTTGTTCTCGATTGAAGATAAAGTCATCTGAAGAAGGAAGAAACACATGCAACAACACACTTTCATGCACAATCGATAAGAGAGAGAGAGAGAGATACAAACCGATAAAGTTCCATTCTTGGCATGATAATGAGTTGCCATACTTCTTGATCCTCTTCTCAATTCATTCGTAGAAGTGTGAGTCAATCGATATCTAGAGTAGAATCCCTTCAATACTGTATTCACCTGAAAATATTACAATTACTCAATCGCCATCAAGATCACTATTATTTGACGATGTGTTAATTTAGTGTGTATTCGTTAGATTGTTAGTGTCCCTTTAATTCCTATGGATTCATCATTATTACTTTCGATATGAAACCCCTTTGTTCACTGATATTGATCATGGATTGAGGAGGGTTACAATAGATATAACTCATATTTTCATGAATTGTCTGGTATTTGATAGACTCACTTCTTTATTAGTGAAGCAGTAAATGATAGTGATCATCAATCCCTGATACATATAAGTGAATGAAGCACAATACGTCCAGATGGCAAATACCTTAATAAAAAGAGATGAATAAAGAAAATGAGGAATGACTGACCATGATATTATCCTTAGTTGGACTGAATGGAATAGTCTGCATGATATTGGGTATTCCAAGTAGAGGGATTAACATCAGAGCCGCTTTTACACTTTTCCTAAACATGTTTTTATTCGTACTCGTATCATCCCAAAATATCAGATTCGTCAGTCATTCCCTTCCCATACTTATTCTACTTCTTCTTCTCTCGATAATACAAAACGTTTTGTGGTAGAAGACGTGTTTTTGCAGTCAAACGTGTCTCTAATCTCCTACGAAAGGAGTCTTGAAATAGAAATGGTAGATATCTCACTTCATTCTTTCCAATTCGGAAGTATTGTGAGAGTCTCGCACTTTACTCCACAATACTCGAATAACATTACAAATAAAGAATAAATTTATCTGAAATAATTAACACATAAAAAGATATGTTGTGTAAACTCACCAATAATTCTCCCATTCTTGGTCCATCTAATATCCAGAATTCCATTTCGAGATAATATGATCCCAAACACTTCTCTAATTTTCCATTCTTGATAAACATGTAGAGAAGCCAACAAGAAGCGTGCACCAATGGAATTCCTGTTTCAATTCATTATAATCCATCAATCGATTGTCTTCCTACCGTATCCAGCTAAGAGATATGGCATCAGCTTCGGTTCAGAAGCGAATACAGTAAGCACCAATTGATTATGAAGGTAGAATCCTTCTAGAAAACTCCATCCGAAAGCAACGGTTTTGAAGTATTCAAGTAGAAAGAACATTGATTCGCATATTACTGGCTGTAATAACAAAATTGTAATCGATAAAATATAATTAGTATTACCGTAGTATTAATTGTTCCTGATGTGATTGAACTAGAATTGTCAGGACCACGATGTTGATCAGTGAAGATTAAATCAATGTAGAGAATTAATCGAATGATGACAACCATTAAAATGGCAATCATCAATTGAAGATGAAGGAGATTACGGAAAACTCTCAATCGACTGAAAGAATAAATATTATTCATATTGAAGATGAATATAGAGTGGAATAGAGATTTATTACCGGAAGAAACTGAAGATGAATATTGAAATGAGAAGAGAAACAAGAGAAAGTCCGAGACCAACGAATTCCAGTTTACGCGCATTTTTAGCAACTTCTTGTGCTATCTAAAATTGAATTGATTAGAAGAAGAGAGAAAATGGGAAGGGAAATAGCTAATCTCGACCACCCAAATCGATAATGAATGTAACACAACGAATTAAATATAAATAAGTGAATAGAAGAATGGAAAGTGTAGGACCAGAAGTGAATTGGGATCCAGATTGGAGAGCATAGAGAGAACATTCTCTGTTGCACAGATTGTATAGTTGACCCATCCAGGAGGATCGACTGGATGAGTTGAATTCCCAGATGATAACCATCGACCAGATATATGACAGTACTTGGTGATGAATTCTGAAGTGAAAAAGAAGAAAAATATGTGCACGAATGAATATGAAGTAAGAGAAGGACAATTAAAATGAATGTGAGTTCGCTTGACAAATAGAAAGATTTTCACTGCAAAGTGTGCATTAGATGATACACATCACGAATATTAGATGGATATTAGATGGAAAGAGAAGAAGTAAGAAGGGAGGGGAGGGGAAGGGAGGAAGGATGAAGAGAGGGGATGTCCAGTTGATGATGTTGTCACTTCACACAGCATGCACACTCACTATCTATTGGGCGGTCGAGTTATCTAGATCGAGAGGGAATACGGTATCTCTCTATTCACTACCGTAACCAGAGATTACCATTCCCTCTCAATATGTAATGAATGGAAAGATAATGCATACTAGAACATCATCGAAGTTCATTCTGAAGCAGCTTGTATAATTGGTCCATCCCCATGGATTATCGTACGATCCATTCTTGGAGGACCATCTACCATCCCTATCACAACCTTTCGAAAGGATTCCTGAAATAGAGAAAGAGAATGGACGACCAATCAAAACTGAGGGGAACGAAAGAGGGAGAGAGACAGACAGATAGAATCATTCCATTTATAGTAGATGGACGTACTTGAAGGATCGAGTCCTTTCAATGGTGGACATGGTTTCTGAGAGTGTGAACCGGGAGGTGTCGATGGCCAACAAAGTACTGTATCGAATGTTGCTGGACACCATCCTTCATCTGATATTTATCTCTTTTTGAAATGAATTAAAAGTATTAAACTAACTTGAGATATTTCCCCCAGAAGCGAGAATTGCTCTATGACAATCTTCGAGACTCATTGCCATATCGAATTCGAGTTGACGAGAAAATGTGAAATTGACTCGTTCATTACCCCAAGTGTGAAATGGCCAAGCTTCCAATTCGAATTGCCTGAACATTAAAATCGATGAATGAGGGATGGATGGATGAAGATATAGAAGGAGGGATTCCCTCTCAATCTTTCTCTCTCTCTCTCTTCTCTCATTCCATTCCTAGTATCATACCTCATTCCCCGTTTCAATCACATTACCAACTTGTTTCCTTATCCCACGAGTATCTATAGATAGAGTAGATTCCCATAATCAACCCGTACCCCCCTCCCCCTTCCCCTCTCCTTCCCCCTTTGACTCCCCCTCCTCATATTGCACTACATCATGAATAACTAGTTCCTAGTTCGTTAGATGAATCTTACATTTTTATAAGTGGAAATAGAGTAGATTGAATGGAGAAAGGAGGAATCGATAGATTACTGAATGGATAAATGATGGTCTCTCTTCAATGTTGTTACACATAAATACGATAGTAATGAGGAAAGGAGAAGGAAGATGAGAGGAATCCAAGAGATGAGAGGAAGACTCTATAGCAACTGAAGGGGATAGAGAAGATAAGGAGAGAGAGAAGGAGGGAAGGAGATCAATTATGGAAAGATGTTAGAGATGAGAAAGAGAGGGATAGATAGGTAAACCTATCTACTTATAGAACTATTATTGATAGAGATATCAGATTGGAAAGTAAGAAGAAGATGATGAACAAATGAGAGAAAGAATAGAAGAAAAGTGGAAGAGAAGAGAAGAGAAGATAGATACTTAGAAGAGAAGAGAATGGGATATGGATGGTAAGAGAGAAGAAGATGATGAAGAAGGGAAGAAACTGAGAGAATGTACTCTTCACTTATTTATAGAGATTACGATAAGAATGATTTAGGAGATGAGAAGAGGGAAGGAAGGAGAGGATATCAATGATATGAGTCGATAGAAGGGAGAGGATATCAATGATATGAGTCGATAGAAGGGAGAGGGGGGGGGGACTTGTGATAGAAGAAAATGTGAATGTGAAAGAGGGAAAAGGACGAGAGAAGAGAAGATGATGAGAAGAACTGATAGAGTAATGAGAATAGAATTGAGAATGGAAGAGAAACGTTTCCATTTCCGACGAATAGAAAAAGAGATTGAATACAATACTGAATCATTCTTCTCTCTATTTATTCCTTCTCAAGGAAAATCTAAGAGAATTATACGTGAGTGCAAGATGTTATAATACAAATAGTTAATCTTCCGATATTGTCGTCATATTATCCTCTCATCCATTATACAGTATTTAACAATTCATTAAAAAAATATCAGGATAATTGTTTTTTTAAGACGATAAAAAAAAAAAAAATACACAAATACAGTCCAGGTTGGTTCCCCAGTGAAAACAATCCGGCCCGGCCGGTCCCGACCGGCCCCAAGCGGCCCCATGCCTTTTTGTGGCTCGTACAGAGAGAAATTTGATATAAACTCAAGGGCGTTGTAAAGCTCGTGTAACATGCTATCGATTTGTGAAAGCAGATTTTCAAATATTTCTTTCAATAAATAGTAAATTGGTGGGGAACTGTAATCAGTATTGAGAAAAACAGGTCGCAAGATTACGGTAAGTAAAATCGTCAGCCTGATTCTTTTCAACTTTTTCATTTTTCCGCACAAACTGACTCGCTTCCGCACCAATTTACTATTTATTGAAAGAAATATTTATAATTCTGCTTTCACAAATCGATAGCTTATTACACGAGCTTTACAACGCCGTTGAGTTTATATCAAATTTCTCTCTGTACGAGCCACAAAAAGGCATGGGGCCGCTTGGGGCCGGCCGGTGCCGGCCGGGCCGGATTGTTTTCACTGGGGAACCAACCTGGACTGTATCTCATGACGTCAAATTTCAATAAATGTATGATCCGTTCCCCGTATTCCTTATTTTCGTTCAATGTTTTTACAGCTCTTTTTTCCTGTCGGAGTTACTTGTTTTCATAGATACAAAATGAGTAATCCCGTGCCATTTAGTTCTGGCCCTGAATATTTCATTCACTTTTCATTAGTCGATTGCATTTGAAATGGAGGCTTACACCATTTGAAATGGAGGCTTACACAAGGAGATTTTACAGATATTGCACAATTTATTGACCTATATCATTTATCTTAAAAAAATGTTATTTAAATAGGTTTCCCTAGACATCTAATCCTTTAGCTAATACTATAAAAATGGGTTGTAAAGTAATTTGTGGTGCAAAATTGAATAGTAAAATGAGAAGTGTTCTCTAATTAGCCTTGATTGAGATGGAGAATTAATAGAAGAAGAGAGAAAAGGAGAAGAAAGAGAGAGAGAGCACAAGAGACAAAATGCTCACTAGAATGGAAAACACTCATAAATGTTTTGAAAGGTTGGAGAGGGGAATAAAGGTAGAGGGGAAGTTGATTGATTGAGGTCCCTCATTTATTTCCTCTCTATCGAATCTCTTCCTCTCAATTGAGAAGACCCTCAATCTAGAGCTTATATTCACATTCATTCCATAGAAAAATAAACACGTTCAATGATATCAAATCCTTTCTATATCAAAGGATCATCATTTTCACCCCTTCCCGATCAGTTCCTTATACCCCTCCCCCCTCCCCATTCCATTCATTCTTCGTTTGTACTTATCCATTGGATATGTCAGTCAGTTCATTTCTTCCTTCTTTGCAATGTTGGAATGTGTGAGATGAGTTTAGTGATTGGAAGGGACAACGAAGGGAAGAGAGAGAGAGAGAGAGAGAAGGAGAGGGAGGGAGGGGGAGACTCACCATTCAGAGGAAGAGAAGAAGAAGAAGAGAAGGGAGGAAGCTGAAAGAAGAAGAATCTCACGATTATGATTATGTACTTGTTGAGTGAAAAGACGGAGGAATAATTCCCACGATGGAATGACAAGAAGAAGTAGAAGAGACAAGGGAAGAACTAGAATACTGTAGAAAGAGAAAGTGGGAGGGAGGATGATAGATTACGGTATATGATAATGGATTGTTGATAGGATGAGAGGGAAAGAGACGGTAGAAAGAAAAGAGAAAGGGAAGGGGAATTCATTTCTTTCCAAAGAATCTGAGTATGTCATGGAATGAGAAAATGGAGTAAAATGAAGAGAGTGATGAGATGGAAATGGAGTATTCATAGGATGTGAGTAAGTGTGAGATCATTCATTCTCTCTCTCTTCACTATTCTATTAATATCCAGATTATTTCCTTCGTATAATACTTCATTTCCCTACTTTCTCCTTTATCAAGTTTTATCCAATTGTAAACATTACAAATGTTGAATAGAAAACATAAGTGTATGAGGGAAAGAGTAGAAAGAAAATGAGTGTGATAAATGCGATTGTTTTCATGAGAGATATTTGTGTGAGTAAAATAAATAAGGCCAGTTTAACCATTTGACGTCAAATATAATGGAAGATTTACTTGCGATTAGTAAACAAATAAAAATCAGATGAAGTTCCTTCTTGTAAGTCTTGAAGAGTAAAGAATATTATAAAAGATTGAAATGAGATGAAGAAGATTGAGATATAGTATTGCACTATTCATAGAGATATGAAACATAATATATGAATGTGTGAATCATAAGTGGAAAATGGGAGGGGGGAATGGGAAGGATGGGAAAAGGGAAAGGAAAGAGAGTTAAGGTCTACGTAATGACCAAGGATAAATATAACACAAAAGTGATGAATCAATCCATAAATAAAAGAGGAAAGAGATGAAAATGGACGATCGCCTATAGGTGAAATGACAGCTGTTAGAGAGTCTGAGAAGAAGACACTTCTCCCCCTCCCTTTCTCCTCCCTCCCTCTCCCCCCCCCCCTCCATCCTACCCTCTATTCTTTATCTCCAGACTCGATTCTCTCAGAATAAGTGACAAAGAGAAGCCGAGAGGGAATTCATTTTAGGGAAGTTCCCGAGTCGAGAGAGAGAGAGAGAGAGGGATGAAGGGGGAGGGGAGGAGGGGGACAAGGGAGGTGGAAGTGTAGCTAGTATAAGCTGAATTCACGGATGCATCAACTATACGCGTGTTTCAACGTACACAATCAGAGGAATAAAGGACCGGGGGGAGGGGGGGGGGAGAGAGAGGGAGATGGAGAGGGAGAGGGGGGAGGGAGGGAGGTGAGAATGATAGAGAGGAAGAGTGAAGGATGAAGAGATACTTGAAGTAGTTAGTCGTGAGTGAGATTGAGGCACAGACTGATGACAAGTCGAGAATGAAGAGGTCGGGATAAAGGGAGGAGAGAAGGGGGGGGGGTAGGGGGAGGGAGGGGAGGAAGGGGAGGTGGGAGGAGGAGGAGAAGGGTGATAGGGGAGGAGTGAAGTACATGATCTGTTCAGAAACGAAGCTAATGGAGATATGGGATGGTGAGGAAAGGAAAGAAGGAGGAAAGAAAAAGATGTAAGAGAGACAGACTATTTCGTATGTTATGACAGAATGAAGGAAAGAGATTGATGGTAGGAAAGAGACCATTTAGATAGAGAGAGAGAGAGAAAGAAGTTTCAATGAAGTGACAAGTAGATGAATTGAGAGTGAATGTTATGATGTAGAATGAGAATGAGAGAGAGAGAAGACGATGGACATTCGAAGTGAGAAGATTTGTGCAAATTGAAGTGATTCAAGACGAATTGAGAAGGGGTCGTAGTTGAAGAAGGGGAGGAGGAGGGAGGAGAGGGGGAGGGGGGAGGGGGGAGGAGGGGAGGAGGGGAGGGGAGGGGAGTTAGAGATGGAGTAAAAGGAAAACGGAGAGGAAAGGGATGAATATCCACAAGTAGGCTCACAGATTTTAATGAGAATTCGTAGTGGATCTCAATAGAGATTTGAGATGGTTTGTCATGGTGAAAATGAAAGGGATGGATGAGAAAGAGAGGATAGAAGAAGGAGAAAGGGATATATTTAGAAGAGAAAGAAAGAAGGGACAAGATAGAACAATCAGATTACGGTAGAATAGTGATTACTTTGTGGTGAATGGACATAAGAGTTTACTGCCTTTACAATTTACGAGTTGAAGTTAAATGATGACATGAATGAATGAAGTAAGAATTGAGAATGAAAATCGAAAGAATGGCTGGAAAAGACAAGAGATAAAATTGAAATGGAACGAGATGAATATGGTAGATTACTGTATGATATTTATCTGATGATCTATCATCTCTCATAGTGAGATTGAAATGAGAGATGGTTCCTTAGTGTGACGAGATATCATACTGCTCTCACTCTCCTCCCACTTTCATTACTTCTATTCATTTTTCTCTTTCCTTCAATCTACCTCTGCCCCTTCTAAGTTTGTTTTGGAGATTCGAGAAAATAGATGGAATCCGTGTAAGAGAAGGGAAGGAGAAGAGTAGGGGTATCTATCGAAGGGAAGGCAGGAAGAAGGAGGAGGAGGAGAAGGAAGGAAGGGAGGGGGTGATCTATCCCTACTCATATTCCCAATTAATAGAATGTGTACATGATAGTTCCCTTCTAACACTACAATTCATGTTTCATCATTGAAGAAGAAAAAGAAAAAAATGAGGAGGCTTAGAAGAATGAAGAGAAAAATAGTTAGACCACCATTGAATGATATGTTTATTACGAGTGAAGAATGTACTTATTGAATATGAACTGTTATACGAGATGAAGAGTTGATAGAGAATGAATATAAGATGTTAGAAAGAAATAAGTTAATGATTATGGAAGAGATTGAGGATGAATATGGTAGGAATATATGGAGGTTCGAGACTCTTTTAGAGTGGTCGATCGGTAGGGAGGGAGGGGGGAGGGGGACGTTATTTCTGGACGAAGAGAGAAGAAGAGGAGAGAAAAGAGAAAAGAAAAGTAATGAAAGCAAGAATTGAGGTGATGAATATTGAGAAAATTAAGATGGATAATATAGGAATGAGAAGGAAAACGAATGATTGGCAGTACTACAGATTCATTCTAAGTATGTTTGAGAGAAGTGAGTATTCTACAACTAAGATTGTGACACAAATCAAATTATGATGGGTAGAAGAGATATTCTGAATATGAGAAATAGGAAGGGGCAATAGAGGCAAAGATGGAGAAGGAAGGAGAGGAAGGGGGGGGGGGGGGAGGAAGGAGAGGAAGAGGAGAAGAATATGTCTTCGGACATCATATCCAGAGGGAGAGTAGATAAAGGGGAGAAGAAGGAGGGAAGTTCCTCATATTGGCTCACTCTTATTTTACTCGAAAGGGACTACTGCATCAATGTATTTAGTATGAGGATGAATACGAGAGAGGTAGAGGTGGAAGGGGGATGGGGAGAGGAGGAGGAGGTTGAAAAGGAGATAGGAACACCCGATTCATTCGATATATTGCATTTCCCACAACAAGAAGTCATCGAGATACAAGGAGATTCAGTCCCTATGGGATTCTATTCGAGGTCAGAAGTGGGTAAGAGGGAGAGAAGGAGGAGGGGGAGGGGAGGGGGATGAGAGGGGAGAGGAGGGGAGGGGAGGAGAGATTGGGGAAGATCTAGCCACTCCCCTATGGGAAGGACCGAGATTATGGAGAGAGCTGTGCTTTCCTTTCTACTCAACACTCCTTAACTCAATAGTCGGAGGACTTGGAATGGGAAGGGAGATTTGGGTTAGAAGGGAGGGGGGAGATTGAATGGGAGGAAGGAAGAAGAGAAGGAAGGAAATAGTGATTGAAGAATGAAGGAGACATTTATCCCTCTCTTCCCCAGAATAGAGACGACACTCCCAAATCAATTAGAGTCCTTTTCTATGCTCAATCCATTTCATTGGTCTTCCTTCTCTGAAGTGATCATCCATTCTAGATTCCCAATCGATATTCATGCATCTGATTATTATTGATTACTGTATGAAAGAGTACGGTATTCTCACCTCTCAGGGTTTTCTTTCGTTGCAGGAATCCATTCCACTCCTAATGGATTTTCATTATTTTCTCCATTAGGATTACTGTAATGAAACTGTCCGATCAACTATAGATGAAAAACTCACCCAAACTTAGCGAAATTAGACCAAGCTCCTGTAACTTTCTCTACCATTTCAATGTCTTTTTCATTGAGTGTGAAGTCCCAAATTAGACCTTTTCCCAGAATGTAAGGAATCTCAGAGCAATGAGTTGCACCTAGAGATGGATGATAGAACAGGGAAGGGTGGGGAGGGGGGATGAGAAGGGAAAGGGGAGGGAGAAGCCTACCCTTGATGGGAAGAAGATAACTCAATGGTCCGAAACTCTTCTCGTTAAAATAATCGAATGAATATAAATAGATGTGATCATATCCAACTTCTAACCAATCAAGGACATATTGTTGACAAGAGATATTGAGGAATAGATCCGAGTATAACTGGAATGAGTAGATATATGAAGGAGGAGAGGAGGAGGGAATCACCTCAGCCAATCCCTTCGTCATATCATCCTCCTTCAGATATTCTTCTAACATTTCATCTCTCTTCCTCTTGAATTCATTCACAGATTCAGGAATGAGAGATGCGATAACACTTTCAAATGATGATCGATCCTTCTTCACTTTTCCGCCCACTATAATCTTTCTTTATTTTATCTCTTCATTATTTTATTTGCTCACTCATTAGCATAATTCCTTCATATCGACAGCATCCAACCATTCGAGGTTTATTTCCTGCTTCTTTTCTCAATTCATTTAATGATTTAGGGAAGAATATTCCATCGATACGAGGGCCAATCTGAAGAATCGTAGAGGCGAAAGGGAGGCAGTGAGGGGGGGGGGGGGCAGTGAGAAGAATTGAAGTGGATCTAGATATTCATGAATAAGATATCAGAACGAACAGTTTACATTTTTTGTTATTATTCAGGAGAGTGTTGCAAAAAAAGAAAAGAGTGAATTGGAATGGCAATGTCTTCATTCCGATTTCGCTTTTCATACCTGAATTCCATCTTTAGGATTATCTTTCACTTTAACTTCCATAGATGTTGCGAATTTTTGTGCAGATTCAAGTCGAAGTTTTTCAATGAACTGAATAATAGATAAAGTGTATGTGATTGAATAAATGTTGCACCTCTTTACTATTTCCTCCATCATCAATCTTCATTTTATTCATTGCCCATTCTCTACATTTTTCCACTGCATTCTCTTGAAGAGCCCAATCTGCACTACCATTTCCAGCCATTGGAATTACTTTGTGAAAGAGATCTAAATGATAGAGTGAAGATAGATCTCTCTCTTCCTTCTACCTCTAGAATGAGGAGATAATGAGAGTAAATCAACCGAGGCTCCTCCAGCACTTTGTCCCATTATAGTGACATTATTCTTATCTCCACCGAATGATTCGATATTATCTTGTACCCATTGTAGAGCGCAAGTCTGATCCCATAGACCAAGATTATCAACACACGAAGAATCACCTGAAGTGAAGATGAGAATTGAAATGAATAGAAGAATAAATGTACCTGTACTCCAGAAACCAAGGAAACCAAGACGATATTGAGTAGTCACAACGATTACATCCTTTCTCACCTAAGAGAAAATACATTACCTTTTGTTGAAGAATTACTTTTGATAAATGAGGGTGCATTGGAAAGAGGAGGGAGACTCGTGACGAGATTGATAACAAGGTAAGAGACATCACTTATCATCATGAGGTTATGAGTGATATGTATTATTCTTGTAATATTCATTCTTCAACCCTAATTCAAATCTCCCTTCTATCTCAACAAGTGTTGATATGGAGGTTATCATAAGATAAATGGCGAATGAGAGTTAATAATGTGTTACCAGATACTTAGAGATGAGTATATCTCCATATTTGACAGTTGAATCAGATACAAATGCTCCTCCATGAATGAAGAATACAACAGGAAATCCAGAGGGAGAAGAAGATTTCCATGTAGGAGAGAATACATTGAGATACAGGCAATCTTCGCTTACTGGACCGTGCTGAAGATACAGAATGGAAGGGAGGGAATGGGGAAGAGAGGAGGGGAGGCGTAAGGGGGGATACCTTCCATTTCTCATACATATTAGTTGTTTGCATTCCTCTATTTCCGAATGAAATGCATTCTTTCACTCCCTCCCATTCATCAACAACTTCTGCTTTCTAAATATTATCTAATTAAATGGTCTTGAATGATGATGATCTTACTCTAAATCGAAGTTCTTCCACTGGTGGTTTAGCATATGGAATTCCTTGATAAGCATCCACTGGTTTATCTTCATCATGGAAGAATCGACGACCAATTATCTTTCCTCCTGTGATAGAAACTTCCTTTGAAGAAGGACACTTTGAAGATGATCCTCCCATTCTGAAGAAAGGAAACATAATAAAAGAGAGAGAAAGAAGGAATAAAACGATTCAATGTAAAAGAAGAAATGAAAGTGGATGGATCAATTGAGCTATTTAGATAGAAAGAAAGTGGTATTGTGTGAAGGAAGGAATAGTAATGAAGAATGATCGTTATCACCTTCCGTTCTCTCCTTTTAGTCAGTACTCTCTCCCTTTGATAGGACGAGTCTGTCTGCACAATCATAGCACAGAATGGGAAGAGTAAACAGATTATCACTCTTATTCAGCTACATATTTCACAACACTATATTTCCACACGGAAGTGTCACTTTCATTGAATGACAAGTATCACTTCAAATAAATAAATGATAGATAGTAGACTGATATAATAATTCAGTGCCTGTTAAAATCAACCTGAAAATAGTAGGTACAGTAATCTCATTGTCTGTGTGTTTGAAACGATACCGACAAAAGAAGAAAAAAAGTAACCAAAAATTACCAATTTATGCCAATTTTTCGCGATTCGTACCGAAATTTTCATTCGATACGATAATAACTTTAGATAATAAGATTGCTTATTATTTATCTAGTTTGACATGAAATATCTAAATGGATTACTGTGATCAATATCATCAAATTATTGTTTACTTGTGATGTAGCTTTAAAAAAATTTATCTATACCAAAAAATATGTAAATATAGATGATCGATGTGCTTGTGCATCTCCCTCCCAATTTTACCAAAAATCATCGCTGTGGTCAATTTAAACGATATAGCTTCATTATTATTTTGTCAAAATTAAATTGACGAGATGAGGACTAAAAAAGTGGAAAATTGTAAAAAAAAAATTTTTTTTAAGTACGACAATTTTTGAGTACGACCCTCTGTTCATACCGTGAAAAAGCAATTTTAGTTACTCTCGGAACGGATTATTCCGTTTCTAGAGAATTCTCCCGAAAAATTCAAAAGTCTCGCTCTTGCTCCCGCTTGATTTGTGTTGCACACGCTTGATATTTTGCGTTTAATTATTTGTTCTGTGCTTGTAAATCGTTCGCATTGTGCTAGTAATAACGCCTCTTAGATGTCGAACGTGAAAAATGCTCCGATCGCCTGGGCTCAGCGAGAAGATCTGATTTTTATGACAATCGAGCTCGACTCGTCTGTGACAATTGAGGAACTGAAAATCACTGGTACTTCCTTCAAGTTCAGGTATGATAATATCCTTCTGAATAACTATTATTCAAACGATTTGAAGAGGAACGACTAAGGATGCGACTTACGAATCCTCATTCGACTTCTTCGCTGAGGTGAATGAGGAGGATATCAAGAAGGGAGCCAGCACAAGGTGGATATTTGTCCCTAGTTTATCGTGTGTTTTGTAATTTCTTGCATATATCTAGACCCAATTATTGTTTTATATTCAGATACATCGAGCTAGCCATTGGAAAGAGCAAGAGTGAATGGTGGCCGCGACTTCTCAAGGAGAAAATCAAGGTTCACTGGTTGAAGGTAAATATTTTATTCATGTCATGTAAAGTTTTTACAGTACAGTGGTTTTGCGATTTCATGTTATTATGTAAGAAATAAAATGAATGATCCTGCGGTTGTCAGGTTGATTTCGGTAAGTGGAAGGAAGAGGACGATTCCGATGTCGAGGCCGGTCTTGGAGGAATGGACTTCAACAACTTTGATTTGTCGCAGTACACGAATCAAATGGGAGGAGGGATGGGTGGAATGGCCCCTGATCTCGATGGTTTCGGAGATGACGATGAAGATGATGGAGATATGCCCGAATTGGAGGATGCTGATGAAGAGAATGGCGATGCCGAGAAGAGACACGCATAAGTTGACTAGCCATATAAAGTTAATTAACTTTTTGATCTCCCCCATCTTCCCGATTAAACTCTAGAGAACTACTCTCTACCCCGTTTATTACAGATTTTTCATTATTTGATATTATTATTCTGCACTTCACTTTCCACGTTCGTGATTGATTGTTGACTTTTGACAAAATGATAAATATGCTAATTATGATATCTTGCTCGTATTTAATACACCACGACTCCAAATTTATTTATCTAATTGAGTTGGTAAATCTCGTTAGGCCTTAAGACTCAAAGGACCACCTTTTTCCGATAATGGGGTCTTTATATATGGTCGACGGTCAGACGTTCCAAATTTTTGAATGGATCCATTGTAGCATTTAAGTGAGTAGATGTTCAATTGTTCAATACTATGAAAATCCGGGAAAAGTGATGCGCAATCCACAGCTGTACGAATCAACCCCTTAATGGGAACTTCACAGATCCTTTAGAGATATGTGCGCAATGAAAAAAGAATGTCTGGCTGCAGATTATAGATCGTATCTGGCAAAGCTGTGCACCCGAGTATCTTCATTACAAAGTGAATTTGGTTTAGAAAACCCAAGTGTTCCGAGTTCTCCATGTGTTCTCTATTGCACAGACCGACTTCGTAACCACCACATACACTTGATCTTTTCCATTGAAAGTAATTTGCTTTTATTATACATCGGTTCATCATATACAATTGGCTACATGGTTAGTTGAGTGTGTGCAAGCGAGGGCAGAAGAAGAGGGAATCCAAGGGAAGAGGGGGTACATCTTATAGCTCTCTGTAATGGATTGGTTGCCATAGTGAAAATGTCTTTCTATCTCTTACTCGCTCTCGATGAATCCATTAGTGTAGATACGAAGCATGAATTCCGCCTCTTCATTTGGTTCGAATGTAGAGGGGACGATTACATAATTGCCAGGAGGAACACGGAACCGTCCCGTCATCTTAAATCCAATAAATATCCATATCTACTGGAAAGACATCGAAAGAGAGAAAATATTTTTCGTCACAATTTTCCGTAAAGATAAAAGACTCTTTAAACGAGTGTATTGCCCAAAAAGAGAGAATTGTACCTCTCTGAGATTGACGAAAGCAGCAGATCTCATTGCTGACTTTGTCGACTTGAAGAATTGTGTGCCCAATTTGCCTGAAGGAGCGCGTCCCGCCTGGAATATCAAGATTACTGTAACTGACGGGAAACAATTGACACTCAAATGCATTCTAAGCTAGAGATGCAATATCAAAGCACGAAATGACACAGATTGGTGAGGAAACTATTGTGTACTATGGGGGTGATTAGTGACAACTGAATGGACTACATTGGCATTATCACACATTATTTACGATAGAAGGAATGAGATGAATTGGATTCTTACGTTAACCTGAAATACCAGGATCATTAGACATTGAGCCCCTCCTCTCCCCCCCCCCCTCCCGTCTATAGGATAAGTTGACAAACATCATAGACAGCAAATCCAATGGGAACATTATCCAATCCCATCGGTTTCATCTCACGACGATACTTCTGGAGGACAGCGAAGATTACGGTGCACAACTGGAATGAATATTTCATATCAATCAATAATTGTATTCTACCGTACCTCATCCTCATCATCGGGATCGGAATCAGTGAGAGTAACACGGTACTGAGGATTATTGGCGAATGTATCTACAATACGAGTCATTCATCATCTTCCATCCTTTCCCTTCCACATTCATGGAATACTCACTAATATAATTTCTGCATCCTCCAGCAGTCTGATTTCTAATCCAAGCTCCATCGTGAGTATTCGTCGCCCATTGAGCAGTTGCCCCTTTCACTCCTGTCATCTGATACACCTGAACACAGACCATTCATCCATCTTCTCTTTAAAGATCAAAGATCAATCCTCTTATTCACCTCATTCATTACATCTGGTCCCAGATTGCATATTTCCATCTTCTCGAAGTTTCTCATGAAGTCATCGAATGACATCCTACAACCAATGAATGAATATCATATACAGTAATCATCATACTCACCAAAATTCTCCATCCTTCTCGAAAGTAAGTCCCATATCTCTCTTTACATCATCAGGAACTCCCTTCCATTCTCTTGAATTATCAGACCACGGTCCATTCCATTCTTGCTCGTTACCCCATGGATTACGGATCCGAACAACACAGATCTGAATAAAGAGAGAGAGAGAGGGAGAGAGAGATGAATAGTCAGTCGTCGATTATGATTCCATGTACCGTACCTCTCCATTGGGAGTGGGAACTACTCTCATTCCAGTGATTGAATAAGCATGTCCCTTCACAAGTCCATTAGGAAGACGGGCTTCCCAGATATTGGGATCCGCTTCAATCGAACATCCAAAGAGAGATCCCATTTCGAAACCACGCAACATCATCTGTAATACGGGATATATAGAGGGGGGGGGGGGGGGCGGGGGTAGAATAGAATACCTGCATGACATTGGGAGGTGGTTGATGGAGATCAATGAATTCAGTGAGACCACCCGTGAAATCTTCGAGTGCCTCAGAGGTCGTTCCTCCCTTCAGAGCTTCGTATGTTCCATGCAGTCTACAATCGATTAATCAATTACCATTCCATTACAGTACTCTTATCTCTCGTGTACTCACTTAGCGTAAGCTTTCTCGAGAAGGGCACTCCAGAACTCCGTCTTAGAAGCAGAATGCATATACAATAGTTCTGGAAAGGGATACCTCTCCTCTCCTCCCCCCCCCCCCTCTCTCTCTATCTCACCTCCATCTGCACAAGGAAGTCTATCGTCGATGACTACATCCACCCACTTTCCATAGTGCCAGAATTGGAAGTGGAAGATACCTGAGAGTATGAATGATTAGAGGAGGAAAGGGAGAGGAGGGGATCTCACCAGCATAATTCTCAGTGAACGATTGATCGGGAGGGACAACTCTGTAGAACAATTCGTCTCTCAGGGTAAGATTAGCAGCTGCAGCGAGGAGCCAGCAATCACCCAATTCACCCTGGAATATATACGGTAGATACGGTAGGGAAGGTTGGGGGAATTCAATACCTGGATAACATCGAATCTTGAATGTCCTTCTGCAATGAGCATTGGCTCTCTCGTCAATTCTCCGGGTCTCATCCATTTCACTCGTTTAGAAGGACGTTTGTTAGTGTAGTAAAGAGAGGAATCATCTGCAGGGAAATAAGGATCTTCATATAGACGACGGTCCTGAACGGAACAACAAGATTACGGTAGGAAAGAGGAATAGGGACGTACTTGAATACATTTGTCTCTCTCAGCATAGAAATCGATGACTTCTCCTTCTTTGAGAGCAGGACTTACAGGCCCTCCTCCTCCTCCTCCCCCTCCACCGAATCCAGAGGGAGCTGGAGGAACGAATGGATCAACCTAAAGAATTACAAATACTATTATTAATCTATTATAACCGTCATCGATTCTTTGATAACGATCCTTTTCTTAATTCTTTTCTTCGCACAACACATCTTCTAGAAGGACAAGCCAAGAAGATTTTGTATTATATACTCAGCTCTATAGAATGAAAACAAAAATCACATTTCTTTTCGTCCACACAATTTTTTTTACAACCAATCATTGAACGAAAAGAGAAAGGAATGAAAGGATGAATAATAGAGATGACGACTTACATCTCGTCGGAACTTTCCAGAGATTATATTGTCCAGAATAATCTTTCCAATATTTCCAAGTGAATTATCCTTTCCTCCCAATGAGAAAATGACATTTCCTGCGACAGCGCCTAAAAGGATAAGGTTAATCAATATATTCTCCATCTACAGTACTTACCAATAATCTTTCCCGTTTCGGGATTCACTCCAAGGAATTTATGAGCAGCATCTCCAATCAAATTTCCAATGATGTTCACGAATCCACCGTTCATACGAGATGGATTAATATTTCCACCTGATCGATACAACATACAGTACTCTCTCTCTCTCTACCGTACCTCCTCCACCGTATGCTCCCCCTCCTCCTCCTCCGCCTCCAATCAATCCTCCAATTAAACTTCCAATATTGTTTCCTCCCCCTCCTCCTCCAATCAGACCACCGATAATATTACCGATATCGGGTCCTCCGCCACCTCAAATCGATACAACACTCAATTTTGATTCCATTACAGTATACCTCCTCCACCTCCACCTCCACCTCCATATCCTCCACCCCCACCTCCATATCCTCCTCCTCCTCCACCGTATCCTCCTCCTCCTTGGTTATATCCTAAAACGAATATATCAATCAATACTGTATCCTTCCTACTTCTCTCTATCCATAATGTGTTCAAAATGAATCTCATATTCCGATGAGACCATTGAATACACGATGGATAGAGAGAATCATGAGTGCACACTATGTGTGAGTAAAGTGAGTTTATCACACTTCAATCCAGTTAATCATTGATGAAATTGATTGTATGGGAATCAGTGGTAACTAAACTGCTCAAGCAAATACTACATTGATTAACTGCACTCGACTACCGTAATCACACATACACAACACAACACACCGCACCACACCTCCTCCACCCCCTCCGAATCCTCCTCCTCCTTGATTCCCTCGATTGCCTCCTCCTCCTAGAAGATTTCCGAGAAGACCACCCAGATCATTACCTGAAACATAATACCGTACCAATAGCCACGACGAGATTACTGTAGATTGAACTGGAAGAGGACGACGTTGTTGACACATGCACACATCACAGAGGGAATATACATGTAAAAGGACAGTAGTATGACTATTGTGAGGAATGAAGAAGTGAAAACAGCACACCGTATCCATTGAGAATGAGTGATTGAGTCGATTCCATGTTAGTGAGTGATCAATTCGTTCCAATCTCTCTCATCTACCTCCTCCTCCTCCGTTGTTATCTCCATTCTTCTGTTTATTCTTATCGAATATTCCAGAAATGAAGTCTTGAGCTGCTCCACTCTTTATCAGTCCTCCCACAACATTCATTGCAATGTCTCTCTTCCTCTGTCCTCCCATTCCATTATCGGATCCATTATCTCCTCCATTGTTGTATCCTATACACATCTACCGTATTCATCCTATCGATTCACAATTATACAGATTTATCATCACTACAGTATCTTCGTTTTCACTACAGTCTACACATGAAGCTGACTACTGCTGATACAGGCTCACTCCAACAGAACAGGAAGGGAATCTATTACATAGGGATAGAAAAGTACGATAAGAGAGAGAGAGAGAGAGAGTAGAGCATACCTCCCCCTCCTCCTCCTCCGAATCCACCTCCTCCTGCACCAAATCCTCCCTTATTTCCTCCTCCTCCAGATAGAACATTATCAGCTAGACCAGCCAGAATGTTCCCTGCATCTCCTCCTACCTATAATATCCATTCACATTCTAACGAACCATTTACTCTATGAGTAGGGAATAGACAAGAAAGTGTTCGTACCTTGTCTCTAATCAGATTTCCGGCAATATTTCCGATGAGTCCATTGAATTCGTCTGGTTTTACTTCCACCTGTAGTCAACAGTCTATTCTTCTCTTCTCTCTTAACTTTCATTACCTTCTTGAATTCTTCCTCTTCACCAGACATATCTGGACGTTTGTGTTTATGTTTAGTGTTTCCCTTGTTCCTTGAGCTCTCGAAGCCTGGCTCTTAAATGAGGAAATTGAATGGGAGTGAATAGTGACACATCAGAGCAACCATCACAACAACACTGAAGCGAACGTGCACACAATAATGAAGGAATAAGGAAAGAGAAGAGAAGAGTCCAGAATTGAGAAATGGAGGAGGAATTGAGAAGAAGAAGAAGAAGAGAGAGAAAGTTCTCTTAGAGGAAAGACGAGGAACGTTTTATTGATTGTAGAGAACAGAATAAAAAGAATGGCAAGCGAGAAAAACAATGAAGAGTAGATCATGTTTACTCCCCCATGCGATCCGCTCTCCTCTCGAGTGATCTTCCTTACAATTACTTACACTTTTCATAACATGAATGACTCACAACAATTTCTTATGAAAGATAGTGAATCAGATGTATTCTACTCTTGTCCCCTTTCTCAGTTGCCTCTCTCTCCCAACTTCGTTCACTTCACTTGCTTCTCATCTACTAAATGCATGGCTATAATACTGGACGGAGCAGTAAACTGTTTACTGTAAACAAGAATGAGTATGGAGAAAGGAGGGAGAGCATGAGTATGGAGAACGGAAGGGGCAATGACAAACGAAAATAGGAGAGAGAAAGTAGGTACTCCCTAGAGAGGAGAGCGACCAAATGGCACAACCACTCTGAATGGACACTTTTTCATACAACTTCTCGACCAATTCTATCTCTATCTACTCAACGCCAGTTAGAGCAAAAGAGAGAAACAATCTTTGATAAGAACCAATTGTTAGTGATGATACAAAACAAATGATAATGACAAAAGCAACGATGAGAGTACTGCATTCTCATTGGATATTACCTCCTTGAAGACAACACGACAGAAGACTCATCTCAATACAAATCACATTTTAACTATTACGGAAATTGAAGTGAATTGACGATCTACACCAATCAAAAGAAGGGAATCGGCACACGAAAGTGAAGTGTTTGCATTACTGATCGACGGCTCTCTCTCACTTTCTTGCCTCTCAAAGAAACATTGCGGGAGTTCACTGCGGTTTCAAGGTTTTGAACAGATAGCGAAAGTTTGGACTAGAGAAGATAAAGTGAGAGAGCGAGAAAAGGGGGCAATCGAAGTGGAGAATGAGAGGGGGCAACTGACATCTGCCGAGGGGTTTTTGAGCACTAGGAAAGAAAGCGATCTACACAGAAATGTAGTTGATAAGCACCAAAAGCATCGTAAAGATCAAATGGCCTTGAGAGAGCAGAATCGGTTGAACGGGAAGAGCAAATATGAAAGAGAGATAAACTCGCAAGTTTAAACGAGAAGGACAAATTTAAAATATGTATTATGAAATTTCATGAAACTGTTGTAAAAATGTGGTAGATACGGTATATGAGGGATATACTACCGTACCCTAAACGAAGAAAATCAATATTTCAAAAAAGGAAAATAGCTTTTTTTTTAAAGAGAACGCGCTCCGCTATATTAAACTCTTTTTGATGAATTTTCCACTTTCCTTTCTTTTGAAAAAAACGCCTTATCTAAAAATAACAAAAAAGGTGGAATTGAAGTCAAAAAGATAGGCGATTCTAACGGCATGCCGCGGCCAAAACTAGTGGGCGGAGTTTAAATAAACAACTAGTCGCGCACGTTTTCTTGTTTTTTTCGTGCACCAACGTGAAAATTCGAGCCAGTTCAAATGTGTTGTTATTTAGCAATTACGCAATGGGATATAGCCTAATTGGCTAATTAGCTGGTAAATATGTATTAACAATATGGTTTATGGCTCGTTCAATTGAAAAGGTCCTTGAAGTGCGCGTATGCTCCCTATAAAATATTTCCGTGATTAAATGTACGCTTGAACTAGCTTGAACTCAAGTATGTTTACAAAGGACTACTCAATAATCTTCGAATGGCTACTTTTAATATAATCTTATGTTGTTATAGTGTAGCCATGCCATGCAGCGAGCCCGAATTGATGGATCTATCTGATGATAACGACGAAGAACCAACGGAACAGAGGGAATCCGCATTTAATGAGACGTATGTGGATAATCTTGGATCAGAAGACGCCAGTTCAACGAGTGGAGAAACCGGAGAGAATGATATGAAGGTTAGAAAGAGATAAAACGTTTATCACTCAAGATATACAATTTAATGATGGTTTTGTAGATTCTTATTGCCACTGATATTCATGTTGGGTACGGAGAGAATAAATCAGTTATTCATGATGACTCAATAAATTCATTCGAAGAAGTTCTTCAAATAGCTGCTAAAGAGAATGTAGATTTTATTCTCCTCGGTAAGATAATTGAGATTTCTTGTTACTTGTTGTTGCTCAGGCGGAGATCTTTTCCACGAGAATACACCATCGAGAGATATCATGTGCAAGGTAATTAATTGGTTCGTCTCAATCGATGGTTCTTAATTCTAGACAGTTCGTCTTCTTCGTAAGTATTGTCTCAATGACAATCCCGTTTTCATCGAATTCAAATCCGATCCATCCGTCAACTTCAAACATTCTAATTTCGCCCGCGTTAACTATGACGTGAGTCAGTGCAGTGTTCTAGATATTGTTATGTTTGTTTGTTGACTTTGAATATTTTGAGGATTGTAATCTGAATGTGGGATTGCCCATCTTCACCATTCACGGTAATCACGATGATATGGCTGGAATGGTGAGAATATCGTATTTACCAATGTGAATTCAATGTTTATCAGGGTTTAACTGCTCTTGATGAACTTCATGAATCTGGTCTTATCAATCTTTTTGGAAAATTCGAGCAAGTTGAAGAAATGACTGTTAGTTTTCTCTACATTCGTTAAATGTTGTAATCGTAATCAGAATGGATAGTGTTCGTGAAATGATCAGGTGTCTCCTCTTCTGTTGACAAAAGGAACGACTCGATTGGCATTGTATGGAGTGGGAAGTCAACGGGACGATCGACTCAATCGAGCATTCGAAAGTTTGCCTCGATTACTGTAAGAGGGAAATATTGATTGATAAACAGGCAAGAATATTCATTTCCTTCGTCATGGAGCTGAAGCGGAAGAATGGTTCAATCTACTTGTACTCCATCAGAATAGACCACCCAGAAGTAAATGTAGAAGCACTGGAAACTATCTGCCTGTCAAGTAAGTATATATTTGATATGAGTAGATACGAAACAATTTAGATATATTCCTTCATTCTTCGATGTTGTCCTGTGGGGACATGAACACGAATGCAAGATTAGTCAGTTTATTATCCATTCAAACAATTATTAATTATTTGAGGACCTGAGTACGTGGATGTTTCTGCTAAAATGGATGGAGACGGATTCTTCATTATTCAACCAGGTTTATTTCGTTTTCAACCAATCAAATTTAATTTGTTAAGGAAGTACTATCGCAACTTCGCTTACTCCCGAGGAAGCCCTTCCCAAACACGTATCTGCTCTCACTGTCAGTTTTACATTGGTACAATTAATAGGGACAGCTTCGGGAGAAAAGACTCCACGTTTGGAGTGCTCTCTGAACTCTGATCGATGAGAGAGTGCGCGAAATGAAGAGACTATTTCTTTGAAACATTTATAGTTTCTGGTGATGTTTATTCGGATTAAATTGGGAATGAATATATTCTTTTAGATTCGAGGTCGACAATTTCAATCTCGGCCAATAAAATTAGAGACAGTGAGACAAATGATGGTGAGAACGATAAATTTGGATAGGAAACCGAAAGGATACTCTTTCCCTCTTTATGGAACAAGGTATTCATTTCAATATTTACATATCCCGTATTTATTTCATTAATGAATTGCAGGGAAGAAGAAATGTACGATGAAGTTATAGTGATTGAGACAATCAAGGAATTGATTAAGAAGGCAAAGGTTACTTAGAATATTCTCATTAAGGAAACGAATTGATCCTTCAGGAAACTCGCGGTCCTCGTCAACCATTACTTCCTCTTATTAGAATCAATCTTGTTTATTCCGGACCATGGGAAAATGTTAAAGTGAGCTACTTGTAAATATTATTCCCTTGACTAAATGCTGACCTTTTCTTTGTCTTCCTTTTTTGTGAGGAACCGTTACCCTTTGAAAAGAGAAGAACCAGTGTTCCTTCCTCCCTTTCCTCCCTTCTGTCTTACCATTCTTCCTCCCTCCCTTTCTTGTTCCATCCTATTCATCGTGATAACAATGATACACCAATATCAGTAATCTCTTCTTGATTACGGTAGGACAAAAGATGGGTATTGTGAATGATATTGGTAGGAATTGTGGCCTACTTCTTTTCTCATTCATATTTGATTGTTCTATTGTGTAGATGTACAGTGGTCGACCACTGTGGACTATATTTGCCAATGAAGTTGCCAATCCGACGACAATGTTAATGACTAAGAGGTCTAAAGCTAAGAAGGTAAGAAAGAGAGGGGGGGGGGGGAGGAAGACTAATGCTATCTATTTAGGACAAAGAAGCCCCTCGAGTCAATGAATTCGATTTCTCTGTCTTCGATAAATCGACGACTTCTATCGAGGATATGGTGAGTTGAAATGTCTCGAGATTTATTGTAGATTGGAGATAGATAGAGATGATATAGTCGGTTAATGGCTCTCTCTCTCTCTCTCTCTCTCTCTCTCTCTCTCTCTCTCTCTCTCTCTCTCTCTCTCTCTCTCTCTCTCTCTCTCTCTCTCTCTCCCCCTCTCTAGGTATCGGAGGTTCTTTCATTCGCTGATTTCGATCATCGTCTAACAGTTCTCACTGATGATGTTCTCAAGGTAAATATTAAGATGAATAGTACACTATTTATTGACTATCACCTAGTCTCTCTTACGTTGAAGCTACAGTATACCACGATTACTTTGAAAGAAAGTGTCCATTATTGTATCAGATGGATAATTAGTTGCCTCTATTCAGCATACTCTTCGTACATATACTCGTGATCAGACTACTGTAGCTGGTGCTAATCGGAAACTGGATGAAATGCTTAATCATAAGGTACGAATAGAAGTGAGACGGAGAGGGAGGGAGAGGGGGAGGGGGAGAGGGATGGACTAAAGGAGAGTGGTAGACACACTAATTATAATGTTCCAGTTGAATCTGATTCAAGAGAAACTCGTTGGTATCGGAATGGATAAATTGAAGAGTGGGGTAAGTGAGAGAGTAAGAGATTTGTCATTCATATTTCATCTATGGTGAGGAGAATAATTGAGGTGTTTCGAAGATTAAGAGTGATGAACTAATTGCAGAAAGTACCAATGAATAGAATGGAGAAGGAATTGGGTGATGAAATAAGAAGAATGAAGGAAATGATGTATTCTGAAGTGAGTGAACAGAATAGACAAAGAAATAGAATTAATCCTGATGAAATGTTCGAGTAATGTCCCTTTTAATAGTAAATATCCCCTTTTGACCCGGTTTGGTTACTTTATTCCCGTGCCCAATACTATTATCTACCAGTGATCTACATTGTTACATTCGTGTTTCATATTCAATTTATCATGTTTGTTCGGTCAATTCATCGGTCCATTTTGATACTTGGTGATAACGACGATAATAAAAGATTGAACAATGATGTGAATAGCGGAGATACACGATAGGCTAGAGGAACTCTGTACATTAGAGATGAGAAGATATGAGGATAGAGGGAGAGGGAAGGAAGGATGGGGCAAGAATAGATAAAGAATGATGAGAATATAATCACATAAAAGGAGGGAAAGAATGATGTGAGGTGATTGGAATATTCTCAACTAGAGTATCAAGATGATGAGGAAGAGTATATAATCGAGTCATTCGAAGACTATCCATAAATGGAGGAAGAGGAGTAGACAATGGTATTGTCTTGAGAATATCTTCTCCCATTGATACACACACTTCCACTCGTTCCACCTATATCATTACATATTGATTGTCTTTCTGATCTCTACAGTATACCTGAGATACTATCTTGCTTAATCGATTGGCATTTCCTGTTCCTGTAGTAGTACACACATCTTTGAGTGCATTAACTATTGTTGATTGAGTATGGTCAAGAGCTCCTCGATTATCAAGAGGAGCTATCACTGATTCTGAAGAGAAGATACGGTAGATGGAAGAGGAAGGAAGATACGGTAGATAGAAGGATATGGATAGAGACTTACCACTGTTATTGTATATGACGAGAGCAAGAAGAGCAGGGAAATAACTATTCTCCCAATCGATAACTGATGAGAATGAAGAACGAAGAGTGGATACGGTAGTGAAGAATGGACGGAATGGCATTGGAACACCCGATAAAGGAAGTCTCTCTCCACTTTCAAATGTAAACGAATCTTCTCCATTTCTGAATGGAAATGATTTAGAAAGGAGAGAAGATAGATAGGACTTACAATGCATATCTATATGATATTTTAAGTGCGAGAGCAGGCCAAAATGATCGAGAGAGAATTCTCGTCATATCATTCGGAGAGATTTCAGATGGGATTCGTCGAGCAAATTGAACAATACTTCGATATTCAATATCAAGTAGATCCCATAATTGAGGAAGATGAGGTTGAGAGAGCTAAACAGATAATCATGCAGTGAGGGAGAGGGGATACTGTCTTTAGTGAGAAGGAGAGGGAAAGACATACCGTGGGACCGGCATTCCTTGGATCTTTCATTACACAACTCTCATAAGATCGAGTGATAAGTGATAGAAGAGGAAGAGGAGGAGAAGGGGGTTCATCAGAATTCTTTGTTCTTGTTTTAGATGATAATCTTCCTCTTCTTCCAGAGAGAGAACCATGTCGTACAACTAAATAAAGATAATTACAAATGAGAGAGATGAGAAGAGAATATCTGACTTTCTTTAACCATTCCCACTTGAAGACACTTCTGGAATCGACAGAATTGACATCGACTACGGTATCTTTTATCGATTGGGCAATTCTTATCGCCTGCGCACATATATTTGGCCTTCTTCTGTACTGTTCTCTATAAATATGAATGTACTAGTCTCTCCCTCCCTCATTTCCCCTTCCTTCCCTGACATACCTTGAAGAATCCCTTGCATCCTTCACAAGTTCTCGCTCCATAGTGCAGACAGACTGCTCGATCATTACAAACTGCACACAACTAAGAAAGGGAAGGATTACGGTAGGATTGGAGAGGGATACGGTACCTTATCAGCATCATCTTCATTGAGTGAAGAAGAAGTGTCTGTGATTGGATGAAGAGTAGAAAGAGTTGATGGATCAGGAAATGAAGAAGGAAGACGAAAGGGAAGAGATTGAGGGAATGTAGGAGATGTCGGATGGGGAGAGGGAGTTCCAGCTGATGATGAACTATAAGGAATATTGATTGATAAGGGGGAGGGGGAGGGGGAGGAAGATACCTTGTCGTTCCATGACTTCCTCTTCTATCAGATGGAAGAGCTTGCATACATGGAGTTGTATAGAACAGATTATGATTGAAATTAAGAACTTGATGAGGTGAAGTCATTTGAGGAGGAATGAAAGCATCTCCCATGAAGGATCCATTCATTACTGGTCTGAAATTATACCATTTCAATCAATAGTTTACATTTATGATCTCATCGAGATGTATCTTGTCCATTCATACACTACGTCAAACACAAAGTTCTATTTTGGAATGAGTCTTCGTGTAATATCCCTCCTTCCCTTCCCTCCACTCTCTCCCTTTCTCAATCTTGCAATTCCCTCGCTCTTCCCTTGTTCCACTCTATCACATGATTCATTGTACAGGAACGATAAGAGAAGAGAAAGGGAAGAAAGAGAGAGAGAGAGAGAGGGGGAGGGAAGGGGATACGGTATCCCCCCTCCCCTCCTCTCTCTTCTCTACAGTACTTACGGCATGAACATAGAATGAGCTGCATAGGGAGGAGGGAGGAAGTCGGAATATGATTGAGAAGGGAAGGAGAATGTAGATAATGGCTCTTCTTTTACTGTTCCTCCACTTGATGAAAGCATCTTTTCCATCTAAAGACAACGATTGAGAAAGAAGAGAAAAGGAATGGGAGTTGTAATCGAACGGTTGACATTTGGATATCTTAGTGAGAAGAGCGGATTATGAATGACGTTGTATATCGATACACCTCTATTCTCACCTCTTCTGACTCTTCTTCCCTTCTCCCTTGATTACTGTAGTCAATAGGAACTGTCTGATGAGATGAAGAATGAAGAGGAAGAGTAGAATGAAGAGAAGAAGGAGAAAGGGAAGGAGTAAGAGTTGGTTGAGGCTGAACATTGAGAACACATCGAATGATCGACGGAAGAATGATAGAATTCGCCATTTAGATCAGATGAGAAGGAGAGGAAGACAAGAAGAGGGTTGGAGATGATAAGAATTGATGAGGGAAGATGAAGAGGAATGGAATGGTAAAAAGGTAAAGGTCACCCCGTACTCTAGGCACACGAAGTCCTGCGGGAGCCCACTGCTAGGCCAGTGACTATTTTATGAATGCTAGTGAATGGAATGGATAGAGATATAAACAGACAAGAGATATGATAGACTGAGAAAGGAAGGATAGAAGGAGGAGAATGGATAGGGGGGGGGGTGTGATGAATTGGGAGGAAGAAAAGGTAGAAGAGAGAGAGAGAGGGACAATGATGATTCATTCCTACAGAAGCCAACAGATTTCTCATTGATTAGTGAAAAGAATGGAAAGAGGAAAAAAGCGAAGAAAGGGGAAAGGTTGAAGGATATTGAAGAGAATGAGGGAAGGATAAAAGGGGGAGAGAGAGAGAAACAGTTATTGTAGATTATGATGAGAATGAAGATGTTAAGTGAGGAAAGTGGATGGGAATGGAATGGGATTGGGAAAGAAATGGTCAACTACCATAAAGGAATGCACTTTGAGAGAGAATATTCTTTCCCCCTTCTTCCAAATATGCAAATATTTATTACCCTACCGATCTAAACTGTATCTTTAGTACCCTATTATATTTTTAAACTCAAATTTCGTTAGATCTCAGACTGAACACTAGAATGAAGTTGAATGTACCTAAGGGAGAGGGGGAGAGGGGGGGAGGGGGAGGGGGTATTCCATTGTTCCATTCCCTTACTCAGGTGATATTAGTGTCGTAGAAGGAATGAATAGACTAAAGATGGATACAAGAAGAAGAATTGAAGGTG
Source organism: Pristionchus pacificus (assembly GCA_000180635.4). NCBI lineage: Eukaryota > Metazoa > Nematoda > Chromadorea > Rhabditida > Neodiplogasteridae > Pristionchus > Pristionchus pacificus. Next base: position 10,911,055 of record CM026577.1, read on the forward strand.
AGAAGGAAGGGATTGAAGATGAGGATGATTGGATATATAGAGGAGGGAGGAGGGAGGGAGGGAGGGAAGGAGGGAGGGAGGGAGAGGGGAGGGGAGGAGGGGAGGAGGGGACAGGAGGAGGAGGAGGAGTCTTTATCTCTATTGCAGATGTAGATTCATTTCCATAGAATAGATAGAATAAGGAGGTTAAAGGTTGAAGTAAAGGAAGATGAGAGGGAAGGGCCCGACTACTGATTTGGGAGAAGAGATGATTCAGGTAGAAGGAAGAGAGAAGAAGAAGAAGGAGGAGGAGAGGGAGAGGGAGAAGGAAGGTTAGGACAAAGTGAGGTTGATGGGTAAAAAAGAGTGAGAGAGTAAGGTAGAACAAGGATGGAATGGGAATGAGAATGAATACCTGATCATCATCTTCATCATCGAATAAATCGAATAAATCAGTTGGATCTGATGGAGAAGGAGGAAGATCACCTAAAGAGATTCATTTATTCATTTAGTAATTGAGGAGGGAAAGATTACCTAATTGATTATCATTGAATAGATCACTCATAGCAAGATTCTCTAGAGAGGCCGACAGTCTACCCGATTCACTACCGTAATCTGATGACGGAGACTGGAATCATGAATATTATTATTGTCCGTAACAGTAGGATCCCACGATGAAACAGTCAAGATTACAGTAATAGAAACTCGAATATAATAACTTACGGGAGTTGGTTCAGAGGGAAAGATCATTGGAGATCATGAGATGTAAATGGAAAGAAGATGGGAAGGAAAGGTTCTGAAATGAAATGCTCCTTTTGACTCCTTCTTATTCCATTCAGAGGTTTCCCTCTTCCGTCAGTATCGTCATTGGAAAGAAAGACGCAATCGAAGATTCCTTTGCGTATGAGAGGATTAGAGGATAAATGAAGAGAAGGATGAAGGATGATAGGGAGAGAGAGAGGATGATATCAATGGATTTATCTACGCACTTCCACTATCTTCCATAGAATTTGATTGAGTCGATAGAATAAGATGATGAGAGAGAGAGGGATGAATCGGGAGTCCAAGAGAGAAGGAGGAGGGAATACTCCCACTCTCTCTTCTCAAACAGTTCATAGACAATAGAAAAGTGTGAGGATTGAGAGAATGGCGTCAATTGAAACGAAGAATAAGAAGAGTCTAGTTCATTTCCATTCATTCTAACCATCAACTACATCATACTCGGTATATTTCCATTTTGAAGATTATTTAATTAATTCCTTACGTCATTTGGTGCAAAACAACCTTCGTCTATATTTACTTTGTTGTCTAATCGAAAAATATCGAAAATGGTTCGATTAAAGCTTATCATTGATATCATTATTAATTCGTTGTTAATTGTGGTTGAATGAACACCCTCATATTCCTTCAATTGAGTGGGCGGATCTATTCCATTCCGGGTTGCATCTCAATTCTTTTCCTCCCTCCTTCTCGTCCCAACTTAGTAGGGAAGAAGGAAGAACGTGACGTAATTTGAGAGAAGGGGGAGGGGAGGGAGGGGGAGGGAGAGGAGGAGGGGGGGGAGAGGGATGGCGGACGATAGAAGGGACATCGTCATTCCTTTCTCTCTCCCTCCCTCCCTCTCCTTCCATGCCCACTACGTCCATCCATGAATATCCTCTTCTTCCTCTCCTCCACCCACAGATGGACTCCCCCCTTCTCTCTCCTATCATTCCCATCATCATAATCATCAGTTCAAGAGGAAGAAGCCAATCAAATCCATTGAGATCACTCCCCCCCCTCATAAAAGCGATAAAAAAGTGTTCCTCCTTCTAAGGATTCCGACTTGAATATTCGCCCATCCAATCGGAATTGCGTATATCGTCAATCTACGATTATCTATCAAATAGTTCCTCAATGATCTCATTCTGAATTATTACTCTTGTCATTGAAAACCTATCAAGTTTCTATCAATTCCATCAAGTAATGATTAAAGGAAGATAGAATGAGAATAGTGAGTGGGAAGGGTACATATGGGATTGAGATGGAGACAGAGAAAAGACTACGGTAAGATTGTAATATCGGAAGAGAAAGAAGTTGCAACACATGTTGATGAAAAAGTGCAAAAAAAGATGAGAAGGGAAGAAATGAATGAATTGAGAGGATATTCAGGTCGTGGAATAATAAAAGGGACGAATTGATAAGGGAGTACTGTATGAAGTACTGTATGATACAGTACTCGATGGAGTAGAGTACTCTTATAAGGAAGAGAAGAACTGACTGGACTGAGTGGATGAATGGAGTGGAATGAGCTGTTTCCTTCTTCGACCCATATCCCGCCCACTCTGAGCTACTCCGCCCATCGAATGACGTGACGACCCGCATCCAAATAATGACTGCACTGGAAAGGAAAGAGAGAGAAGGAAGACGACGAGAGGGATAGAAGAGAGAGAAGAGAGTGGGTCTCATACATGAGAGAGAGAGTGGGTCAGTCATTCCCCCCCTCCTCCGTCCCACAGAGAATGGACTCAATTAGAGATGATGTGAGATGTTGCAAGGGGATAATAAGTAAGTAAAGGGGAAGAAGTGATCCTATCCTCTTCTTCTTCTCAACCCGTACATCATTTCCGACCCGTCCCCCCACTTTGTAGACTCCATTTCTATCTAAAGGAGAGTCTTTCATCCCATCATCATGAGAATATAAGATGGAAAGAGATGGGGATAAATCTGTGATTCCTCCTACCTCCATATTCCTCTGCTCTATTCGCATACTCAGTGAAAATACACCGAAATCAGTTGTACTTCATCAATTATTAATGTGTTCCTTCGATGTTTACGTATGAACTGACCATCTGAAAGAATTCGAGTTGAATTTACGTAATCACAACCATTTTTAGCCCTTCGACGTAGTATTCTCAGACTAGAAATAAGATGTGGGAGGGACGAAAAGAGAAAGGGAAAAGAGACTAATCTGTCCGAATAACGAAATAAGATGGAGAGAGTACTTGTGATAAGAGACATTTATACTTGGAAGATACGGAAATGGACGAGTTAATGAGTGGGCGAAAGATGAGAGACGTCAACAGGAGAATTATGTGGAATATCATGAGTAATCAGGATGGAAGAGGAGGGGGAGGGTCAAGGGGTAGATAAGCTATTCATAGCACATTAGATCTTTAATATTGGAAGGGGTAAAACTACCGTTCGCTAATTAGAATGATATCAATTCCTTTGTTGATCGTTGTTACAAATACTATAGCTACATATTATTTTAACAGGGCTGATATTTCTCCAGTGATGCATTCTAATTTTATCCTACACTCTAATTTTTAGAAATCGAAATACGGGTAATCATCTCTTCATTCCACCCACTCTCTCACCGGTCAGACAGACGAGAGAGTGTGCAGAATGAAGAGACCCGTATCTACTAGTTTTTGAGCGGCATAGAGAAGAGCTTGAGACGATGACTTTAAAAAAAAGGAGGCAGAAGATGATACTCTGAGAGAAAAGGTTGGTACAAAAGAAGAGAGTCATTCTGAACCATTAAAAAATGTCCATGTCCAAATGAGTTTGAGTTCACAATAAAAAATAAGCCCTCCATCTCCATCATTAGACTCATTTATTGATCTTGTCTATCTGCTAATTCAAGTTAGTTAGTACATAACGTCGGAGGCTCACTAGATATATTATGTTTCTATACAATCTCATAATACATAACTTATAAAAAATGAATAATGTTCTCAAGGATGTTGATCATCGTAGAACTCGATAGAGTTATGGAGAAACTATCTACCTTGATACAGAAAAATAAAAGAAATGAATGGAATGCCACAAATATAATCCTAATTCGTCTTTGATACATCCGCTAACAGATTGCAGATTGAGGATCGGATTTATGATGGAAAGGAATGTATAAGGAAGACATCAGGATTATCTAACATACCTCATTACGGGCACATTAAAAAAAAATAACGATTTATCGGTGAAGCGCAACAACATAAATGCATTTGGCCCTTCGCCAGAGCACTGCTGAACTGCCGAGCCGGACCGACCTTTTTAAAACATTTATTAGTTATTTATATTTTGATGATTTCATATAAAACAGTGTGAATACGTGTTCTCGAAAAAAATAAAAAAAAGAAAAAAGTACTTAAGCTTATTTAGACCTTGAAGATTCTTCAATTAGAACATTAACGTTAGTTTTTGTTCGCAATTGCATTACTTGATGCTGTAAATAAGCTGAAGTACTCACTGATTTCGAAAACACGTATTCACACTGTCTTATATTCTGAATGTAAGATTCTGTCATTTCTAAAGATAAATTTGTTCACAAAATTCCTCATTCTTTTGATTTCTATAGAAAAAATATATTCACAATTTTCCTCATCCGCTTCGTGAGGAAAGTTATTATAAAATAGATGTACTTAGTTATTTCAGCTTGAACTAATTCTCTAATAATTTTTAATAATAAAATTGAGCAGCGCTGAAGACAAAAAACAAGTGAATAAAAAGATGTTCCTTCTAGAAGTGATCGTAGATATGTAGTTGAGATATATCGAGATTAGTCAGATGACTCCAATCAAAATAAAGTATAATCTATCCTCGATGCTTTGGCTTACTCTTGGAAAACATCCGAAATTTTTTTAATTTTCGAGAATGATGAACATTGAATAGGAAAAAAATATGACAAGATGTTTCCTCTGTTTGGGCACTGTTTCCTATGAGAATTTAATCGCTTTCATTTTTTGTTCTGTGAACTTACAAACTCGTTCATTATTTTAAAAAATATCAGTTTTTCTCCAGTAGATTTGTATCCGAATGTTCACGTTAGACTCTATTTGAGATTCCTTTGATTCTTCTTCTCCTCTCATTTGATTACTCAATCCATCCATACTACAACTGCAACTTTTCAACAAGAAGTTCTCAATTCAATTTACTCTTTCTTATGTATCTAACTCTTCTCACTTACAAGTCCTTTCACTAATCACTTATCTATCAGTGACGAATATTTCTACTTTGGCCAATGCACTTGACAATTCTCCCCAATCCCCCCTCCCTTACGTTCCACTTCGCCCATATTCATTACAAATTTATTAATTCTATTGGATGAATTGAGATGGTAGGAACTGTTATTGGACCATGTCCTCTCTTTGGATCCTTTCCTTTCCTTTCCTCTTCTCTTCTCTTCTCTCTCTGTATCCACTTCACTCCTCTCTTTTCCTCCTCTTCGATAGTTACCAAATGAATTATGTGTTTGTTCAGTCTCTGCAGTAGTCACCACATTTCAATCTCATTTTCTGTCTACAGTCAGTCCTTTCTTCCCTCTCCCCTCTCTATTCATCAATTCTTCGTTCATCACCAATAATAACCATTCAAGTGTCTCATCTCCTTCTGCCTTCTTATAAATTGAAGTTGATCACGAATTTTCTTCTCTTTCCACTTTTCTCTTCCCTTCTTTTTCCCTTTTCCCATTTGAGTTGAGTGTGGTTCTATTCTGCATAATGGTAAGTATGTATTTCTATTTCTTCTTCTTTCTATCTTAAGTCGTGGTTGAATAGAAAGAAGAGAATGATCGAATAGATGTACGTCACTGATAGTCAGTAGTATTCTCTTTCTCTCTCTCGTTTATTCTTCCCCTTTTCCATCTTAGGAATTTCCTTCTATTCACTCGTACTTCATCCTCTTTTCCCAACTATTTCTACATTCTTTTCACCGTTTATGGGGATAATGTAATTGGACGGAGTCGGAGAGAAGTAAGAGTGTGAAAGTAGAAAGGAAGAGAAGAGGGCCTTCTTCCATCTCCTTCAATACTTTCCATTCTATCTAATAAATCTAAGTATGATAAAAAAGAATGTGGAATTAAAATATATTGAATTTCAATGTGAGTCTCTCTCTATCTGTATCTCCCCATCTGTCTCTCTTCCCTCTCCTATAGTGAATCTCCTCTATCCTCATTCACTCAATCCCTTTCTCTCTCTCTCTCTCTCTCTCTCTCTTCAAGACACGCGAATTATCTACAACAATTGATTCACTCTCACAAATATATCTTTGTTTTGCCATCCATCCTTTTGAATATTTAAGTTTTATAGTTTAATTCATCTCCTATGATTTTTTCCTTTTGAAAAATAGAATACCTTTTTGTTCCAATTTCCTGAATGATTTTTCGAACGATGTGAATAGAGAATGGATAGACAGATGGTATGGATGGTGATCTATTCTATTGTATCTAGATACTCTCTTCTTATCCCATTCATCCTTTCTATTACACATGTCCTTCTCTCTCTTCTCTCTATTATTTGATGAACAACTCTTTTCTCTTCTTCCGACTCATCTGGGACTGACAACTTCTATCGATACATCCACTGATCAAGAGAGGGGAGGGAGGGAGGGGTAGAGGGGAGGGAGGGAGGTCTCTCCTCCCCTTCCCTCATTCCTGTCCACCTCCATCAATCGTGTTCATTCATCTACCTCAATGTTCTCGTCTCAATGGATAGAATGGGTTATTCCTTCCCTCTCCCTCTCCCCCTCTCCTTCTCCCTCTTCATCCTCTTCCCCTTCTCATCCCTCAATACCAACTTGGCTTCTCTCATTCCATTCTTCTCTTCACAATACAGTCTCTCTTTCTTCTTCTTGAGCCTCTCGTCATTCTCTCCCATCCATCTGTAGATTCTTGTCCATTCCTCCCCCATCCCCCCTCTCTCCTCCTCCTTCTTCCTCTCCTCCCTCTCGATCAGTATCCCATTGTAGTTGCGTCGTCGTTAAATTATTGCATTCCACTCTGGTAGATATGTCTAGAGAGGGGGAGAGGGGGAGATATCCCTAAGTGTGCATCTAAAAATGGAAACGATCAAATTATCTCTCCGAAAAATATTTAACTTCGAGACAAAAGATTAAATATCTCAGATCAACCCAATATTGATCATTGTTTATATTCTTTGAAATATTATTTTCTCCAAAAAAAGGAAACACGTGCATAAATGTCAGTCAATTCGTTATATTCATGTCTTCATGTCTTTATCCTTCTTCTTCTTCTTCTTTCTTCATAGTAGCCAAATGAAGAGTCTTTCCATCTCTTGAAGAGAGTGGCTTAGAGAGGGGACTGATTACGTCTGGACTCTCTTTTGTTATGTCTATCGATTCAACACAGCTGCCATGCTTAGATCTCTTCTCTTCCCCTGATCCTCCTTTTCTCTTCCCCTCCCTTCCCTCTCTTCCTCCTCCCTCCCTCCTCTCCTTCCTCTTCTCTCTCTTCCTTCTTCCTCCATTCCAAACAGTATCGTTTTCAACTCCAACCTTATTGTAATGAAGTGTGATTTCCCTTCAGTCTTTCTTCTAATTCATTCACATATGTTCCTTAACTTCACACCAATCCAATCCACCTTTCCTTCTCTTATTCCCCTTTACTTCTCAATCTCTTCATATTTGACTGCTTTCCTTACCTTCCTTCAATATATATCCCTTTCTATTCGTCTTACTTCCACTCCTTTTCCTCTTATTCTGTTCAATTCTTCATATATGATCTCACTTATGATTCTTCTCTTTCTCATTCTTCAATACATTCCATTCGTCTATTCGTCTTCATCTTCTTCAATCCTTTCAATCTTTTCAGCTCTCTTCATCTCTTCATTTCATCTTCAATCTCTTCAACCTTTCTACTATCTTTCAACTCATTTTCTTCGTCTTGTCACTTTTGCTATTCATAACTTTTTCTCTACGAAGAGTGTCATATTTTGTCTCTTTCTCATTCAACATACTTACTTATTCCAACTCTATTTCTATCATGAGTAATCAATTAGATCATAATGTATTGGTTCGTTTAGTCGTCCCTCTATCTACCTTTCCTTCTCTTCTTCCCATCTTTCTCTTCACTTCATCTTTAATACCTTCGTACTCTCTTCCATCTCTTTTCTCTCTTTCCCTATCCGATACTTCCCTTTCTCTCTCATAAATACTCGATCACCTTCTGTATATCCATAGATGGTAGAGTATCTTTTCCCATCTTCTATTCTTCCTTTCCTTTACCTTCCCTTCTTCTTCCCTTTCTTTTTTCCTTGGACTAACTCAATTAGTTCACTTCTCCGTTCTTTCTTTTCTTCACACGGTTATCACTACTTTCTTTTCCTCTCCATTCCAATTTTCCCTTTGTAATTCGATCTTAATTCTTGTCGGTCTTCCTTTTCTTCAATGTATAATCACTTCTTTCTCTTAGGAATGATAATGGAAGAGAGACAAGGAAAGGAAGAATAAGTCTTCTTTCTTCTTCATTCTCTTCTCTCTTTCGTCTCGTAATTCTTCAAACCATTTATTTACTCAAACCATCCAAGGTTTCATTTAGAAATTTCCGTAGATCTCGTTAAGATTCACAATCAATTTTTGTCAATGGTAAAACAAAATAGGAGACATGGGAATATACGATCATTATTAATAGAGAAAAAAATAAAGATGATTTATGCGACGATACTCTTTCTTCTTATATTCTTACAATTACCTACTATTAAGTAATATATAACACATTATATTGAGTGTAATTAATGATGTTTCTTTCAGATACTCATCAGATTGGAGGGGGAAAGTAATCTTCTCTTCTCATTGAAATGAGAGCTGTAAGTATATTCATTTACTCTTCCTTTCCTTAGACGTAAACTCTTCACTCTCTTCACTCTTCACTGTATTTCTTCTTCTTTCGTAGAATGAAGTCATCTCTTTCTCTTTTTCTCTCTATTCTATTCTGTTTACTGTATGAACGAACTACTTCTTCAATCCACAATCATTCCTAACAATACTTTATATTCCCTTATGTCTCATAAGAACTAATTTTAAAGATCAACTTGAATATGATAAATTGAGAATGATAAAAAAGAAAAGGAAAAGTATACGTTTATTCGTGAGTCTTCTCCTTTTCTCTGTTAGTATCTTACTCTATCTCTTGTACAGTATTGACTGCTCCTTCTCTAGTCTCTCTCCCTCCTCTCCTCCCCCTCTCCCTCTCTCTCTCTCTCCCTCCTCTCCCCCCCCTCTCCCTCTCTCATTCCCCCATTACAAATACCAATCAATTATTATTATTATTTAGTCTCAGGGAACTCATATTCATATTCTTCATATCTAATCGATCTATTCAATGTTGTACATATGTTGAATGATCAATCCTTCTTTCTCTTCTTTCCCTTCTCTCTCTTTCTTCTCTTCCTTCTCTTTCTTCGTCTCCATTTCTCTATACTTCCGTTCTTCTTAATCCACATCTTCCATTCATGTCGTCTCTTCTCTTCTCTTCTCTCTTTTCTTTCCATTCTTGTTTCATCTCTCTCTTAACTTCTTTATCCTTCTCATTTCCACCTGTCAATCCGTGTCAACTCTTTCTCTTCTTCTCTCTTCTTTCTATTCTCAGTCTTCTCTCATTACTCTCTATTCTATTCTTTTCATCATAGTCATCTATTCTTCTACCTCAATACCTTTGAATCAATTCATTATCTCTATTCATTTCAATGTTCCTTCTTGGTCATCATCTCTTTAAATTCGATGTTATTTTTCAACTCTCTATCTCATTTATTTTCTTCTCGTATACCTATAGTTGTGTCTCTTTGAGGTCTGTTTCCATTCCTCTATTACCTCTTCCCTTTCCCCTTCCCTCTCTCTCTCTATCCATACCTTCTCCCCTTCTCCCTTTACTTCTTCCTTTTTACTCCTCTTCAACTCCTTCTTCACATTCATATCCATCCTCATCTCCATTTCGTTTCTCTCTTTCTATCTCCTCTTTTCAACCATAAGATTCATCTCAATTTGTCGTATATCTATTCAACTTCACACGATTTCTCTCTCTTTCTTCAATTGATTCACACGGAATAAAGAGAGAAAGAGAGGAATTCTTTCGAGAAATGGATGAGTTCATAATTATACGTCTTTATCTTGTTTGAGTAGTAGAGTAACTCCCTCTGTCCTTCCTTTCTTCATAATTCTCTTCTTAGACAACTCTTCATTCCTCTTTCATATTCTTATTCGATTACTTATATCTACTCTTCATTCTTCTTCTTCGTTTCTTCATCCCTTCACTCTATCTTCTTCTTCTTCTTCTTCTTCTTCCTATAAAACAGAGAATCAAATGAGATTTCGTTGTCTGTTGCCTTCTCTTTCTCTTCCTCTTCCCTATCCGATCTGTATTAACTCTTTCTTCCATTTACACTTTATCTCTTCTCTCTCTCTTTATTCTATTCCCTTTTTCTTCTTTTCAGTTCTTATCTTCTCTTTCTTCATTCCTCCTCTCGATTCATTGCATCTCTTTCCTTCATTCTCTTCATTCTCTTTATTCTCTCTTCATTCATCCATTCATTCTCTTCATTCATTCGCGTGTCTTAAACACCTCGTTGATATGAGTAATCACTATCAGATGATTGTGTAATGAAGACAGCAGTATTTGGTCACGATGAAGAAGGAGAAGGAGGTGTTTCATCGTCCCTTGCTCCATCTCTTACTTTCTCTCCTCCAACTCAAGTTTCTCTTCATCCTCGACGAAGCAAAACTGCTCCATTTCGACCGCACTCACGAAGGACAAGTAGAATGCAAAATGTGAGAATAGAATGAAAATGTGATCCCTTTCTCCTATTCTTCCTCTCTCTCAGTCTCTTTCTATCAGTGTAATCTTCTCTCTTCACTCTTTCTCATTAATCAATTCGCAAGTAATTGAACAAACGGATCCATCGGTAGCTCCGCCCCTTTTTATCCCCTTGAAGAGTGAAATTGACATTGTGACAGTGACTGCAGAGAGAAGAATTAGAGATACATTAGGGGAGAGAATGGAAGGAAGAGAGAAAGAAGAAGAAGAGGAAGAGGTAGTAGAAAGATCATGCCTTTATTCCTTCACAAACCACACATTCTTATACATCGTAAGAAGACTAATCGAAATCTTCTTTTCTCTCATGGATATCTAAAGGTATTCTTATTCATATTCATTCAACACTCATTTGGACTGCATGTGGGATATCTCTCATGATATCTAGTGAGATCGTATATATTCCATGGACTTATTTTCACACTGAATATCTTAAATATACTAGATAAATGTCTCTTCTCTCTTTCCACTAATTTGAACGTCAGAAATCGATTGTAACTAATTACTGGTCTAGTGAGAAGAGAGTAAAAAGAGTGAGATACACTTCTCCCATTTCTGTCCCCTCCCTCTCTCTCTTACTCTTTTACTTCTTCCTTCACTAGAGATTAACTTACTCTCTTCTCACTAACATTCATAATATTCAGTATAGGTGTTACTCTACAGTCTTCTCTCTCTCTTTTTCTATTCTACCTGTCATTCTCTCTAAATTACTTGGTTGTGTCTCCTTCTCTCTCAATGGAGAAGGAGCTCTCAACTTATCGTCGTTCCTTCGTCTTTTTCTGTAGAGAGAGAGAGACCTCCTTCCCTTCTTCTTTCCCATTTCACAGTTCCCTCTCTCTCTTCATTTCTTCCTTCTCTTTATCTCGTTCCATTCTAAATGAATCTATTTCCTATCTCTACTATTTCTCCTTCTTTCTCTACATCTCAACAACCCATCTCTTTTTTTGCTGCAAAATATATAGGGACGTAATACTAATACGAATTAATTATCTGAACGGGTAATAACTGGATATGATAGGAAAAGTGTTGACTAGAACATGAATGACATTTGTGATCTGAGGTAAAGGAAAGGGGGTAAGGGTGGATGAGAAGGAGGGAGGGGAGGAGGGAGGGGGAGGAGGGGAGGTGGGAAAGACGAATAAGGGCTGAGGGAGGTGGAGAAGCTCGTTACGTGTCTCGATTGGTGTGTCAAGAAGGGAGAAGACGTTGTCTCAAATCAAGGGGAAGAAAGGAGGAAGATCTGTTGGATAGACAAAGATTGAGGACAGAGGGTGGAGTCTTCTCCTTCTTCTTCTTCTCTTTCATCCAATGGATGGCAACTCGACGAGTTCATTTACTTGTTCCTCTAAGAGAAGATAATGAAGATGAATCTTGTGATGAAGATGAAACTTCTTTCGATCAGGTCAGATTATTCTAGAATGAATAGAAGAAGAGATCTCTCTCTCTCTCTCTTCTCTCTCTCGCTCTCTCTGTCCCTTCCTTCTCAATTCATCTCTCTCATCTTGAGAAGAGGGAGACTATCTAGATTCATCTTCTCTTCTTTCTTCTTCTTTCATGATCAGTCTCGTATATCAATGGATCATCTACTTATTCCTTCTTCCCTTCAGTCTTCACTTCATCCTTCGCTTCTTCATTCTCCACTTAACAATGCATCTAAACAGTCTCCATCAACCTCTAAGAAACATCAAGTTACTCGTAGAGCGAGTCATTTCGTTAGAAGAGTTTCAATGGCTATTCCAACACTTTCATCAGATCCCATTCCATTGTCAAAGGTAAGAAAAAGGAAAGGGAATAAGAGGAGAGGGGGGGGGGGTGGACGGGGATGAAGGGGGGGGGGGGTGAAATGGAAGTTATGGTACTCAAATCAAATCAAATCAAATTTATTCAAGCTTCAGGGTTTGGGCCTGTTGAATGATAGCTGTCTTCCAAACATCGGGGTATCTTCGGCACACGCTTTGCCAGTTAGGTCCCAATCGTAGTGTTATTTCATCTCGCCATCTCGTCTTAGGTCGTCCGATTGAGCGTTTTTTTATTCAGCGGAGTCCAGTTGGTGATCCTTTCCGTCCATCTATCATCATTGAGTGAAGCAATCCTTTTGGATTGCTACTATCCTTTTGGTTATGGTACTATCCTTTTCCTCCTCCTTTTGGTCCTTTTGGTTATGGTACTATTATTCTTTAATATCGTCTTTCCTATCTTCTATGTTCATTGTTCAACTCAAATCATCTTCATTCTTTCCATATGTGAATACCCTTCAGTCAATTCTTCCTTCTCTTCTCTCTCTTTTCCTCTACTATCTTTATTCGCTACTAATTACTCTTTGGCATACAATTACTAATAGAGATAGAGTCCACCTCTAGAGGAGGATTCTTCTTCTCTTCTCTTCTCTTTCCTCCCTTCATCCCCTTCTTTCTTCATTCTCATCATCTTTTCAGTCTTTATCAATTCAATCTTTCACAGTTCTTCTATCTCATATATTTCATGTTTCTCATTCTCTCGTCTTCTTTTTCTTCTCATCAGCATCTTTTACTCATTCTATTCATTATTTGCCCTTCTTCATCTCATTTTAACGATTCAAAGGAGGATTTCATTTAACGAGATGACTTTATTTGTGTGAAGAATGAGATGGTCAAGTGTAGAGAATGGAATCAACGGAAACACAAACTAAAAAAAGGAATAAATTGAATAATGGAATGGTTTTCACTTACTCAATTCTGAAATTGGAACATTTCCGTATTTTGTCGTCATTTCCTACTATTCCTTTCTACTCTTCATTTCATCCACTATTCGCCTCATTTCCCTTCCCTTCTACTTTCATATTTCAGTTGTATCGATCATTTCTCTCACTTGGAAGGTGTATCCTTCCCTTTCTTTCTTTTTACTTCGTCACCTTTTCCTTCTCATCTCAATTCAATTGACCGTTTTTCTTTTTCCTCAGTCTTTCCTTCTTCAAACTTCTTCTCCTTCATCAATGAATCTTACATCATAGTCTATCAATGCCTCCAATATCGAAGCATCTAACTCTTGTCCTTCAAAATGGATCATGTAAGGTGAGATCTTTCCTTCCCTTCTTCTTCTTCCTTTCTGTCAATCTTCCATCTCGTCTCTTATTCTATCAATCCTAAGTATGAATAGTGACTCCACCCATTGGATACTAGTTCATCATAGTAATCTCAAAATGGATGATCCATCTCTTTCTCGTCGACGATTTGCAATGGTATCTCTCTCTTCTTCTTCTTCTCCTTCACTTCATTTCTTCCTTCTTTCTGTCTCAGTTCCTTTCTCTATGGAAATGTGTCTCCCCTTCTCTCCATTCTGAAGAGTCTCTCAATGCATGTAATACAAAAAGAATGACAAGTGTTTAGGAGTGATGAGTGAAGAGAAAGAAGAGTATTCCTTATATTATGGGACTGGGAAAGTATATAATGAATCAAATAATAATTAATTGAACAGGTATTATCGTTGGGGGCTGATGTACTCCCAGAGTATAAACTACAACCAACACGAATCCATCACTGTACTATTGTACATTATTCTCCATTCAAAGTGAGCTAATAATCTCATCATAATCTTATAATATGTTGTGATCAGGCTGTATGGGATTGGATTATTCTACTTCTCGTCATTTACACTGCAATATTCACTCCTTATGTAGCTGCGTTTCTACTACGAGAAGTAAGACAAAGAACTATCCTCTTTATTCTATTCTCTTCCACAATTCACCACTTTGACTCCAATATCTCTCGATACCAACCTTTTCCTTCACGAGCTCTTCCATTATGTATGACCCGTCTCTTCCATCTTTCATCCCCCTTCCCTCCCCCTCTTCCTCTCCCCCTTCTCCTCTCAACCCTCCTTCCTCCCTCCTCTTCTATCCTGTCCAAACTGAGTCCTCATAATACGAGACTATTCAGGAGACAAATCGAAAAGCTCGATTAACGGAGCCATTAGAAATAATCGATTTAATTGTTGATATAATGTTCATAGTTGATATAATAATCAATTTCCGTACAACTTATGTGAATGAAAATGATGAGGTAAGAAAGAGAAAGATAGAAAGTTGAATGATGGCACAAAGAATGGTCAGGTCGTTTCTCACCCTGGGAAAATAGCCATTCATTATTTCAAAGGATGGTTTATTATTGATATGATTGCTGCTGTACCATTCGATTTATTATTAGTGAATACGAATAGTGAAGAGGTAAGAATATGAAGAGAATTGAAGAGAATATATCTTTATTCAGTCATCACAAACCACTACTCTTATCGGATTATTGAAAACTGCCCGATTGTTACGATTAGTGAGAGTAGCAAGGAAATTAGATCGGTAAGAAGATTTGAATGTATACGTGAGATCACTTATCTCTCTCTCTATAGATATTCTGAATATGGAGCTGCAGTTCTTCTCTTATTAATGGCCACATTTGCATTGATTGCCCATTGGTTAGCCTGTATTTGGTATGCCATTGGAAGTGCTGAACTGCCTCATAAAGATATCACTTGGTTACATCAATTATGTACGTTTTTATCTCCTTCGTATTCAGTAAAGGAAAGAATGGTCCTCTTTCAGCTAAACATTTGAATGAACCGTATATCTCAACGAATGGTACAATTCCAACGGGAGGCCCCAGTCTGAAGAGTAGATATGTCGCCTCTCTCTATTTCACTCTTTCAACCATAACTTCCATTGGATTTGGGAATGTATCGGCTACAACCGATTCAGAGAAGATATTCACCATTGTTATGATGATTCTTGGATGTCAGTTATTTATCCATCTCTTCATTTAATTGATGTGTTCAATTCCAGCCCTGATGTATGCTTCCGTCTTCGGTAATGTATCAGCCATCATTCAACGATTGTATTCGGGCACTGCGAGGTATCCTCCTCCCCTCCTCCCCTCCTCCCCTCCTCCCCTCCTCCCCTCCTCCCCTCCTCCCCTCCTCCCCTCCTCCCCTCCTCCCCTCCTCCCCTCCTCCCCTCCTCCCCTCCTCCCCTCCTCCCCTCCTCCCCTCCTCCCCTCCTCCCCTCCTCCCCTCCTCCCCTCCTCCCCTCCTCCCCTCCTCCCTCCTCCCCTCCTCCCTCCTCCCCTCCTCCCCTCTTCCCTCCTCCCCTCTTCCCTCCTCCCCTCCTCCCCTCTTCCCTCCTCCCCTCTTCCCTCCTCCCCTCTTCCCTCCCCCCTGTCATTGAATCCTCTTCAGATATCACACTGAGATGTCTCGATTGCGTGAATTTATTCGATTCCATCAGATTCCTAATCCATTACGACAGAGATTGGAGGAGTATTTCCAGCATGCATGGAGTTACACCAATGGAATTGACATGAATACGGTGTGAGATAGAATGAGTTGAGAGAAAGAAGGAAATTATTCAGGTCCTCAAAGGATTTCCTGATTGTCTTCAAGCTGACATCTGTCTTCATCTCAATAGAAATCTTCTGAATTCGTGTTCAGCCTTCTCTAGTTCGACTCCAGGATGTTTGAGAGCTCTTTCTATGAGGTTATCCATTCAATCTTTCTTGATCGACGCCAATATTTCAGTTCCTCATCTTTTTTCATTTCAGATTTCGTACAACTCATGCCCCACCAGGAGATACACTTGTCCATAAAGGGGATATTCTAACTGGTCTTCATTTCATCGCTAGAGGATCAGTGGAAATACTCAATGATGATAATACTGTAATGGGAATATTGGGGAAGGTATTCATTATCGTCCTCTTCTCTTCTAAACACATGTTAATGTGAGGATGATATCTTCGGAGAGAATCCTCTATTATACGAGGATGTGGGGAAGTCATCAATGTCAGTTCGTGCTCTCACATACTGTGATCTACATAAGATTCTTCGTGATGACCTGCTCGATGTACTCGATATGTATCCTGAATTTGCATCTCCATTCTGCAAGGATCTATCAATTACTTACAATCTAAGAGATGTACGTATTCTTCTTCCCTCCTCTCTTTCAATTTAATCCCCTTAAGGAATCTCAATCGATGCGTAAACGATTCGATCGTCAGAAGTTAATGAGAATGAGTTCGAATCAATTCCGTAATACAACTCCAGGAGGGGCACAATGTGAAGGTGAGAATTCCCTCCTCCTCTCTCTTCTGAATAACAGTCGATGCTTTGTGTGGTTGTGTGAGTGACTAGTCTCCTAACCGTGTCTCCCTCCTCTCCTCTCGTCTTCATACTCTCAGATACCCGTGCATGTTCTCCTCGTCCTCGATCATCATCAACAATCTTTCGTCTTCCCTCAGTAGGTCCACCCGATGGAGGAGTTTACACTGGAGAACCAGAAGGTGGCTAACCATATATATTGTATTGTATAAGCACACTCATACACTGCGCTTATCTTTCGTGTATTCATTCAATATAATTCAATGAACTCTTCATCAAATAGTATTCTTCAGAAGGAGGTAGTGGAAGTCTACGAGGAGATTGGCCTAAGAGTGATGTCGATAGAAGATTATCTGGTGAGAATCAATAGTATTAACACTCACATCTAACAATTATTGCATGAGGAATGGAGTGAAATAGAAAGAGACTTAATTGAATGAATGAATAGCAATGAAGTGATAGAATAACGATTGAAGGTGGATCAAGAGACTCACGATCAGAGACAATTCCTCTTCTACGTGAAGATCCTTCTATTAGATCACAACCAGAGAAAGGAATTGATCGAGCTGTATCATTATCTCTTTCTTCTCCTGGTGGACTTCTTCCTCGTGTCACTACTCTCAATGGTTAACATTTGCTGTGTCAATCCCCTCTCCACTCCTCCCTTATCCCCCCCCCCCTCCTCCTATCCCTCTCTTCATTCTCTTGATTAAGGTGTTCCTCGTGTTCTTCAATCGAGTATTTCAAATATAGGTGAAGATCCTAGATATTCTATTCTATCGAAGAGACTCGATACAATCGAGAAGTGAGTATCTCCTTTTCTCTCTTGAGTAATCCTCTCCTTTCAGTCAATTGGATCGAATGCAAAATGATATGAATACAAATATGGAGACGATACTCAAATTACTCAGAAGTGGTCCGTTTTCTTCTTTTCCTTCAAAAATGGAATTTTCCTTCATTCAGGGGGTCAACAGAGTTCGAATTCAACATCAAATTCAACAAATTCATGTAATCGAGAGAATAAATCAGTTCCTCATAGAGGAATTGTTCGTCCTACTGTAATGCCTAATGGAGGAGAAGAGATGAGAGTATCACGATTATCATCCCATGAACCTCCTTCACCTTCCTCTCCTCTTAATGCTGAATCAGATACTATTCTCTAGGATATCACTAGTCTATCTCATCTATTCAATAGGGTCATTCATTACCCATCCTCTAACAATACAGGTATTCTCTGGCCTTAGATCCCAACTCAACTCATTACTCTACGTGTCTTCTTTTGTCCCCAGTGAAAAATAGACCCCAGTTAGAACATCTAGTCAATTTATCCCTATCACAAACCTCAAATTATCATATGATATTTATTATTCTTTCATTGTTAATCTCGAAAGAGATAATTGATTAGATTCTGCCTCTTAAATTCTTTCACATTCGTTATTGACACTCTCCTCATTTTGGACATTAACTCATTCATCATTCTGTTCTGTTGTCTGTTACGGGAATTTCTAAAATCTTTCTCATTTCCTTCTCATTTGCCAAGTATAAAAAAGGGGCGATTCAATCGGATTAAATTCCATTCTTTTATTTCGCTTTTTGCGAATAAAATATTAACAATAATGATCTTGAAAGTCAATTGACCAAATACTCGTCCGAAATTGAAGGCAAATGAGAAATACTCAGTTGGGAATTAAGGGAAAACCCGATGTTTTAAGGGGAAAGAAGTGTCATTCTGAAACCTGCATAAGACTGAAATACAAAGGCACGAGATACACACTAATCATGTAGATACAATGATAAACTCTAATAATTAAATTGAATAGAGTGAATTGTCTATTATCTACGATCAAGACTAGAAGTAAGAGTAGAACTTGATGATCGACGTGTAAAAAGTGAGAGATTATTAAGAGTTAATTCAGTCGGTCGATCGGGTCTGAAATATTCAATCTTTCTTCTCTTTCATTTCACTATCTGTACTTACTTAAGTGAATTCTCTCGTTCTTTTCTACTTTCATCAGGTGGAACATATGTCGGATCTTTCACTGAACTTGACTTTCTTCTTGTTATTCCATCTCTTCTTTTAAATCTCAATCTACCATTTCCATCGAATTCTTCTTCTTCATTATCCTCACTATAATTGATCTATTTTTCATCTCTTCGTTTAGTTTATTCAACTTACATTGGCTCTTTATTCCTCATTAATCTTCTTCGATGTCCCATATTCTTAATAAGAATGAGAGTTCCAAGTGAAGTGAATACTCTAACAGAAGAAGCGATCTCTTGTTTAGTCACTCTTATAATGGGAATATTCTTGACATCCATGGACAGTGGATATTTCCCCTTTCCTGTCAACCATGGATCCTCCTAAATATATATTTCGAATTACGGATTTCGTACTAAATCTCGATTGAACGAGATATTTATAGTAAATAATCGTACTTCAACTTCATATAATTCACATCTTGAGGCTCCATCTCTCATAAGAAATCTCTTCATAAATCGAACACATTCTCGACTTACTGCTGATCTGAATTATTATTCATCCTTTCACGACTCAAATTCAACTGAGTTTCCACTTACCCGGATTTCGATCTTGCTGGATACTTAATTTGATTGAATTTAATCTTTGAGTGAAGTCCTTGTACGAAGACATCCCAAAGTGGAGCCTGTATTAGAAAAGTGAAGATGTTAAATGAGTGAGAGATTATATTGACTTCTCCATAGACAAAGGCATACAGAGTAGCCCCGAGAGACCAAATATCTTGAGATTTTCCACTGAAACAAGGAAGTGGCACTCCAGTTATCACTGAAATAAATTAATTTATTCTCTTCTTCCTCTGTTTCTTCTTACCTTTAGCCTGTTGATCTTTCGGTAGTCTTATCTGTAGCTTCTTATACATATCCTTATCAATGGATGGAGTTGGTCGTTCTCTCACTATAATCACTTCCTCCTCCCCCCCCTCTCTTCCTTCCTCCTTACCATATAATGTCTCGGGTGCCATGAATGCAGGAGTCCCTGCTGTCGATATGAGAAATGCGTCGATTCCAGCGAATTCACAAGAAACACCGAAGTCAGCGATCTAAGAGAGAGAGAGAGAGAGAGAGAGAGAGAGAGAGAGAGAGAGAGGAAGAGAAGGGAGTACCTTGACGGAATTATCATTGCCAATCAACAAATTTCCTGGTTTGATATCTCTGTGTATTATCTTCTGATGATGAACTAGAAAGAGAGATTAGTTGAATTTCTAACAATAAACTGACGATATTGTAATCCCATAAATGCTTCTCTGAAATATTTCCATGCTTCAAATTCTTCCATTGGAGGAGAAGGAAGAACTTCCATAACAGATCCTCTTTCAAGATATTCAAATACAAGATAAAGATAATTCTGATTCTGCTCATCCAATACCTCAATCAATCAATTATTTAGTCAACTATTCTTACGGTATCTGTCCTTACATCGCACAATTTGACAACATTAGGATGTTCTAACTTCTTTAGAATAGCAATTTCCTTATATATCATATGAAGAGGATCGTAGTAAGGCAACTAAAATTATTTCAAAATTTCAGACGTCTTGAAATAATTAAACTGGCCTTCTTTCCTTTTCGAGGTGGAGGCTTACGGAAAAACGCCATATTCTTTATTAATTTCATTTTATCCAATACCTAGAAAAAATATGAGCTAATTACTTTGATGATTCATAAATATGTACCTTGAGGGCATACAATTGATTGTCTTCTTCGGAAAAGGCTATTTTAACAACACCGTACGAACCCTTAAATTATAGAAAAAAGTGTTTCATTTAGAATCGTTAGATCAAATTGAATGAGATATCAATACGAAGAATGGGTTCAATATATAAAGAATGAAGAATGACGAATATCAAACCTGTCCAATCTCTTCCATCAATCGATATTTTTGTAGTTCGATATATTTCTCTTCTAATCCGTGATCTGCACTCATATTGAATGTGGATCGATGCATTGCTCTCTAGAAAGAACGAAAAGAATGAAGTCGAAGATGAGAAAAGAAGGAGGATTTGAAGTGGAAAGAAGAAGAGAAGAGAAGAGAAAAGACTGCTCTCTACTCAAGTGGATATGATATGAGTAGAGAATATGTAGTGATAAAAGAATGGAAGAAAAAGAAGGAAATGAAAGGAGAGAAAAGAAGAAGAAGAGACATCCAAGTATCCTTTTACAGGAGAGAATTGATGGAAGAGGAAAGAAGAGTGAGGGTTAGAGTGAAAAGAAGGGAGAAAACTGTAGGAGATGGCCACTCAAATGCAGTCAGAGGGAATTCATTCTCAATGCTCTTCCTTGTGTCAAGACCATAAAGAGGAAAGGGCTAACACAAACATGACAATTTAATAAATCAGCGAATCGGTTTGTTTCACTTTTGTATCTATCGCACAACAAAGAAAATTAATGGACATAATAATCAATATATCTAACATACCCTTCTGTCATCATATAGATAATCATGATCGAGTGCGTTTCCTCTTGTCAATCTTCTTCTTTCTCCCGTTGTATCAGATTGTTGACGGACTTGAGCCTACAAATTATCACTACAAATAACTATCTATTATTAGTAAATAAAAATAGAAATTTCTCTGCTTTTCAAGCGAAGGAACAACAGCTCTGAATGTGAAGGGGGGGGGGGGGTGAGAATAGTATGGAGAAATACTCAACGACGAAAAGAATGGGCCAAAAACAGAGAAGATTCGTTGATTCAGCGTCATACTCTCTGATCGATAGAGAATCCGGGGGAAAACGGTTCTGTTTCGAAATTCAACTGATAATCGAGATAGATAGCAGAAAAAAGGAGAAAAAAGAAGCACACTAGAACAGGGAAATAAGTATATAAATGAGTACATGTAATAATGGTCTCCAACTAGGAGGAGGTCCTCCTCCTATTCCAAGATCTGCAGGTGGAGGATCATCTATCCCATACGTCTTCTCGTCTTCTGGTGTTGAACAACGAGATACATCTCGAGACATTCTGAAGAGTTTGAAGAAGAAGGAGGGATTTATGGATGAAGACATTTACAAGCCATGTGAATTGTCTCTCGCAAGAAATTGACATAAGAAAATGTACATTTAATTAGAAACCGAGAAGGAAGATAATTCGGAGCGGAAGAGTAAAGAAATCGATATTTGATAAGATGTTGAATGAGAAGATTGGATTGATATTGAGTATAGATGACTAAAGGTAGAAAGGAGACGAGAGAATGACATCATTATCGTTTCTCTCTTCTCTTTCTCTCTTCTTTTCTCTCAGTCTTCACTCAAAAAAAGGGAAAACAAATTGAAGAGAAAGGACTCGAAGAGAAAATAAGAGAAGGAATGGATGAGAGAAATTATTTATACATTAAAATGAATGACAATTGAGTAATTGAGAACGTTTTAGTAGCTCTTCATAGTTGTAAGACATAGAAGGATCGATTGAAGTAGTAGAGAGGACTGAGAAGGAGAAGAGAAAGAGAGAAGAGAAGAGAGAGAAGGAAGAAGAGATCGATGCAAGGGAAGAGAATATAAAAGAGAAGACCAAATATGTCACCAACACTCAAATTATGAATCCATCCTTCTATGAATGAGATGGACGGCAATTTCCATCCTTTTTCATTAATTATTTCTCTTCATTCTTTTAATGTTGTAACGATAAGTTAATTTGAACGCACACTTTTATTACCATAATATCTTTCATATCACATATGTGGAGGAGGCATTGGTAAATGGTTTAGTTATATTATGTATCTTCTTCTTCATCACTTTTGACAATTGTGCAGAAAGAGCAGTGAGGGGATGGAGAGGGAGAGGGAGAGGGAGTGAGGGGGGGGGGGGGGGGGAGGAGGAGGAAGGGGGGATTGAAAGAGTTGAGAAGATGCACTTCTTACCAGCCAATACAATTTACACAATTGAGTGAGGAAGGAAAGGGGAAACTGACCAGGATTTATAGAACTAGCATATTCATTCATTTGAGAAGGACTGGGAATTGGCACCATACACAATCTACACACAATACCATACCCAAGGGAAGGGAGAAAAGGACTCTGTCCCTACTGTGAAAAATTAACATCGACATACGACTAATCGACTATGTACAATATATGAAATGATGATGATTGTGTTAGTTAGTAAATGAAAGATGTGAATGGGATGAATTGAACAAGGAATAAATAAGAGTGAGCAGCCGGGATTCATTGAGAAAGGATTAAGGAACTCAATTCATGAGATTACCTTTTGAAAGACTGGCATGAGGGAAGGAAAAGATGGAAGATTAGGATACGATTAATGAAGGACACGAATTAAGGGATGGGATACCATCGATATTGAATCAAAGTGAGAAAAGAAAGGAGTGAAAGACTACAACGGATCTTCCATCAATCCATAATGAATACAGTAATGGAGCATCGAGAGAAGAGGAGGGGATACGGTAGCACCGAGAGAATACAGATGATTATTGAACAGAAGGGAATAGGGAGCAAGGCAATGGGGAAGTGAGGAAGGGAACTTATTGAGGGATCAATAACATGTATATCAAGGGTTAGTGCATGAGACAAGATTTACAATATAAAAAGGTATGAAAAAGCACCGAATGAGCATCCGATTAAGAGAGGAATATGATGAATGAGAGAGGGGAAAAGGGAATAATATCACCATTGATTAGGAGATGGAGGTAATTCTGATGGTTGGGCTACTGATGATCTATAATCAAATTATTTATTTCGAGTGAAACAAAAACTAATTTATAAGGCTAAATAAAATATCAAATGGAGAAACACATTATTCACGATAGTGACATTATTAATATAAATAAATGTAATAATAATGGTAGATACTTACGATGTGAAGTTCTTGTATGCAGCAGAATGAGGATTGATAACAACAGGAACATAATTCTGTTCCGATTGAAGATTACGATGACGATCAACAACGAAGTTATACAATTTATCCCTCAGATCGAACATTGAACAACGGGCTAATTCCCTCTCCCAACGAGGATCGAATGGCTCATTGTGCTGTAATGAAGATATTCACTCTCAACTCATCCCTTCTCTCTCTAATCAAAGACAACTTACGAATGGTTCGAGATCATTAGTGAATTGTCTCTGTCCCGAGGGAAGAGTATGACAACATGTACACATACAAGAATGGAATCTCATGCGACCATCCTTCAGATAATCATGATCAAGAGCTTCTTGCACCTGAAATACAATATAATTATTACAAATCATCTACAATACCATGTATCAAATGAGAGATCATAAAATAATAAAATAAACGTACACTCATTCGTTTATCAGGATTGAAAGTGAGTAGTTTAGTGAGTAGATCAATAGCTCCTTCACTCATACTATTCGATATCCTTCCAAGTGTTTCTCTTTGATTTGGTCTCTTTATTGGTTGACGAAGTACATGAGATCTTGCTCCTTCACAAGCAAGAATCATATCTTCATGAGAGGGAGTTCCGATTACATCAATGATCATATTCAATTGTTCGATCGGACCAGCTGCCTATAATACAAACCATTTATATCCGTGGCTACTTCAACTACTCGAAATATGTACTACATCCTCGGATTAACCTAACGAGGCTCAATTCGTTACTCATCTTTTGTTTTCATATAAATACTTTCTGGACAAGAATATCGCCCTATATGGGGATCGACGAGAGAAAAGGAAGAAGAGGGAGGGGGAGTAGCCAATAGGGCGATTGTCCTGTTGATGCACTTATATTCGAGACAGGCACCTTCACTCATGGATCCATTCTCTTCCTCTATTCTAATCTATTCAAATCAATGGTATATCTTACTTGGAATAGAATCTTTCTTCCCATTAATTCGGCGAAGATGCATCCCACACTCCACACATCAATTGCATCTGTGTATCTGCAATATCATATCATAATCTTCTCTTCTCTCTTAACTCGAATCCTCCTTTAAACTTACTTTCTAGCTCCCATCAATAATTCGGGTGCTCTATAGTATTGAGTGACAACTTCATGAGTCATAGTCGGTCTTTCTCTTGCATCCCATATACGAGCGAGTCCGAAGTCACAGATCTTGAGACAACAATTAGAATTGACAAGAAGATTTCCCGGTTTGATATCACGATGGAGGATATTGGCAGAATGGAGATATTTCAGACCTGAAAGAGGGAGGAGATAGAGGGGGGAAGGGGGAGGGGGGGGGGAAGGGAAGTGCCTACCTCTAAGTATCTGATACACGAAGACCTTCACATGATCGACAGTAAGTGCTTGAGGTGAGACGATAATCTTATGAAGATCACTCTGCATCAATTCAGTCAATACACATCTGAAATACAAGACATTCCCTCCATATCCTCCCTCCCTTCCCTTCCCTTCTCTTCATCCTTCCTCTAATCCCTTCCTTCTCCTCATCTTACATCATCTCTGTCCCCAGTAGGTGTCCCCTAGTGTCCCTTCTACAGAGGTCACTCTCCCTCCCCCTCCACTCTCTCTCTCTCTCCCCCTCTGCACTCTCCATCGGTCACTCGAGGTCACTCTCCCCTCTGCCTGGTATAGACTAGCACGAGAGGGGAGAGGAGAGGAGGGGAGAGGAGGGAGGGGGTCACACCTCCTGCCGTTCTCTTATACTGGACTGTACTCCCTCTCCCTTCCCATTTTGCAGCCCCCCCCCCTCTCCTCTCTCTCTCTCTCTCTTCTTTCCTCCCATCAGTCTACCCTAACCCCATCCCTCTCTCTCTCTACTGGAAGAGATACTCTCACAGCATGGCACACTCCCAAGAGAAGCACAGAGAGAGAGAGGGAGAGGGAGAGGGAGGGAAGAGAGGGACAATGATTGGTCAGAAGGGAAGGAAGATTCCTCATTCCATATGATACCCCTATTTATCTATAGATCTAACCTATCCCCATAATGTAAATGAATGATATGATAAACGAACAGTTCTTGGAAGAAGGATGGATTGGGTGGTTGAATGATATCTGCGAGACAAATCACCTGCAATTTACACCCTCATTTTCAATAATCATTTCTCTGATAAAGAAACATAAATAAATCTTTTTTTTAGTTTCAATTCATGGTAATCAAATATATCTAATAAAGAAATATAATAAAATGAGTAAACGTACATTATCATGATTGAATGAGCTGAGCATCTTAATCTCTCTGAATACTCGTTTACACGATGCAAGATTCTGGAACACATTGGGCATCTTCTTCAATGCGAGTCTCTTTCCTGATCGAGGATCTGTTACCGACCTGTAAAGAGACACTCATTATTAACAAATAATGATACTGATAATACACGAATATTAACGTTTAATCTCTGATTAAATTATCTACTTCTTCCTATTTTTGTCCAAGTTCTAAGTAATGTAAAAAAAACGTGTAAATGCATACCATACGACACCGAATGCACCATATCCAATGGGTCGATCAGGTTGAGTATCAACAGGAGGAGGGAATGTTCCATGTGCATATGGAGCACTTAAGATCTGATTTGCCACGTGCTCACGCACCAATTGCTGCAATACATAGACATTATAAGTTGAAAATAAATAAAGAATGTGTGCTAAAATACACATCTGCTCTATACTACGAGTATCTATAATCATAATTACAAATATCTAAACTATTTAGGTGAATCAGCTCATTCAAGGCACTACCCAATTATATTCGTAAATGTACATTCTAATAATGTGAATATACCCCGATAGTGTGGAAGAGATCACGAACAGAGAGAGTTATCATTGAAAGGGATTCCCTCGTTGAAGATGGGTACTACCAATAGTAAGAGAGAGGGGGGGGGGGGGGGGGGGGAGAGAGAGAGAGAGAAAGGGAGAGGGGAAGGGGGGGGGGAGGGGGGAGATAAGAAGCGTCACGTGATCATCACCTACATCTTCTTCTCTTCTCATTCTATTGCAACCAATGTCTTCATACCTGATGTGGAATATTCTGTTGTACAGGAACTCTCTTAGATGATTCCTTGAAGATTGGTTGACCGGAAGTGGTCGGATGAGACACCAATGCCATATCTACAATGAGGAGACTGATTAAGAGAGAAGAACGAACGATGAAATAGAAGAAGGATAGTAAAGGGAAGGAAGGGAGGAGTGTATAGTGCATCCCCCTCCCTCCTTCCCTCTTTCCCTACATGACTCCATGTGTGCTACTCTCGACCAATGCACTGTCCTCCCATTGAACTTGCACTATCGAGGAGAGAGAGAGAGAGAGAGAGAGAGAGAGAGAGAGAGAGAGAGAGAGAGAGAGAGAGAGAGAGAGAGAGAGAGAGAGAGAGAGAGAGAGAGAGAGAGAGAGAGAGAGAGAGAGAGAGAGAGTACAAAGGCATCCCTGAGGGGAGAAGAGAGAGAGAGGGGGGGAGGGAGCTACGATGCAAATGGTCAAAGGCAAACAGTATCAAGGGAATGGAAAGATGAAGAAGGAGAGAAGTATGCTACAGGATCCTGAGAAGTTTCTATCATTCTCCAACCACCCCAATATTATCAAAAATCTCTCGACATCAAATCAGATCAACATTG
The DNA here is from genome assembly GCA_000180635.4 of Pristionchus pacificus. Classification (NCBI taxonomy): domain Eukaryota; kingdom Metazoa; phylum Nematoda; class Chromadorea; order Rhabditida; family Neodiplogasteridae; genus Pristionchus; species Pristionchus pacificus. The sequence goes on from CM026577.1 coordinate 10,938,248, forward strand.
TACAATAATGGGCCCTCTCTAGTGAATAGATTGAATGGAGAAGGGATTGACATCTATTTGATAGAATCATTCCCATTCCCTCAATAACAGAACCATTCTTGAGCTATTCTCTCTCTCTCTCTCTCTCTCTCTCTCTCTCTCTCTCTCTTTCTTTCTTCTCCTTCTTCTCACAGTGAACATCATTCGATGGCCGGTTCAGTGAAAGAGAGGGAAGAGAGAGAGGGAGGGAGAGAGGGGGGGGGGACTATCCAATGAACGGAGAAGAAGGAAGAAGAGGAGGAGAGAGGGGAGATTGACGGTATGGATCGAAACATGAACTAATTTAGAAGAAGAATAATGAAATGAAGTGATCATGGGAAGTTGGAAGAGGATGAATGGATGAATAGACAGTAAAAGAGAAGGGATGACATTATGAAATAGAGTAGTACCCTTCTGTACCACTCTTGCACCATCTAAGTGCAATGGAAGGGAAGGAGGGAGGGAAAGAGGGTGCCACCCAGGTACCATCTCTCCCCCCCCCCCCTCTCCCTCTCTAATCAATTGACATACCGTGTTGTAGTAGAATGGCTGTATGCTGCTGAGCAGCCAATTGAGCTGCTCGTGGATCAATGTATTGAGAGACCAGATGACACTCTGACAATCAAGAGACATTAGAGAGAGAGAGAGAGAGAGAGAGAGAGAGAGAGAGAGAGAGAGAGAGAGAGAAGGACAATCACTACTCTAACAGACACAAACCCATCTTCATACTACTCCATTCACGTCAACAACAAGTAGTTCCTTCTCCCTCTCCCTTCCTTCCTTCTATCGTTATTCTACCACTGATCGAACCATGTGAGAACTCTATGGACACAATATAAATATTATACCTAACCAATCCCTCAATTTACAGGTTCTAACCACCTACATCCAAATAATGGTAATGATCATAGCATAAATAAAAAGAAAGATAACTCACGGTTGATAGGAAGATGTGGATGAGAGATTGTCTGTTGATGATATATTGTATTATGAGAAGGTATGTGATTGAGATGAGGAATAATAGGAAGAATTGAAGGAGGAACAATCGATGGATATTCACTACTTTCAGCTGAATTTCCTGATGAACAACCAGATGACGATTGACTTCCTACTGAAAGAACAATAGAATACAATGAGATAGACATTATGATTATGATTAGACAAGAGAAAGGAATGAGACTTCATTCAATCAATATCACTCATCAATCTAACGAATTGACAACTAATATAGAGAGACAATGAGATCAATCGATAAAATGCAATCGTTTACGAATGATCATTAGGATATGGAATAAAAGAATAGAGATTGAGTGAAATGAATGTGGGAAAGTGACCAATGAGTTGTGTCTATTCAAGAGTCGAGAGAGAGAGAGAGAGAGAGAGAGAGAGAGAGAGAGAGAGAGAGAGAGAGAGAGAGAGAGAGAGAGAGAGAGAGAGAGAGAGAGAGAGAGAGAGAGAGAGAGAGAGAGAGGGATGAGAGGGAGGGAGGGAGAGAGAGAGGGAGGGAGTAAAAGAGACAGCAGCTGTAGTATGAGAAGTGTCCAGAGAGAAGGGAGAGGGAGAGGGGGGAGGGAGTCTCCAATCCCCTCTCTTTCCCTCCTCCAAAAGGGAGCCCCCCCCCCTCCTCCTCCGAAGAGATCGTTTGTGTGTTCAACGAATGGACAGAGCACGACAATCCACGAATAGAACCATCTATCGACCAGAATAGAACAACTGAGAGAGAGAAGAGAGGATGAGAGGGGGAGGGGGAGGGGAGGGGGACCAGAAGGAGAGAATAGGAAGGTGAGGTAGATCATGAAATAGATGGATTGATCGATATCCCCTCTGGTCACATGAGGGATCGAGTAGAAAAGAGAGGAGGAGGAGAGGAGAAGGGAGGGGGAAGGGGAGGGAAGGAGGGGAGTAAAACCGGAATGGTGAGATGGTCTACACTGTCTCTAGAGGGAAATGGAGATATGTAGAGAGACAAGTCTCGAACTGAATGAAGAAGAAGAAGGGAGGAGGGGAAGGGGGGAGACAGACGGAGGATAGAGATGGATCAGATGGAAATGACAGAGATGGTATGAAGGAAGGAAGAGAAGGGAAAGGGAAGGGAGGGAAAGGGAGATACTCACACTGAACGATACGAAAAACAGCCCCGAAAAAAGAGTGAAGGATGAGAAGAGAAAAGGGGAAAGAGGAAGAGAGGGAAAAAAAGGAAGAGGTTAGAAATGGGAAGATATATAATAACAATTATGAGTGATCGAATACGCATTATAATACGAGAAGAGAGAATGGTCATATGTGTGAGACACGATGAGAAAGAGAAAGAGAAAGAGAGGGGGGGGGCTAACACCCCTCTCTCTCAAGGAGGAGGAGGGAGGAGGGAGGGAGAGGGGGCAGCACAGACCACACCGTACCAATCGCTAAGGTCACATACCAAGGATAATATGTGGTGAGAGAGAATGAGAGAAGGGAGGGATCAGAGAGAGGAGAGGGAGGGGAGAGAGGGAGGGGAGAGGAGAGAGGGGAGGAGAGGGTAGAGGGGGACAGAGACAGGTACTACGAATTGGTATTCGGTAGTTAGATGAGAAGGAATGGAGATCAATGTGGAATTTACAAAGATGATGAAATGGAAAAGTGATTAGAATATTAACAAGTAGGGATGGAAACATGAGAAAGCAAAAAAATAGTCACAAATACATGTTATCATTTTTAATGCTTTTTGATCGGTAGAACAACTTTTCATAAATCAAAGGAAAAATGTAGTTGGAATTCGAATATAAATGGCAAAAAAATGGGGAAGAGAGGGGTGGAATGAAGTGTACTGTTTAGTATACAATGTAACAATGGAAATATATGGAAATACAAGAGGGAAAGGTAGGCGGATTTAACTGTACAAGAACAAGAAATATAAGGGAAGAGAGGATGATCAGAGAGGAGAGGAAGGGAGGAAGGAAGGAAGGATGATATGGGAGGAGAGAGGGGGGGGGGAGGGAAGGAGGGGAGGGAGGGGAGGTAGCACAGTAGACACTTGACCTCACCAGTGGTGGCAGGCACAACCTGAGAGAGGAGAGGGGGAGGGGAGGAGGGAGAGGGGGGAGGGGAGGGGAGAGGAGGACAGGGAGTGAAAGATGAGATACAGTGTGACAAGTGAGAATGAGATTGAGAAGGAAGAAAGAAGACGGATACATATAGATAATAGCAATGATCAGAGAGAGAGAGAGAGAGGGAGAGGGATTGACTCATGGAGTAGACTAAATACTGGTCAATCGAGAGGGGAGGGGGAAGGGGCTTGATCTGTCTAGGAACGAGAGGGGGAATGAATGCAAGTACAGAAAAGATTGAGCATGACTGCACTATTGGTGCAGCCAACCAATCGAGGAGAGGGAGGAGGGGGAGGGAGGGGGGGGGGGGGGAGGGAAGTACCAGAGAGTACTAAGTGTTCCCGAGAAGAGACCAATGGGGATAAAGAGAAGAGATAGAGAGGAAGAGTGAAATGTGAGATGAGACAAGAGAATGGATGAGGAAGGAACAGTAGAGATTCAATGTTGAGAGGACGATTATTCACTGTCTACAGCCTATTAGAATAGATGCAAGTTAGCCATGGAAACTCCTATTGATAGAGGGGGAGAAAAGACATGTCTAATGTAAGTGCAGAGAGGGAAGGAGGGAGGAGAGAGGGGGGGGGTGCCCTCATTCAGTTCTCAGTCTCTACCACCCACAACATCGAGGACGACGATACAAGGACAGACAACGGGCGTTCCTCCCCTCCCCCCCCCCCTCCCCTCTCTCTATTCTCTCTCTCTCTCTCTCTCTCTCTCTCTCTCTCTCTCTCTCTCTCTCTCTCTCTCTCTCTCTCTCTCTCTCTCTCTCTCTCTCTCTCTCTCTCTCTCATTCCTCTTCCCCCTCAAGGGGAGGAGACACACAACAGACAACACCGTGCCAAGTAAGCAGTTACTGTCAACTACGAGAGAGAAGAAGGAAAGAGGAGAGGGAAAGGGACGGAGGGATAGTACATTACCACTCTAGGTTCAGTTCTAGAACTAGTTCCAACCCTGCCATCATAGTGCAAAACTGGATGAATAAGGTTAGAAAAAGAAGGAATTGAGAGGGGAGAAAATGAAAGATGCTCGGGTAATAATTATTGTGCAGAGATAGGCACGATTTGGGGTCAGAAGGTTATGAAAGGAGAGGAGGGAGAGGAAGGGAGAGAGGTCAGGGGAAGAAGGGAAGGGGAAGGGAGAGAGGTCAGGGGAAGAAGGGAAGGGGAAGGGAGGAGGAGGAAAGGAGTAGTGGTACGAAACAGTACGGAGAAGAGATTTGGTGAGAGATGAGACAAGAGAGAACGAAGATCCAAGAGAATATGAGAGAAATTAGAGAAAGGCTAGAATATTCATTATTATTGAGTAGATCAAGGAATATAAATGGTATAAATCGATAATCGAAGGATGGGAAAGAGATGGTTTTCCAATCCACTTTGAGTTGAAAGAAGGAGAAGAAGCAAAGGAGGAGAGGGGGAAGGGGGAGGGGGAAGGGGGAGGGGAGGGGGGAGAATGGATGGAACCGGCTGAGAGTTGAGAGGGAATCGAGTGAACGAAGAGAAGAAGAAGAAGAAGAAGAAGGAGCTTGTCATACCACTCCCATTCAGGGACAACCAACCTCACACTCTTCATCATCCATGAACTATCCCCCTCCCCTCTCTCTCTCTCTCTCTCATGATCATCACTCACATATGTAAATGGTGGAATGTGAATGATCAGTCGTTGATCAAGAGAACAAATTGATTCAAATTACACAGTAGCCTATTCAGCTTCGATATTTCTCGAATGGTGAAAGACATAAAGAACTATGGATATCTACAGTCTAGTAAAAAATACTCTTAATAACAGTAGCGGATCAAATAGATAGAAGAAGAGGATACAATATGAGACCAAAATGGAAAAAAAACGAAAGAGACGACAAAGAGTAGAAAGAAACATAAGAGATCCGATTATTATATGGGATTAGAATGAAGTCGGTAAGTGAAACGGAGAATGAGATAGAAATCATTAGAAAGTTGGAAGAAAATAGCAAGCGACCATTCAATCTATCCTATTAATTCCAATTAAAGTAATGGTTAAATGGGTTAAACAAGAGATAAAGGCTGATAATGGGAATAACTTGCCAAGGAGAAATGATAGAACAGAGAAGTGGAAAATAGTGGACAGGGCCACAGTTTAATCTGGTTACGTCAGTCACCAAAGAGAAATGAGAAGAACAAACGGTGTTGCGAATTCGGAAAGGAGAAGAAAAGGAAGAGATTGGATAGGGGATATAGAGAAGAGGGAGGGACAATGAAATGGAAAGAAGAAGATTTCATTTCTTGTCTCCATCAGACCAACTCATGACAACACATGATCATTCTCACTCGTGCACTCGTATTCATCACTTAGTACAGATGAATCCATTCGAATCAAAAGAGAGGTAAAATGGAAGGGAAATAGATGATGGGTTACACTATCTTGGGCAACTAATGGGTTACTAATTCAAATCGCCCACTACGTTTCCAAAATAAAAGGATATATATATATATATATTTGTGATTGTAAATGACTTACTTGGGTCAGTGATATTGAAGTCAGTCGACCGTCTCCTCATCACGAATTTACACTGAAAGAAATACATTTTGAGTAATATTCAATAAACAATAAGAGATGGAAGTGAGCAGTTCATTCAATCTCTCGGAGGGCCCTATATTATTCCACTTCTCTCTTATTTCCTCCACTCCCTACACTCGAATTGAATAATGACCGCAAGAGAAGAATATCCAGCGAATACGATAAAAAAGATCAATAGTGATTAAGTAATACATGAAATTCCTTACCAGCCTGTTTACCAAAATCACAGAAAAACAGAGATGTCGTTTAAAACATATAGAGAATAGACAAAAGTGAAAAAAAAAGAAATATAAATGGAATAAATATGAGACGCTTTGAACTGAAACAGTTAGGAAAGAGGAGGGATTGGGGGAAGGAAGAGAGTTTGAAGTGAGACGGAGCATCCCATACACATACGTTACTAAGAAAGTTAGTTGGAATATGTAAGAGAGTGATGAAGAAGGAATTGAAGCATGATTCGTATAGAAAGGGTGGCCATGCCGTATACATGTGGAGAATCGAGGGAAATGTGAGGAAGAGAGACAGTGGAGAGAGAGGAGAGAATCAATAGAAAAGAGAGGAGAAGAGATGCAGAGAGAAGGAAGAAGACGATGCATTCAGAGTACGAATGGACTAAAGCTTCTATAGAGTACCCATTACTTTCCCTTTTCACTCAATAAATATATACATAAATTACTTAAACTTTGGCTACGCAAAGGAGACGATAATATTCGAGCTGCAACTCCGATTGTAACTATCTAACTTCCTCGGCACTGACAAAATAATTATTAAATAAACGAAGACTATGCCTAATACAATAAATGGTTAATTAGTATCTAATACAATCATTCGTTAGCTAATGTAACATGATAACTTAATTTTAATAAGGTAATGACAAATTAATAAAATTTGAAAAAGTCAAAAATCAGTTGACGCGATATCACACTACACAACGCGTAATATACCGTATCCATCTGCTTTATTTACACAATTCGATAGATATCGTATTCGCTATTTACCGTATTTGCTGCACAGTTTGCATTTTCTTTTTTTAGTGAATATTTTTCTAGCTGCGCGACTTATTAGTCGTAGCCGTAAAGCGTAAAAGGGCGCATGCCCTTTTTCTCTCCTTCTTGGGAATGGCTATAGACTGCCTGTGTAGTACATATCTCATGCGTAGATAGACAACACGAAGATAGGAATAACATTCGTTTATTGAAGATTTTGTGGATATGGAGAATGAGAATCTCCTATGCTTGGATTAGAGGAAGTGAACCCGCAACGAAATATTATTTGGTATATTGACTCGTTGTGAGATTGGTAAGATAATAGTAATAGGACATCGGGGTGGTATAAAGACGATCACTCGTGGATGGGGGAAATTCGAGATCTTTGATTAGGAATGGAAAGATATTTAACCCGTTCAGATTCCTTCGGAATGAACTGAGGCTTGAACAAGCTGTATGGTATGGTCAATAGAAGGGGAAGAAGGAGGAGAAGAAGATGATGAAGGAGGAGGAGGAGGGGAAGATGAAGAATGAGGAAGAGGGACAACATTATTATGTGGATAAGAACGGAAAGTAGCTGCACGAGGAGCACAAGATGCTGATCGAGACCGAACATGAACTAGATTGACAATATGAGATGATGAAGATGGACGAGTTGAGACTGATCCTGTCCATGAATGCTCTGAGAGAGAGAAAATAGAGATATATTAGAAGGAGTTATTACCTCGTGTTGGTCGAGATCGATCAATGAATACAGCAGAATTAGAAGGAGGAAGATGAACTTGAGATACAACTCTTACTCTATCTTCATGAATAGATAATGGTTCGGGTGAGATTCTTCTCACTTCTCTTCTCTCAATAACTTCTCTTTCTTCTTCTCTACGAGATTCACCCGATACCTTAAGAAGAACAGAGAGATATGAATGGGATGATCATAATTGTTTACCTGGAATCCGTATGCTTTGAGTATATCAACTTTGCACATGGGACAAGTTCGATGGTCGAGTAGCCATGGATCGATACATGTCTTGTGATATACGTGTCTGAATATATTGTTGTAGTCAGTAGTTGCAAACTGAAGAACTAAAATATGCAGTGCATATCTTTCAATTCAATACAAATATGGATTTTTCTAGGCAGTCTCTATTTTGGTGTAATGGAAGAAGCCTCTTCTCGAACTAACACAGATTCTATCAATGAATCCTAACGAGTCCCATGATTTTGAGAACAGAATTTACTCTATCGGAAAAAGATTAGCGTTCGAAACTAAGAAGAGGAATAAATTGAAGATGAAATGAAGAAGAAGACGGAAGTTCCTTATTCTTCCTCTTCTCCATCTTTCTATATTCTGTGTATCCAATCTTCTCTCTCCTTTCTCTCTCTTTCGGAAACTCTTGGGAACTCATGAAATATTCAAAGGTATTCACTCTAATTCCAACTCTCTTCTCTCTCTTCTCTTCATTCCTTACACTTCCTTCTACTCACTTGCATGGTAGAATCCTGACGATATCTCCATTGAGATAAGGGTCGATACATATAGCACAATCTCCTTCTACATCTCCTTCAATTACATATCTTCCTTCTCTCTTCCTCTTCCTTCTCTTCTCTTACCTGTCTTGACAGTCTTAGTTGGCATTCGAGTCAGCGCCTTCTTGGCAGCATTGAATAATCTTCTCTGTAGTCGATCTTTCGCATGAGCATATCGAAATCGTTGGACGTAGTAGAAAACGAGCCAAGCGAGTGAAATGACCATGAGAATAATGAAGGAGATAGAGACGAATAGAACAGAAGTCTTCGAGAATGATTTAAGAGCATCAGAATCATCAGTAGAGAGAGTACATAGAGAGAGACGAGATAATGATTCCATCCCTTCTGTATCTTGTGGAATTGTCTGAAGGGAAGAGAAGAGATTGGAATAGAAGATGAGATACTCACATTGTATGAACTCATCCAACCAGGAATTGGATAATCCTTCGGAATAATAAATAGAGCTTTGTCTTGTCTGCCTGTGTTTTCTCCACATGGATAGCATGGATCAGTAAGAGTCGTCTTGCATACAACAGCATAGATGGTTGGATCAGTAGAAGGGGAATTGCAATAGACAGAAGAATTAGTGAGTCTCCATGTTGAATGAGATCCGTGAGGTTTAGATTGGAACATCTTATGATTCACTTGGCCTGTTCCTGTACATACAATTGAAAGGGATGAAGAAGGCATTGATGGATCCTGAAGAGGGAAGGCAATTCAGGGAGAGAAGGGAGAGGGGGAAGGGGCAGAGGAAACAGATGGAGGGGGAGGGGGGGGGGGGAGATAATGAAGAGACTCACCTGTATTGATAGTGAGATTAAAATGAGAAGAACTAGAAATGAAAGCATATTTGTGAATGTGGATGTGGTTAGTTGTCGTGACGATCAATAGTCTTTCCCTTCTTCTCTCTTTTTCTTCTTCCTCTCTCTCGTCGTCTTTCCCCCCTCAGGCCTTCTACTAACTCCGCCCCCTTCCATTTTCATGTCTTCCCTCCATTCCTCTCCCTTCTCTCCTTCCATTGACACTCGTAAATAAGAGAGAAGAGAGAGAGAGAGAGAGACAGAAGCTGTGATGGGAAAGGGGATTATGGTGGATACTGTCTGTACTGTAGTACATTCGTCCCTCCCCCCCCCCCCCCCTCTTCCATTTAATACTCAATAGAGGAATAGTTCATTCTACTATTTATTTCAGCACTTTCAATGGATGAACAAGAGATGGTAGCATCACAATCGAAGCAGAGGATGAGTGAGGAGGGAATAAACGTTGCCTTTACATCGCAATACAGTTCTTATGATTTTTTGTATTTACATTTAGTTAGAAAACCGATGGATTTTATCAGAAAATCCTGCTCTTGAAATTATTTTTTCCCAGAAATATTTGCTTATTTTTTTTCTATCTCTGTAGAGTTTCACTATTTTTTATTGAGATATGTTGTGAGCAATGCATCATTCCTCTCCTCCCTCTCGTATACTCTCATATAACTTCCTCTCTTCCTCTTCCTCCTCTTATTCTATTTCAAAGGTTCCTTCTTCTTTCAACGTCGTATTCTATTTCGTATTCTCTTTAGAATGATCTCTTTTCAACACAAATCAATTGAAATAATCTTTATCATCACAATCTACACTCGATTGATACAATCTCTCGTTTCTCCTGCGAATTTTCCAGCCAATTGAACAGTTCCTGCATCGTATATTGTAGAAGGAGTTTCTCCCTTTGTGATATACTTGTTAGGAATGTAGATTGTAATTCGACGTTGACAAGGCTGATGATGAAAGAAATTAGGAAGAAGACTCATTCACAATCATGCACCCGAACATTTCTTTCATTTTCAGAACGATTTCAAAATGACTGTTAAAAAATTATTTTTAACGGGTATACGAATAATTTCACACCGATTAGAACAATTTGCAGCCAAAGCTGCAAAATAAGTAAAGAAATTGGTTTTGTACAATTTTTAAATAATGTATAAAACCGATTGAGACATCGATCTATTTTTGTTCATTGTGAAATTCGTACATCCATTTCGACTAACCTTAATTCCATCGTCACAATCGTGATAAATATTAAGCTTTGGATCAATGGGAGTGAATTCGGAAGTGTGGCCAGCAAGAGAGAATCTTCCCTCTCCATCCGATTTCCCACTATCCATTAGATCATCGAAGTCAGGTCCTTATAAAGAGAAAGTTGATGTCATCTTCAATAGAATGGACTAACCAGTATCCTCATCGTATAGCTTCACTTTGACGTTCGTCGCTGGTTTGTCATTGCACATAAGAATTCCTCTTACGCCTGCAGATTGAGTGAAGCCAAGAGATGAAATGAGAAGAGGAAAGAAGGAAAGAAGAAGGAAAGTTCGCATTCTGAAATAAAATAATGAGCAATAGAGTGACCGGATGAGAAAAATGTTCGATGAGTGAACTGAGAAGGGGAAGAGAAGAGAAGGGGAAGAGGGGAGGGGAGGAGGTGACTCCTCCTTATTCGAGTAATCAGTGTGTAACATCAACAAGTTCTCACTATGAAGTGACAACAATTAATTGATCTCAATCTCTATTAAGTTTATACTCAATCGATAGACAGTTCATCCCTTGTTCGATGCAATTCGAAGACTTTATCATTAAATGAGTTCAATCTACAATCGATGGAGACAATCTCTTGTTTCTCCATCCCATTTTCCAGCCAATTGAATAGTTCCTGCATCATAGATCTTACGAGGATTCGGTCCCGTTGAGATATACGAAGTTGGAATAAGAATTGAAATTCGACGTTGGCAAGGCTGAAATTAGAAGATTACTTTTATTAAAGAGAAAATAAATCTTACAAGAATATCTTCACAATCGTGATAAATATTCAATTTCGGGTCGATATTCGATATTTCCTCAGTGTGTCCGTTCAATTCAAATGTTCCATCGTCTCGTGAATCGATTTGATCCAGTAGATCATCAACTGGTCCTCAATGGAAAGAACATTACGGTATATCTCATAAAAGGAACTAACCGAAATCAACATCGTACAACTTCAGTTTGACCTTCCCGGCCGGTTTATCATCACACATTAATTTTCCCTTTATTCCGACCGATTGAGTCCGTCCGACGGCAGAAGAAAGAGAAAAGAATGAGAAGAGAAGAATGAGAAGCATTCTGAAGATAACAAAGAGAGGTCAACGAAGAGAAGTGGAAGAGACGAATGATATGAAAGGGGTTAGAACTCGAATGAGAGATAGAAGAGAAGAGATAGTGATACAATGCAGTAATCAATGCTTATGAAGAGAGAAAAGTGGCAAATTAGACGAATGTTGAGACTCTTTATCGAATTAAAGTTACACTCAATGGAAAGATCTTGTGGCATTTTCCTTCGATTCTTTCCATTTTTTCTTTTCTTCCTTCCATTTTGTTTCGTATTCTTTGACCCAATCCTTGATATATCCTCTCTCCATATCGCGTACATCCTTGATCTGTAATAGATACTCCTCCTCCCCTCCCCCTCCCCCCCCCTTCTCAACCTCTTGAGTATCATTAGAATGAGTTCCTCTCAGATCATAATGATGTGCTCCTTCTTCAATAATAATACCAATAAGTGATCCTTCCTTCTTATTCTCTTTCGACCATCCACCACCTGACCATGGGTCGAGGAATCCATTTCTTAATTTAAAGTATTGAATGATTAGAAATGAATAATATCTTACGAGAATACAATATTAGTAGCAGTAGGGAATGAATTAATTCCATAATTGCGAGTTGCCCACTTAGGACGGAGAATTCCACGAGTGAATCCAATTGAACCAAATCTAAGAATTATGTCGATCGATGATGAATGGAAGACAGATAAGGATACGTTTTAGTGCAATAATCAATCGCTGTCTTCTCAGTGTATGGACAATCCTTCCAGAAGAAATCATTGGGATATCCAGATGAACAGAGAGGCATTACCATCTCTGTACATGTCTGGAAGGGACGAGGGAGGAGGGAGGAGGGAGGAGGGAGGAGGGGAAGGGAGGGAACTGACCTGCCATGGCCATCCGAGAGGATCTCCAAGGGCTGCGAATGCACCAGAACACACATCAGGATTAGCACAGAAGGATGGAGTCGAACCTGAGATGAAGGAATGGAAGTAGAGAAGGGGAAGGAAAGATACCAGTGTAGTTGTAATATAGATTGACTACATTGAAGAGAGATCTTGCGGCGTCTTCATCGTTCTTCGATACATTCTTGAGGAAAGAACAGGCTAGTTTAACAGGCCATCCGGGGAGAGGAGAAAGGAAAGATGTGGGATACGGATAGTCTACCATTACTATTGATTCGAACACCTAAAATTAAAGAAAGGATATCCAGATATAAGATGAATTCGACCTCTTTGATGAATGCTTTGAGGAAATTGGTATCTTCTGGTTTAATCAGACTGCTCTTTTCTTCCAATACGAATAATTTATTGAGAAAATCTCGACCATTATCTAGATACAATCAATTAGTACTTTCATATTTCTCTTAACCTGACCTGTCTTTCCAAGATTGGAGATAGCCTCAAATCCACTTGTGACTGCCTTTAATTCACATCCAGAACTGGTCGCAGTTCTCGTCACAATTCTATCATAGATGTCCTCTTCTATTCCAGAATCAAAGAACCAAAAGACTGGAGCTGAAGCAGCAATTGCACTGAATATTGCGACGTTATCAAACTAATTGATCTTTGTTCGATAGGAATGAGTGGGAATGTCCCTTCTTCATTGACCAACTGTCATTACTGCACATCGATGAACACGTTGATTCTATCGCCCTCCTATCCACTCTATCACAAGATAAGATGACCTCACGGAACCGTGAATATAAGATGTATCATAATAATGCTAACCCTTGGACGAGATGTGGATATTTGATTCTCATCCATGCAGATAACATTCCTCCATACGATCCACCAAATGCAATCACTGATGAATGTTGAGCACATTTGATACGCTTAATGAGGAAATAGAGAATTGTCAAAGAAGTAATAATGGAAACCTTCGTCTTCAAATGCTCAATAAGAAAGGCGAAATCAGCGAGGGCCTGTTCAGATGAAAGAAATCCAAGTTTATCGATTGAAGAATACGACTGAATAATCGTTGATCTTTCTTTCTGTCTCTCTATCTATCTCATACATCATTTCCGAATGGTTGAGATTTTCCATAGAATCGATGTTCAGCAAAGATAACTGCAGCTTCAAATTCAGGCGCAATATCCCACATAAATCCCTAAAGAAATAGATATTCATTACGAATTATCCTTTATTTTACCGTATTCTCTGCGAATCCTTCTAGTTTTCCCTCATTTCCAGTATAGAAAAGAATCGTTTTCTGACATTGAAAATGTTCATCATTGAAGAAATATCTGAAGATTCAGTGGTTACGTTCAATGAACTGTTTAAGTGATGCTCTATTTTCCAATTGAACTCAAAGAGAGAGAAGTGAACAAAACTAAATATGGAGAGGAAACTCACCGAAGAGAGAAAGTTTGATTGGTTGTGAATGCAAAATGATCGATTGGAACTCCAGAAAGAAACTCCTCCTGATATTTATAGCCCTGAAAGATTTTCTTGAATAAGATACATTTGGATACAGTACCTTGTATCCAGTCTTTGTAGATGATAAATCGATTGGTCCTGAATGGAATCCTGCTGGATCACGAAGAATTGAGAATGAAGGAGAGGAAAGAGAAAGGAGTAAAAGAGGAATCATGATTAGAAGACTGAGAAGACTCCTTCTCCTCCTATTCTTCCTCTCCTAATCAATGACCTCTCCTCCCTCTCTCTCTCTACTTCTTCTCTTATCTCTACTTGAACCCTTGTGTCAATCGGAAAGAGAGCAAATGTTCTTTCCTTCTCTTACTTCCGATTCATCATAACAATCCTCAGAATGGAAAAGAGATTCCATAATAAGAAATGAATCATCAAGAACTTTTTAGTGAAGAAGGAATTAACCGGTTTTGTGTCTTTCTTTCTCTTCTTCTCACATTATAGAGACAGAATTTAGTCAGTGAGTAAGAATGAACTCATATCTTCTTGTCTCTTTTCTTCCTTTAGTCTCATCTCTAGTAGATCAATCTGCTGGAGTAAGAGGAGTTCTTCTCTGTGGGGATAAACCACTCGCTAATACTAAAATAAAGCTCTACGATGACGACTCTGGTAAATTATCTTGAAATATTGCCGATCATATTCTTAAGACTCGATTTCAATTTAATGAACATATAAAATAATTCTCATCAAGGTATCGATTTGGACGATTTATTGGCCGAGGGACAAACTGATTCTCTTGGACAATTTCTTCTTCATGGATTCACTTCTGAGATTGGAACAATCGATCCAAAGTTGAATGTATATCACGATTGCGATGATGGAATCACTGTAAGACTTCATTTACGATCACTCTTAACTTTATCTTTATGTAAGTGCCGATGTAGGATTCACTCAGAGGGATACAATAGTTTATTCGAGCGTGCGGTTACGATCCCAAGGACTATTGGGAAATGGCGCATTATATACAGAACAGATTACGACTCGTTCGATGGCAGTTGGATTACACTTAAAGGGGGAGGGGCACGAATCGAAATTGGTGGGTCCCACCACGACGTGCCTGCACCCCGCTGTAACTACAGTAATCAGCAGTTGACTCTGTCCTCTCCCTTAACTAGGCCGTCTAGACTCAACGAATGTAACGGCACTTAGCCTGGTGGTTGTACTTTTGCCTCGCTATCCGGCACCCGCTGGTTCGACTCCCGCCGTGTGCAAACCTCACTATTGCTGCTATTTTCGACTGCCAATCTAGTGAAATCAATACAAGAATACAGTACCCCAAATCGTGCCTGCACAATCAATGAAACTTCAAAAATCCGTAGTGAGGTTCAGAGGCGTTTCTAGAACTTCGGATAAAGTGATCTGTGATCGGGTATAGCATCCCTATTACCCCACAGGCTCAGCCTATGTGAGAAAATATTCGTGCCCCTCCCCCTTTAACCGTTCCTCTGGCTATCGATTGAGAAACGTAGGAAAGGAAGAAAGAGTCGCGACACTTTATATGACTGCGGGAAAAACAAAAATAATTGTCACCGCTTCAATTACCTTTTAGTGAACTCAAATTGGTCAATTCTTCTAACTATTTATCACGCGTGTCACCGAAGAATCGAAGAGAATCAGGGGGTGGTTGGCACACAATTTGACCCATACATCTGAATGCGATTTTGTGTAGTCCTAAGGGTCCCTCAAACGCCATCATTGAAAAGCTGTATCTCCCTCCAGGAGCATGTTAGAGCCTCGTCATGAAAAGAGGAACGCTCCAATTTTCTGGAGATTTCGACCGTGTCGTTGGGTTATCGATATTTATTTATTTATTTTTTTTCCCACTATTTTTTTCTTATGTGTTCAGCATACCATTCGATTCGTCTTTTCGAACTCTATCGAATAAGACCGTATTTACCCTGGGTACTCAATTGTGAGTGAAAACAAACGTAAAAAAATTGCATGAGCACTGATAAAAATATCGATAACCCAATGACACGGTCGAAATCTCCAGAAAATTTGGAGCGTTCCTCTTTTCATGACGAGGCTCTAACATGCTCCTGGAGGGAGATACAGCTTTTCAATGATGGCGTTTTTCTGTTCCCAAAAAGTTTGATGGCCTACCATGACCTCAAAATCGACAATTTCTAACAAAGCTCGAAGCTATCGCGTGAGGGACCTTAGGGCTACCCAAAACCGTGTTTCACTCATTTTCGATATTTTCAATGTGCCACGTTCTATTCGATCCTTAGGCGACACGCGTGTTATACCATACCATTCTTCTCCATTTTTTCATGCTTTTCTGTGCCGGAAGTAACATAAAAAATGAATATATTTCAGCCGTGTCAACGAAAGGTCACATTTTGGATTCCGAAGGACTTTGTTTCAACTGGTCAACATCCGAAGAGATACTTCGATATCGGGTATATTTTAGCTATTTTACATAGGAGAAAGTAAATATTTCAGTCATGTGAACATGCAGACGATATTCGATGGAGAAACCAGAGATTGTTTCCATCGAAAGTGAATTATTAATTATTCAATTGATCTTTGAACTCGGATCTCGAATAAAGCTACTTTATCTCATTCGCAATAGTGAAACGAATTGACTAGATTGATTTGATTGGGACGATTTCTCTAATCTTAATCCTTCTTAATTGGCTTTCCATCTTCCCACTTCGTGATCTTGACTGTAGCGGGAGCCTTCTTGGTCACTGCCTCACCCTGAGATTACGGTAGAACGAGATTATCGATCGATATTTGAATACCTTGACGGACTTTCTGACGACCTGAGCAGCGAGCTGTGAATATCTCACATAGTTAATTCCAACTGATCTCCAGCCAACCATTATTGATTGATGGGAACTGAGTATGATAGATTGATGAAGAAATAGTAAGGAAATGAAGATTGGAGATATTGAGAAGGAAAGAAACCTCTTCTGATCAGATAACAGGTTTAACAACAAAGTCTTTATGCATAATGAGCTCGTTTTTGTATTCATTCGGGATATTGCATTAATACGAGACCGAATCGAAATAATGACTATGATACAAAAGGTACATATATATATCCCATTCAGATTAGAATCACTTTCCATGTTAGTTTCACACATCCCATGCTTCACACCATCTCATGCTGATTATCATCATTAGCAATAAGCACTCTTTATCAATTCTATCACACATACGGGGAAATTCCTCCATAAAGGGAACGATTCTGACCAGAATGGAACAAGCCAAAAAGCTGTACAACGAAAGGGCGAAATAAGGACAATCGGTACTAATAAATACCCCATGAAGCTCGATTGAATAGGAAGATTAAGTCATCTTCCAATGGAGAGACAAAAGTATCACTGACATTGTGCAAACTGAATCATAATCTCCGTCACATCCATTTTACAATTATATAATATCCATAATTATTATAAATAGCTAGCTATTATGATAAGGAAATCAATTTCCGGCTTTTCATATTGAGAATTTTTAACAAGCTGCACAAAAAGGAGAATGAAGAAAGTGATAAATGATAAAAAATGAGAGAATGGTAAGAAAAAAACAATTCGGTTTAATATTATGATACTGGCTTTGAGAAGTGAGGGGAATGGAAATATTGAATGTATGGGATGAGAATTTGTAAGAAATGATTTGTAGGGATACGAAAGGGAAGGAAGGAAAGTGGACGAAGGACAATTTGGTGAGAGTTGAAGGGTGAGAAATCTATTGAGCTGCTCCTGAAAGAGAAGTTAGTCACTCACTCAATTAGATATCACTCAAAGATGAGTTTCTGGTTCAGATATCACAATATTAGTAGGATACAAACCGATTGGATTAGGTCGAATCGAAGTATTCGGATACGGTTGACCAGGACGAATTGGTTTAGCTGCAATTAACACTCATAAACATCATACGAAATCATATTTCGAATCAAAGGTAAGATAAAGATGAATAAACATACCAATTTGAGGCATAAGTCCCTTCCTTGCCAGATTTCTCTGTCTAACAGCTTCCTTGATTCTTTCTACTTCCGATTGATACTTCTTCCTATCCTTCATTGAATTCTCCTTTGCATCACGAAGAGCATTCTATAATCATTTTCCTTATTAATCACAGGTGAAAAGGGAAAGACAGGGAAAATTAAGAGTGCAATAAACAGACATAAAGATAAAGTTTCTTTTTCGAAATAGACGCGGGAACTCGGATTAAATCATCTCATTTGTACTCACCTCGAGACTTTTCACTCGTTCACTCGATGCTCTCAATCTCTTCTCTAATTTCGGAACTATCAATCGAACTTCAGCGTTGTCTCTCACCAACTGAAATTATATCATCAATTCAAAGAGATATCGATAGATATATCGAATAGTTATCAATTAAAAGCGTATTGTATATCTGACCTGCTTGTGTACTTTAGTCAATTGATCAAGATTCGTCTCAAGGAAATGAATCTTCTGTTTCTGTGCAGCGACACAAGTGAATTCATCATCTGCATCGGGAGCAGGAGCTCGTTTCCCTACAATCACATTCATTATCATACTGCCTTCTCCGTATTCTCTAATCCTATCCCCCCCTTCCTTTCCCATTAGACTAACCAATCTTAGCAGCAAGATCAGCATTGAGTGCCTTCTTCAATGTCATCAGAGTATTCAATTCCTTCTCAAGAGTTTCTTCTAATCCCTTCATATCAGCTCTTGCTTGATCTCTCTTATCAGAAAGGGCCGATAATTCCTTCATTCTCTTCTCTTTTCCTGCTTCATCCGATCGAAGTTTATCTAATTCAGCCGAGAGAGATTCCTTGACTACACTCATCTCTTGTAGATTAGCCTGTAATAACCTCCATCCATCCTTTCCTCTCTTCCTTTTCTTCACTCACCGTCAATGTCTCTAATTGTTTATTCTTCTCAGCCATTTCATCTCTAAGAGAGGCTACTAATTTATGTTGTGCTTCAGCTTCTCCATCTGTTCCAGCCGATGTTCCTCCAGAGGATGACAATTTGGCCATTAATGTGTCCACCTGACACATCAAGAGATTCATTACAATTCAATACAAGACCCTTACCTGTTGCTCCAGTTCCCTCTTTGTTTTCTCAGCCTCATCAATTCTATCCTGTAGCGTCTTATTCTTCATTTCTGTCTGTTGAATAGCAACTCTGCACTCTGTCAATTCCTTCTCCGTTGTCTAAAAAACAATGGATGAATAAATGAATCATCAAATAATGAATTTAATAAATCAATCACTGCCTCACCTCTAACTTCTTCTCAGCACCATCGCTTCCATGCTCCAAATCGAGCACTTTCTGAAAAAGATCAAAGATCAAAATGAGAATGGAAAAATGTCGGGAGGAAACTACACCGACAGTGGATATATTCCACTGGCAGTAGTACGAACCCCTGTCAGTCTAGGACTGCTGATTAAGACAGGAGGAGGAATAACTCCAAGTGTCTACTGTACAATCCGAGAGATGGGAAATAGCAATAGATTGAGATGCAGAGATGAGGAATCGAACCAACGGGGGAATGAAGGGGAGTGGGACATACTACCACTACACTACGCGAGCGATAGATGAGAGACAGATAGCGTGCACTAACCTGTCGAGTAGCCTTGAAGTCATTGGATAGCTTGGAGATGGCAATTCTGACATGGGCGTACATCTCTTCGTCTCCTTGTTTGTCCATCGCTTCCACGTTCAACTCAAATTGAGAAACATCATTATCATTCTTTCACAGTAGTACTTATTATCATATAACATCACATCATCACAATTTTTCTCCCTATGCACAAGGAATCACCATTTTCCGTATTCTCACAGTTTCGTCACTTACATTTCCAGCTCCAGATTCATTCAATTCTTTCATCATATTAGCCATTGTCTCATGTAGTCTCTTCTTATGAGCAGCAGCTAATTCACGAACAGATGACAATTCAGTCATTGCAATCTGAATATCATCCATTATATCCCTCTCTATTCCTTCTCTTACCTCTAATTCAGCAGCTTTTCTAGTAACATCTTCTTGGAATGTTTCATTCTCTCTTCCCAATCGATCAGCTTCTGCCACTTTCGAATCATAGTTCACAGCCAATTCTTCCAGTGCATTCAATACCTTCAATCCATTGATAACTCTCTCCCTCCAACCCCCCCCCCCCCTCCTTCTCCCCTTCAGGGCTGGGATTTATTGAAAAAAAATTCAAAAATTTTTTAGCAAGGCTATTTATGGGTTAGATAATTAGGAAATGCTTTAAAATCAAATTTTTGCACATGTTTTTCAATAAATGATCAATATTGCTATCATGCATGATTAAAATCGCACGTTAGAATTTTTTCTATCAAAGCTGAGATATCAAAAGCAAATATGCTTCCTCATTTTTGCGAGCCATCATTGTGAAAAATGGGATTTCAGAAAAATTTACTCAACATGGATTTTTTTCTTAAATTTTTTCCTTTTCTTAACCAATTTTAGTGCCAAATCATTGAAAAATTGCTGGAAAAGGGACGAAAATTTAGTGTAAGCGTTTTTTTGATTTTTTGAAAAAAATTCAAACAATTTTTTTGTTTTTTGAATTTTTTGAAATGGTCAAAAAATTCAAAAAAATCCCAGCCCTGCTCCCCTTCCCATACCTCTTTAGTCTCTTCCTTCGCTTGTTCATTCTCTCTCACCATACACAGATTCTCCTGTTGATTCGTCTCTTTCTCAGCTTGGAGAATAGCCAATTGTTCTTCCATCTCAGCCAACTGCAATTCAATACATTATTAACCATCTACCGTATCCCTCACTCCCCCTTCTCCCTTCTTCCTCTGTCTAACCTGTTGTTTCAATCGATTATTCGATTGTGAGCTCTGTTGAATTTCATCATCCTTTTCATCCAATTGCTGATACAATTTAGTTCTTTCTTCTTCATATTTCTTTATATCTTCATCAGTAATAGCTCCAGTTCCAGAGAGAAGAGGAGGTTGAGCAGCAGCTATCGATCTGATGGAGACATTACAGTACTCTCTATTCCTTCCTACTGTATTGAATACCTATCCATGGATAGAAGCATACTCTCAGTACTAGAAGGAGTGAGAGTATCTTGACCAGCTGAGAGATTAACTGCTACTCCTTCAGCTAATGAAACCCATTCACTCTCAGGGACCTGTAAGGAGATATCATCCCTCTCCTCTCCCTTCTCTCTCTTCCCTCATCCTCACCTTCTCTCCCTTTCTCCATCTCTGCAATTCCAAATCAGCAGCAACCAATTGAGCTTTGAGTCTCGTAACTTTGTCCTTCTCTCTTTCATATCTTCTCTTCCATTCTTCTGCTGTCAATTCTTCATTGACGACGACACAATTTTTGATTGTCTTCGCTCTGAAATTATCCATTCCATCTCCTCTTCTCCTCTCCTCCCTCTCCTCCCCTCCCTCTTCCTACCTCTGTCCGAATAAAAGAGTCGATTTCGTCTCAGATTCATTGTATGAAGCAGGGGATGCACAGATGACAACAGTGGTTCTTGAATTTCCTCCCAATGATTCTTGAAGGATACGAGTCAGTTTGGAGTCTCGATACGGAACGTGAGATTTCTGTAAGAGGATATTCATCATTCCTCTCCTCTCCCTTCTTTCTCTTTAACTAACGGTTCCTTCAGCAAGAGCAGAGATAACATTTCCAAGTGCAGACAATGATTTATTTATATTCTTCGCTTCTTCAAGTACAGCTCCTTCTGCTCCCGTCTTCGATACTTTCTCTGATCCAGCCAAATCAACGAGATACAACTTAATATGAACCATCGATTGAATGACTCTTCTATCCATTCTCTTACCTTTCCAACCAATTGTTTCTGAGTGAGTGCATGTTGTTGTTTCACTTGGATGAGGAAGATGGAATGAGAACGCGACGAATGCTCATTCATATCTTAATATCTCATTCTTATTCTCTCCATCTACAGTACCCACTCATGGTCTAAGTTCCGCTTATTGGTCGGGGGTTCCGCAATTTTCCAAACTTTTCTGTTAGGGAGCTCCGCGAAAAACATTTCACACAACGAGGGCTCCACAAAGTTTCGAAAATTTCTTCTTGGGAGCCCCGCACTCGAGATAGCCCATCAGTGACCGTACCCATCCCTCTCCTTCTCTCTCTCTCTCTCTCTCTCTACAGTACTCACTCGTGACGGCAACACATCGATTATTCTTTCCTTCTTCAATACAATCCATAACTTCTTGAGGGGAAGCAACAAATCGTTCAGTGGCTCCTTTCACATAAGGGACTCTATTCTTATCCTCGTGTATCGATAGATTCGTCTTAGTCACTTAAATACAATAATTCATTTAAATTATTTGACTATTCCATATAATGGGCATTCTCTCAATCTCAATCCTTCTCACTTACCATCGAGCAAATCTCTAATCTTCTCATTGTAAATTTCATAGTACGAAACTTTGAGAGTGAATTCAAGATTCTCATCCATATTGTAGATGTGATTGAATACATCCTGTAATATAATCAATTATTAATCAATATCAATCCTCCTTCCACACTAACTAACAACATTCTTTTTAAATGCACAAAGTTCCGTAAACACCAATGGTCTATTCACTCAATTTCGGGATTCTGCTTCCCTCATAATTTGAGAAATAAAAAAGACGAAATACGCTTGTTGCTACGTAATGAACCATAATATTGTGACTTTTGCAACGCTTCGACTACTATTCCAACTCTGATTCATACAAAAAGATACCTGTACAATCCTCGGAATAACTCCTTGCAATTCAGGATCACCGAATACTCCCTAAAATCACTCAATTACTCTCCATCTTTTCCATCATCCATCCATCCTTCCTTCTCCTTCTCTCTCTCTCTCTCAACTTACCTCCATAGTATGGGTCTTTCCAGAAGAAGTCTGCCCATATGCGAATACAGTTCCATTGTAGCCAGACAGTACATCCTGACATTGAATCCATTCGTCTCGTTCTCCCCCCCCCCCCCCTTCTTCTTACCTGTACAATATGATACGCTGCTCCCATATACAAGGCTTCCTGTGTTGTATTCGGTTTGAACACCTTGTCGAATACATACACTTTGCCCTGCAATCATTAGAATTCAATTGATTCGTTTCTCTTTATTTACATCATTGTCGATTAGAGACCCAAATGAGAGAAGAGTAATGGATAGACCAGAGAAGGGAAGAAAGAGAAGATAGATGGAAGAAGGACAGATAGACCAAGAGAAGGGAGGAAAGGCAAAGAAGAGAAGGCACGAAAAGACATCCCCTCTCTCCTTCTCATTTCGCAATCTATTCCATTCTCGTAACTTGTCTATTTCAACATCATCTTTGCCCATCACAGTCCAACACAACACCAGTTTCAAACGTAATTGTACATAGACCATCTCTAATAACTCGGTAGATAAAGCGTGAAAAGGGATGGGATATGGACTAGACGACGTTGATTTCACCATTCTCTCTTTCGTATGTTCAGATGGACTAACATGTGCCAAACAGAAAGGAAGAAGGAAAGATTGAGAGACAGTTATAGTCATCAGAATAAAATGTGAACAGTGATTCAAAATAAAAATGAAAGAGAATAGAATAAAAATGCTCACAGCGATAGTAATTGTGTCTTCTCCTTGAAACTTGGGAATGAATTGAGATTGATTATTCTCTTCGATCTTATTCAGAGGACGAATACGACAGAATACCTATATATTTAATAATTAAAATGAGAATAAGACCATTTATGATACCTGGACTCCGCACTCATTGGGATTGGGTGCAGCCATGATGACTCGCTTAGAGATGGAGAGACGAATCAACTATCCCTCCACTCTTGACAATCACCCAATCGAGTCTACAATATGAGATTATCGATTAGATATAAATGGAGGATAGAGCGGGAGTTGAAAAGGGAGAAGGAGGGAGAGTGACTGGGTGTGCACTAGTCAACCCTCCTCGATCGATAGAGAAGAGGGGAATTGAAAGGGAGAGAGAGAGGGAAGAGACGAGAGACAGACAGACACATAAGAGTATGGTCAATCGAGGAATGAAAGAAGCAATAGGATCGAGATGGTATTCCTGTGGCAGCCATGTCTTCTAGATTCCAATGGATATTCTCGTTGCGTCAAAGTGTATGAAGATGTGTAGAGAAAGAGAAGAGAAGAGAAGAGAGACAGTGGGTTGGGATAAAAGAGACGACTTATCCTGAGGGGTATCGAGGGGGGAGCACTCTTCATCCTCTTGTATTACCTGCCACCCCTCTAGTGTCCATTCTACCATCTTTCTCTCTCCATTATGGGAGACGACAGATGGTATGAGAGAGAGAGCTAGATTCTCATATAGATACTGTCGCGGATCCTCCAACCCGTCATAATACTGCCAACAAACCCTTCAGATCAAAATAAAACTTTATTCTCTACTACATAGAGTATAATTAAAATGATACAGAAATGAAGACTGATCACATGGGAGTATGTTTATAACACAGACGGTCAAGTAATCCTAGAAAAAAAAACAGAATATGTCATCTTATTACCGACAAAGTAGACAAACCTTTAAACATTTACAGAATTTCAAATTCACATGGATAACGGGAAAATAATGCACTATAAAACGAAATCATACAGTATTGACGTTGTTGTTGATCGACTTGCTTGCATTCTCGAACGAACGTGCTAGATTCTCCATGTCAATAGCCTGCAATTTCAAGAGTACAATGCACCACAATATTTATCAGTGTTGGACACTGATCCATCAATATTTTCAAAGTATTCATCACAAACGTGAGTCGAGACGAACGAATATCGCACAAATTTCATATTTAGGCTAGTCTCTTATGATTTTAAGTATGCTTGTTTATAATATAACTCACATCGATAGATCCCATAATTCTGAGGGATACAATGTGATCTCTGAGGTTCTCAATCATTCTTTTCAGATTGGCAATCATCTTCAATTTCTCTTCACTCTTATCTGCATTATCTTCTCCTTCGTTCTCTTCATTTTCTACTTCATCTTCTCCTTCGTCTTCAACCATCCCGTTATTAGCTGAACGATTCCAATAGTATACACAGATAAAGTACAAAAGCTATTTTCTTACGAAAGGATACTTTAGTATAAGGATGTGTGAAGACTATAAAATATAATTAGAATGATAGATACAAACCGTCTTCTGCCGTTTCCTCCTCTTTCTTATTATCTTCTTCTTCTTCTTCCTTCACAACTTTCTCTCTCTCTGTTCTCGTCTTCAATTCTTTTCTTCTTCTCTTAATCAATCCTTTCTCATTGTCCGCATCGTATCCTGATACACTTAAACAACAAAATACAATAAATAAAGAAGAAGGGGTTCATCAACCTCATTGTGGAGTTGTTTCTAAAGATGAGAGTGCTTTCTGCAGTGTTATATCGTGATGGAAGAGGAATTCCATCCATCGGAACGTCATTATCTCCAGGAGGAGTGTCAAAAGGAATCCCTCAAAAAGTAACATTGATACAGAATAATCACTCTTAATTTTTATAATAAGCGGAGGAGATGGAAAAATAAGAAGAAAACTAACAATGATTATCCTCAATTGATGGTGTTTCATTGAGATGACGAAGATCATCGGGATCATTGTTCATTCCTTCATCTTCTC
Source organism: Pristionchus pacificus (assembly GCA_000180635.4). NCBI lineage: Eukaryota > Metazoa > Nematoda > Chromadorea > Rhabditida > Neodiplogasteridae > Pristionchus > Pristionchus pacificus. Next base: position 10,963,536 of record CM026577.1, read on the forward strand.
TCATCTCGTCATCACCATTTCCATCTTCTCTCTCATCAGTTTCTCTTGGCGGATTTCCTTTATTAGCCTCTTTATCTTCGTTCGATGAACCCATCTCATTTTTAACTGACAGGCCATTCAGAGCAACAGCTGAAATATTTCGCAGTATTAGAGTGTACACTTTCACACGAGATGAAAGAGTATTAATGTACCTCTTCCAACATGAGCTGTTCCAGTAGCACTATGCAATGAATAATTCGAGCTGACATCCATGGTGGTTTGTCGAGAAAGATTGATCATTTGATCAGCAGTCAATTTGACATCTCTTGCTTCTTCTCCTCTGCCACCTTTCCCTTTTCCTCTTCCACGAATTCGATCGCCTATATAATCAATAATGAAAAGAGTGGTAAAAGGGATGTTTCCTCACCCATATTGTTGCATACGTATCTTTCCATCGTACGAAGTTTATCGATAGTCAACCCGTTGTCCTCAGTCCTGAGTATCACAATTAACAGGTTAACGGTTTGATAAAGCTCACAAATCAATCTGATCCAAGCAGGATCCGATTTTGCGAAGATTGTAGTACCAGGCTGCACTCACTGTCCCAAGATCGTATTCCTCGTCACTGCGAAGAGCAAGCTGGCTTCGAATATATTCCCACAGTCTGCATAATATTTCAATAATTAATAAATGAAGAGTGAAATAAAAATATAATAGTGTACGTACCCTTCCCTGACTTTCGAAATTCTTCTCGTAGCCGGGAGTAATGATTTGATGCTCTTTCCTTCGAATGATTCCTCACAGATGATTTCAAATAGAATCTTAGATGCTTTTTTCGATAGACGTTTCCGCTGTTCGGCCATTACACCTGAAACATCGAAAACAATTAGTAAATACATGTGAAATCACGCATAATTAGTAAAGAAGGTTCTTACTATCTACTTCAATTGTTCGAAAAATACGGTGAAATTTCGTCGATATTTCTGGAATTCTGGAATTCCGTTCGAAACCAATTCCACTTTTTAAAATGCTACAGTAATTTTCGCTACCGTAATCGATTGAATCTTTTTTCCAAAAACTTGCAATGCGAAATATTCAATTGTGTTTAGAAGTGAATTTGATTCGGTTTCGAGGTTCAGAGATCCGATCGAATGATTCACAATTTCATTTTTCCAACTCTGTCTCACTTGTCATCGTTGATTATTCAATTTTCTGATCAGATTTTTTCAGAATATGGTAATGCTTTCATCTCCATTCTTCTTCTATCTTCTCTATTTGATTCTTCATTTTCTACTCATTCTCTTTCCTTGAGTGGTGACTCAGTGGTTGCCCCATGCAGGATGCCTCAATCCTCCACGGATAGCTCCGCCGATCGTCCCGAATTCGATTGTGGACTCTATTTCTTTGACTATAAAGTCAGTCTTGTGCCTTCATCTTATTATCACTTCATATCTGTCATTATCAGTCCATATTTGGACCCAGTGTTTAATTTTTCTTCTTTCCAGATCATTCGTAAATTGGGCAGTGGTGGATATGGGTCAGTGTATGAAGTGGAAAAAGATGGTGGTTCCTATGCACTCAAGGCTGAAATCGTGAATAAGAAGAACAGCGGAAGTCTTCGAGCTGAGGTGACTGTCTTCGATATCGTTGAGTGAGAGTATCTTCCTCTTCCTCTTGTCAGGCAGTGACACTCCGTCGTGCTCAATCATCCGATCATGTGTGTCGTCTTTATCTCTCTGCTCAATGTCTCTCTGGAGAATATAAGATCAATCTGATGGTCATGAGTCTATTGACCTATCCACTGAATAAGTAAGTGTGATAGGAAGGGATGAATGATAACTCATTTGATCAGACTTCGACGTGCTTGTCCCGAACAGAGATTCACTCGATCGACTGCTCTTCGTCTCGCTATTCAAAGTGTACAGGTGGATACTGTACATGTACTGTAAGAGAGGAATTTTTTGATTGGAGGCTATCGAAGATGTCCATTCTATCGGATATCTGCACAGAGACATAAAGGCTGGTAATTTCGCCATGTCCCCGGATAGAAGAGTGAGATTCCTTTCTTATTCTTCCCTCTCCATTTGTTCTCTTGAGGTTGTTCTCATCGACTTTGGTTTCGCTCGTGAGTACGTTGTTTATGATGCAGAGAAGAAAAGTTGTCGATTGAGAGGACAGAGGTATACGGTAGTGTCGATTCAATCGATTCGATTATTGCAGGAAGTATGCACACTTCGTTGGAACGACTAGATACTGCAGCAAGAAGGTATATTATTGTACCGTACCCCGATTATCGATTGATTGTGAGGTTCACGAGAGGAAGGAACAATCGAGAAGAGACGATCTATGGGGATGGCTGTACATGATTGTCGAGATGATTACGGTATTCGAGATATCGATTCATTGTCTACAGTACACTCGTAGGGTTCATTGCCGTGGAGTGAATTAGACGATAAGAAGATTGGAGAGATGAAGGTATACTATACTGTAAATAATCAATATTTATTGATTTATATTCAGATGAGTATTGGTTCTCAATTGTACGATAGTTGTCCGAAGGAATTGTATCATATCCATGATCATCTTGACTCGTTGAGATTCTTTAGCAAACCGAATTATGAGCTGATTAAGAGATATCTGAAGAAGGTATTGAAATGAAAGAGAGAAAGAGAGAGGGAGTTGATTGCAGGCATGTGATAGATGTGAAGTGAAGGAAAGTGATCCATTCGATTGGGAGAAAGGAGGAAGATATGATGATATCTGTGAAAAGATTGAGAAGGATAGAAAAAGAGAAGCAGAAAAGGCTGAGATTGAAAAGAAAAAGAAGGAGGAAAAAATGTAAGAAACTTATTTCATTTTCTTTTAGTATCTAATTGTATTATCAAGAAATAAACCCCCTTAACAATGAATTCATTTAGGATGCAAGAGAAAAAGAAGAATACTGAGAAATGGGTGGACAAGGTATGAGAACCTTCCATATGATCGTTGATCTTCACTATGTCAGAAAGAATACTCATTGGAAGAATAAAAGGGATCAACTAATATCTTATCCAGTTATGATAAATTAATTTGTTTGTATTCTTTTCTGGTTTTGCACACTACACAAAGTAACATCAATTAGTGCGTATTTCTCGTATTTGTTGTTGGATGGCTAGTAGGGTTGCAGGTTCGGTTTCGAAAAAACCGCAACTCTCCAATCCCCCTTCTCTCTCTTTCAATCAAAACCGCGCGAGAGAGACGATATGCAAAGATGGTGCGGAGACTCCGCACCGTCGTTGTATTTGAGAGGAAATGAGAGGTGGATAGGGTGCGGAGTCTCCGCACCCTCTTTGCATATCGTCCCTCTCTCGCGGTTTTGATTGAGGTAGAGAGAAAGGAGTGGACAAAGTGTGGGATAAATCGAAACCGACTTCGATCCGGCAACCCTAATGGCTAGAGTGAAGACCTCTTTTCCTCTTTCTACGACTAAGCGCGACTCTTCTCTGTCTTTGAGTACATTCCTCTTTCCTCAGTATTCTTCATGATGACTAGTCGAATCCTATACCAGGAATGATGATTGTATTCTCTTCCTTGGATTACTCTTCCCTTTGTGGGTGAGTCCCTCTCCCCTCCCTCCCTCTCTCCTTCTCTCTTTCTTCAATCACGTTGAATGACTCAATTTCATTCTGGGAATCGCTTATCACTTGCATATAATGTTGCGCCTTTCTGGATGATAACACAAAGAGAGAGACGATACTCTCCCTCACTACACACTCCCTCTCTTATTCCATTCCTTCTTTTCCTTGTTACCGTATCCATCAATCGATTCTTCTCTCTTACAGTAATAATGTGTGACGAGGAGATTGCTGCTCTCGTTGTTGACAATGGATCTGGAATGTGCAAGGCTGGATTCGCTGGAGATGATGCTCCCAGAGCTGTGAGTGATCTACCTTATCCTCCATTCTACCGTATTCCTCTTGATGATCTCTTCCTCCTTCCTCAGGTGTTCCCTTCAATCGTCGGACGTCCTCGTCATCAAGGAGTCATGGTCGGTATGGGACAGAAGGACTCGTATGTCGGAGATGAAGCCCAATCCAAGAGAGGTACGGTACCCTTCTTTAGAGTACGGTAGATGAATGGATGGATTCGAGGTATCCTTACCCTGAAGTACCCCATCGAGCACGGTATCGTCACTAACTGGGATGATATGGAGAAGATCTGGCATCACACCTTCTACAATGAGCTGAGAATTGCCCCTGAAGAGCATCCCGTTCTTCTTACTGAGGCCCCTCTTAATCCTAAGATCAATAGAGAAAAGATGACTCAGGTTTGATAATGAAGAGAGAAATTAAAGATCAAAGATCATCGTTTAGATTATGTTCGAAACCTTCAACACTCCCGCAATGTACGTCAATATCCAGGCAGTTCTCTCCCTCTACGCATCTGGAAGAACCACCGGTTTGTTAGATCCTTTTCAATTGAGATATTTTTGAAGATGAAAGATGAAAGAGTTCAATTGATTATTCAGGAATCGTTCTCGATACTGGAGATGGTGTGACTCACACAGTTCCCATCTACGAGGGATATGCCCTTCCCCATGCCATCCAGGTATATCCATTCCCTTCCTTCTCTCTACCGTACCCCTCTACCATATTCCTTCCCTTAAGAGACTCGATCTGGCTGGTCGTGATCTCACTGATTATCTCATGAAGATTCTTACTGAGAGAGGATATACCTTCACCACCACTGGTAAGATTGAATATTCATTCCATCTGCTCTTTTGTCTTTCGTCTTTCCCTCGTAATCTCGTAGTGTTTACGTTGCAAGAGGAAAAGGGGAAGTGAGAATGATAAGGGAATGACTCAATCGTGTGAAGGAGAAATCATTCACACTTAAGTACAAAGAGAATGGAAAGACGTTGAATTGTTCAGCCGAGAGGGAAATCGTGCGTGATATCAAGGAGAAATTGTGCTATGTGGCCCATGACTTCGAACAGGAAATGGCTACTGCTGCTTCCTCTTCAACTCTCGAGAAGAGCTATGAACTTCCCGATGGACAAGTAAGGGAAAGGGAGAGGGAATCACTCTAATCATTGTTACATTAAGGTAATCACCATTGGAAACGAGAGATTCCGTTGTCCTGAGGTTCTCTTCCAGCCTGCATTCATTGGTTTGTATCCTCCTTCTTTCCAATGAGTTAACTCTCTTTCTGTCAGGAATGGAATCGACTGGAATTCACGAGACGACCTACAACAGTATCATGAAGTGCGATGTCGATATCAGGTTAGACATATTCATTACTACTTCAAAATAGATTGAGTATGATAGTACATAATAGATGTAATTCAGAAAGGACCTGTATGCCAACACCGTCCTATCTGGAGGAACTTCCATGTTCCCTGGTATTGCTGATCGTATGCAGAAGGAGATTCAACATCTCGCCCCGAGGTTAGATATTAGCATATTCATTAGAGTACGGTAGATTACGGTATCATCATAAAATTCTGATCATCATGGTTTTGTTTAGCACGATGAAGATCAAGATCATTGCTCCTCCTGAGAGGAAGTATTCCGTATGGATTGGAGGATCCATTCTTGCTTCTCTTTCCACCTTCCAACAGATGTGGATCTCGAAACAGGAATATGATGAATCAGGCCCTTCCATCGTCCATAGAAAGTGCTTCTAAACACTTCCCCTTTCCTCTCAATTCCTTCCTAATGTATCATAATTACTTGTCTAGTCTTTTCCCCTTCTTCATTCGTTACGAACCTTCTAATAATAATTTCTCTTCATTTTACTTTGAGCTCATCGGAATTCGAATTACTGTACAAATAAAAACACAAACAACAATAATATTGAATAAATTGTGCGTTTTTTCTGATGATATGAAAGAAGGAATGACATTGGGATTGAAGATCTTTCGAAGTTTTCAGTGAAAGAATGAGAATGACGTTGGAGAAAAGTGAAAAGATTGAAATATCTGAACTATGAACTACATCATAAAAATGCACTCGAATTTGCTATGATTGATTCTATCTACTTGTTTTTGGGCAAGACATAACGTTAGAATTTCTATAATTATGTGATAATGAGAGAAACAACTCAGAATATCAAATGATTTAATATAATGAGGGAAGGAATGAGTATGGAATTAATATTGGAGTGAGAGAATAAGTTGTGACATGAAGGAGTTGAATCCAATTGGAAGATCTTACAACTTTCCTTTGCCTTCTCTTCCCTGAATTAAAATTGTAGTGTGGTCGAGAAGAGGGTTTTCTTGGTTTGTTCCCTTCTCACAATATGATCCACTGTCACAAAAGACTTGCATGGAATGACGCGTATTCTCACTTTCCATATCTTATCACCCCCCCCCCCCCTCCCTCCCTCGTCTTCCCTCTCTCTTTCACTTTCCTCGAATATTCCATCGTAAGCATCACCAGATAAGAATGATTGGAGACATGAGAATGAAGGATGAACCGAAGGCGTCATTGAACCCCCTTCTCACTCCATTTTCATCAGTTGTCACGATTTGTGATGTATCTAGATATAATACCTTTTAGCAAGAGTACTGGAGGGAGATCCATAAAGGGGATGGGAAGCTGATAGATGATATGCATATGGGAGATCATTACAATGTGTCGATTGAGAGATTGATCGAATACGAAGATTATATCGTTGAGAGAAGATGTCCAATCTTAATTGAACATCATTTATAATATTAATTTGTAGCAAAATTGAACCTGAACGTATTTCTGTCATGACAAATTCCTCTACAAAACGGAGGAATAGAAAGAAGAGAAGTGGATTGTTGAAGAAGAATGAAGAAGAATGATGAACATGATCCTATCTTTTCTCCTACAGGAATTACATATGAAGCACGCTAAAATGAAATTAAATATAAGAAGAAGAAGGGTTAATCTTCTTACTTCAACTCCTCCCATTCGAACGTCAATTGCAAGAATTGATTGAGGAATATCAATAATCATCCAATGTAGAGCTCCACTTTGAGAATCAATGAGGACCAATGTGAACAGAGAATCTTCAAGAGCTGAACACGAAAATAACTTTTGCCGTTTTTGATGATAACACTTTGTCGAACAATAACAAATCTTACCGACGAAAGTACGTGGAATTCGATAGGAAGAAGAAGGAGTCGGAGGAATTGAAATAAGAGATGAAACAAGTGGAGGAGAAATTACTGATATCGAAGAGATATTCGTAATTCCAATTGGATCAACCACTATTGATTGTTCCCTTAATTGCAATATATTGAAGAAAGAGATCATGTAGAATGTTATACTTGAGTCGAATACTTCTACAGCAGAATCGAGTTGTTACTTGAGGTTGAAGATAAATAACTGAGATCCATGAATCAATTTCATCAAGTGGAAGAAGTGAAAGAACTCGAGATGATCGAGGTAATTCTTAAGAATAAGAATACTTTAGGATGAACAAAAGTCGATACTTGGAATGAGGAGAGAATGACAATTATCAATTCCTCCTTTTAGTCGTTGACGTTCAATTGCATATGGATCTGTTGAGACAATGAGAAGTGAGAGACCAATGAGATCTGAGAAGAATAATGAGTGAAGGAAAAGGAGTAAGTAAACGAACTGTCTTCCAATTCATTCTTCTCCATGAAAGACTGAAGATTGAATTGATTATCTCGCACAGAAGAGATCTGAAAGAATGAATTAATGGATGGAATGGAGAACTAGAAAGAACCTCTAGGGGTTTGGAACCTTTCTTGAAGACAAGTAAAGCGAGAGGATTGGGTGAACTACGAAAATTATCCGATGATGAATATTCTCGAAGAGTCTACAATTTACTTCTTATCATTCATGTTTAGAAATCAATACTCATTGTGATATCTTCACTAGTATTAACGTACCCTCGTCTTCCTTGGGAAGTCTTCAACCAACCAATTTAGAGTACCGAATCCAACATCAATAAGAGCAAGAGTAAATTCATCATTGAACATTAGACCATGCCATGAAATCTGATTGAAAATAGAAGGATGAAGAAAAGAGAGATGAATTATATCACTTCTGGTTTGAATCGAGTAATGAATGGTTGTATTCCTTCCATCTCGGGATTCGATTCGATCACTGAGATATTCGAAATAGTCCAATCATGATCACATCCTCTATATGTATCTAAAATATGAATTCAATGTGATTTTTCTTCTGATTTTTCTTACCAGTTGGAGATCTAAATGTCATTTTAGGATAGATCATTAAATTCCTCAAGTATTCATCATGGAAAGTTCTTACACGGAAGAGCCTCTGGCCTGCAAGATTGAACCAATTACTTTAATCATCCAACTTTATGAGGCTTGAGAAGAAAGAAAGTTTTCGGTAATGGAAGGAGAGGTATTGTTTATCCTTGGAATGGACCATTTGACATACGAATGCAAGGAGGGGGATTCATTACTATAGAAGGAGAAAATAGTGGAAGAATGAAGATATCGTACCAAGAGAATGAAAAGGAGCAAGGGAAGGGGGAGTCCAACATTGAGATGATGAAGAAGATGAATGACACTGAGAATTACTCTCTTCACCAAACCTGAAATGAATATCTCTCTCTTCTCACTCTGAAATAGATGCCATTCTCGTTAGAGGAATTCTTCCATTGGAATAAAGAAAGAGAAGGAAACTAACCAGAAATGTCTCGGTTCTGTGGCTATTCTTCGAATCTTTGCAATGCACGACGGTGCGTCATTACAGAGAGAAGAAATTGAAGGAATTAAGAGAAGAAAAAGAGAGGGAAGAATGACAGAAACGGTTAACATTGCATCGAATGACTGAAATGTAGACGAATAATTGAGAGAATAGTAGTAGGATGGGGAGATTATATAAGAGGATGGAAGTGAGAATGGTCATCCATCTAGAGATTGAACTATGCTTGAGAAGGAATGAGGGAAAGGGAGAGGGAGGGAGGGAGCGGAGAGGAACTCTGGTATTTTTTCCCAGTGGGGCCCCAGCATAAATGGGCGTGGTTAGGCTCCCCCCACTGGTTTCCCAGGCTCTGGGAGAGGGTCAAGAGGACTGATTTCTTCCCACTGGTTTCCTAATGAAGTTCCCACTGGTTTCCCAATGAATGAAGAATGTCAGTATCGTACATAAAGGCGAGCTTCGGCTTGCGCCGAACGGGAGTTTCGCAAATGCGAAACTTCAGTTCTATTTTGCTTGTTTTAATCGATATTTTTCGCAAATTTCAAATTATTTATTCCCATTTATTGTCATCTTGAAGAGGAACAAATGGTTAGTCAATTATAACGTGAGTTATCTTGCTTGATCGTAACCTATCCTTCTAACTGACTTGTGACTGCTTTCAAATATCCACAGTAATCAGTAATGGTGTTTCCCCCCTGCAGGCAATATGCCTTGAATCAGGATAAATGAATGAATGAATGAACAGTAATCGTCACATACATCTCAGCGGCAAATATTGGAGAAAGTGACGAAAGTGACGGAGAAAGATTTTCACAGGTATGACCATTCACTCGTGGCAATGGAACCATTTCAGGCAAGTTATTATTTCTTGGACAGTTTCATACTATTATCATCGAGAAGTCAAGATGAATCAGCGCACAAATGCTGCCCTATATGATAAAGTCTATATCGGCGCTACTACTACTACGAATCACCATTTTTGTACACATTTTATTGTTTTACATTGATTATTCGTATCTTTAATAAAGTCCTTTGCCGTATTGCACACTAGTTTCATCACGTTAGAGAACCCCTTTCCCCACTGGTTTCCCAGGCTATTTCCCACTGGTCCCCCAGTAGATTTCCCACTTGTCCCCTACCTCACTCCCCACTGGGAAAAGTACTGGGGGACCAGTGGCAAAAAATACCAGAGAAGGAGGGGAGAGAGGAGGGAGATAGGAGGGGAGGGGAGGGATATCACAATGTTCCCATCTGATGGATTACAATGTAATGGATTGATAAATGGAATGAGAGTGGGTGATAGATGGGGAACAACCACATTGACACCTTCGAGAGATTGAAGAGATTTTTCTGATGTGAGAAGGTAGGAAGAAGGGGCAGTAACAGTAATGATATGAACATCTTCGACAATTGTTAAGAATATATGGATGATAAGTGATATAGAATAAGGAGAGACGAATGGAGAAGAGTGAATGGGATATGAGGAATGAATAGAAGAAGAAAGGGATGAACAGGAGGAATTAGAAGAGTGAAGTGGAAGATAAGAATATGAATCCCCCTTTGTGGACAGAAGGACCATTGTGAAGGAAGAAGAGGATGAGGGAGAAGGATTGAGGAGGAGAGGAGGGAGGAGAAGGGAGGAAGATGGAGGTAGGTCAAAGGGGAAAAGATTCAGTTACTGCAAGGTGAGAAGGAAAGAAAGCTCAGATTACAGAAAGAAAGAAGGAATTGATACAGCGTCCTATCACATCAGATATGATAGATATGTCAACAGAGAAAGATCGAATTTGAAGTTGGTCTCTTTCTTTATTGCACTGTCTCATCTTGATCTACTGAGAGGGGTGATCTACTCATATGAGAGGGAAAGAAGGATATCTCATGGGATGGTCATGGATAGGATACATATCTCATTAGAGAGAGAGAGAGAGAGAGAGAAGTCAAGAGGAGTCGACAGTTGGTAATGGAAAGGGATGAGTTAAGTGGAGAGATGAGATGAATCAAGAGGATCGTTCACTAGACGAAATTATGAGAGACAGAATATAATCATATATATCCAATCAATATTCATCTTCCTCAATACGAGATATTCAGTTCCTCCGAGTATTACGAATTGTAAAAATATTCAACAAAAAATATACGAGTATCAAGTTGAAGATATGAAATGGACGCAATTTTAGAGAATGTAATGTGCATATATCTGCCCTATTCCTTCATTTCCAATTGTTCTCTATTAATAAAAGGAGAAGTGACACTGAATAGATTGATGACTTCCATTGAGACAAGTTTGTGATTGACAAGATGAAGAGAGTAATGGAAGGGCACACTAATCTAGAAGAAGAGAGGGGAGGGGAGGGGGAATGTGGGAATGACTTGTGAGCTAACCATCTAAGATGATTATTCAGTTACGGTTGAGGGAAGGAGATCTGTCTATAGAGACAGAGAGAGTGGAGACCCCCCCCCCCCCCCCCGCCCTCTCCCTCCCCTCCTCCCTCTCCTCTCTTTCTTCTATCGAGATCGTAAGGAGAACGGAAGAGGAAACTATGGGCAATTGGAGGTGATTGAAGAGGAAGCGGACTGTAGAATGAAAGGTGAATTATGGAAGGGATAAAGGGAGAGAAGGGAATGAAGGAGAAGAGAGGAGAGTGATCTAAGGAAGGAAGAAGAGGAAAGAAGGGGACTATCGAGAGGATTCCGAGACGATTAAGTTACGAAGAAGAGACTGAGTTGACTTCCGATAGAAGAGAAGAAGAAGAGAGGGATTACCAGAGTGTTAAATGATATGAAATAGAAGAATAGATTAGAAGAAAAAATGGGAGGTCAGAGAAGAAGATTCATTTCTTAAAAGAAAACCAATGGGAACTTTTTTTAGAACTGTCGACTCTAATTATAAAGATGGATGAAATGTGTGCTCCATTACTAGATGATCTTTCCGTGGTTGTATCCCATTATACCTACCGCAGTGAATCTCCCATCCCCTCCTCTTTCTCCCCCCCCCCTCCCTCTCCCTTTTCCAGTCCACTTGTCTATCTGTAATCAGGAGACCTTCCTCTTCTCCTTCTCAATTGTCCACTCTACACGCGACCATTTGTACGAGAGAATGAATAAGACGAAGAGAGAAGAGTAATCTAGTACATTCCTCTCTCTCTCTTATCACAGTGAATACCATCGAATGAATGCAATAACACAATACAATTCTTTATCTCTCCATTAGGATTGATCATTTCCATTATTCTTCAATGCAATCATTCGTTCAATCTCGAATGCGATTCTTTCTGTTTGTCCTCTCATCATCTAAACAATTCTTTCTCTATTCTTTTCTAATCTCATAATTGTCTCTTACTTCTTCCTCATTATTCGATGGTGTTTTTAGTCTCTCCAATAGTTTTTCCACTGCTTCTTTCGATGATTCCAATTCACCTTCGTTAAATTCGAATACAGCATAATTCCACATTTTCTGCAATAATCTCTCTTCTTCTATTTTTTCTCTCTCCAATTCACTTCAATATCTGGATTCTCCATAACTTCCATTGCCTTTTTGTAAGCTTTCCTTGCATTTGGAGGATCTTTCATTCGAGTGAGAACAACTGAAGAGATGATATAGAAGAATAAAAGGAAGGAATTGAATGAGACTTGCGAGAGTAGACAGGATATCAGCATTATTTGGTTTGAGAGAAAGAGAAGCAGCGAGGAAATGATATGATGAAGAATATTGATTCATTGCAAGATGAGAGAGACCCAAATTGTATAGAATCTCAATTGAGATGATTAGAATGAATTAGATGAGATAAGTACTTTATATTCCAATGGATTGAGATACGCTGCTTTCTTAAGACATGAAATTCCTGACACGAATTTGCCCTTTGCATACAAGCACATTCCTAAATACAAAGATTATAAATAAAGAATGAATAAAAAAAAAAGTACCGATATTATTCCATAGACCTCCATCGTATACATTCGTTGCTGCTGAGATCCTACAATTTCGTCCCCATTCCCTCTATATTCGATTATTCAACTTACCGATATTTATTCAATGCCACATCATGATCTCCATTTCTTTGCATAACATATCCAACACCAAGAAGAGCTTCTGGACTAGCTGATCTACAGTGATCTCTCTCTCTCTCTCTCTCTCTTCTCCCCCCCCCCCCTCTTACGTGTATCCCAATGCACGTGCGAACATTGCAAATCCTTCTTCTTCATTTCCCATCCTTAGAAGAAGTTTACCCAATTCAATATAATTGTTGCTCTCTTCATGCTCAATCTTAATATTCGCAATCTCTTTCCTCTCTTCATTTTCTGTTCTCACTTCGATAATAGTTCTGTATACAGCGACAGCACTGGATATATCATTCAGATCGATGAATATTCCTGCTTGAAGTCGAAGTAATTCAGGACGAGACTTCAGATTCGGAGCAAGAGTTAGTATGTCTTTCACCTGAGGGAGTTAATGAAATGGAGAGAAGGGGATTGACAAACCTTCTGTACAACTTCTCTATTCTTCCTTCCCGTATGATAGAGTGAACGTGCCAACCAATAGCAACACATCTACATTTATCTCTCTTTCTTCACTTTTCTCGCCTCAGAATAACTAACCGAATCAAGATTATCTTGATTTCTATGCATAGCTTTCTCTAATAGAACAACAGCTTCGATATGTCGACCAGCAAGGAAATGAATACGACCAACTTCCACTGCAAATCTGAAGAGAATGATAATATTATGAATGTAAAGTAGATATGTATTACTCTAGACTGTATGGACACAATTGCATAGCTTGAGTGAACCATCTAAATGCTTCATCGAGATTTCCTTCTTCTCGTGCGATTGTTCCTCTTACTATCTTCGCATAAACATTTCTTCCTCCAGTCTCAGTCTCCATTTCCTATCATTCATTCATTCATTCATTCATTCCATATTTTTCTCTTTTAACTAACCGATGCTTTTGCTTTACAATCATCATAATCTCCACTGATGAGTGCTAGATGTAATTGTCCATTATAATAGTTGAGATGTTTCGGTTCAGGTATAGAGATATTCCCTTTCTTCAGCTCTTCTCGACTCTACAAAATCATTATTTTCTCGTTGAAGAACACAACACAATAACTAAGAAACAGTAATCACCGAGATAGGAACATTATTGAGAAGACTTGAATTATCTTCGTCTTCCATGGGAACAATATTGGATAATGGAGGTAACCCTCTCCCATTGCTAGTCCCTTCTCTTCTCCCCCTCTCGTTTCCATGGTTACTTCCATATTCATCCCCTTCCTTCCATTTCAATATTCACTTCTTGTATTAATGTTCATATTTGAAAATTACAATAGCAGTTTTATCATCCATTGTAACAGTAAAACAATCAACAAATTAATAACAACAACAAAAATCACATTACGACTAGTACAATCAATAAATTGGCAATATTAGTGGTTAATCACATCTTCTTCTCTTCGTAATTCTGAAAATGAAGGGAGATTCCGCGTAGACTATCCCTTGATGGATATTCTCCCAGAAGATCATCGTTCTCTTTATATACTCGCATCTAGAATAATTATTGTGTGAATCAAATTAAGATTAGTACCTGATCCATTTCGATTGAAGGAGAGATCAGTCGAGTCTCCTTGATAAATATATCCATTATTTCATAGCAGACATCAATGGAATCAGAGGAAGAAACTTCCACTAGTACAGATGAAGTATTCTCAGTCATCTTAAATGACAAGATTTACATGATTTGTCCTTGTGTCTAGTCAATATTAATTGCAAAATAAACACTTCTTGCCTTAGTAAGATCGGAATTAGTGAGAGGAGGAAGAGATATAACAAGTCCTTCTGAGTCAATGAGACAACCAAGGAGGGGCAGATCTTTCACTAAGTGAAGATATCTAAACGGACATTAAGAGTTTATTTTAAAATTGGTCAAAATGCAGTTATTGTAGAAATCAACCATTTAACATAAGTATTATTGAAGAAGGAACCTGTGAACTGGATTGACTTGACTTCTTTTCTCTCTCTTCCTTGCCAATTCAGAATCAAGAAGTAGATTGGAAAGTAAATCACGGGCTGAGACAGGAGTCTTCTTACGAAGAGCTGTGATCTACACAAATAAGAATATTATCTCCTCATACACCTTCTAGACAATGTGAATGATGAATAATAAGACTCACGAATAGTTCATCAATGGGAAGTGCGAGATATCGAAGAGGAAGAGAGAGGGCACTCACATCATGAGTACCAATTGTTGCACGAGTTCGTTGAATACACTCATTACTGTGCAATCGAGTCTCAATGGAAATATTCAATCACCACTTTCCAACAGACTGAATTGCTCACGAATCAAACATGTAGAAAACTTACTTGAAGATTAATGAACTTGCGGAAATTCTGTCCCGATAGATTAATGTTTCTAATGACACATGTGAGGAGGAATCCACGAATTGATGAGACTGAGTCTAACACCTTCACTCGCATCTTAAACTCTATTATTACATTGCATATAAAATAAGTATGCCGCGGACAGTGAATTTTGTTAATTGAAATAACTGACACTTGGGTGATGAGTAATCACATTGAGCGAGTCTCCGTTATTTCGTTCATCGTCATTCCCCTTTTCCTTCTCATTTCCATTTTCACCATCCTCCATCTCACCATGTTTCCTTCGAAGATAATCCAGTACTGACGGAACCTTAAACGAAATCTATAATTGTGATTGTAAAAGTATAGAATATCACAAAGGGTGGATAATAGTAAAAAAAATGAAGAGCACCGCTCCTTCTAAAGAGTAATCTAGGTGAAGTAAAAGCAAGATGTGTCGCAATATAAAAAAACACCTTTACTCGAGTGTCATTCGCCAACTTTCTGAATCTCGTGTCTTTGAACGGATTTCCCTTGAGATCGAGGAATCTGGAGTACATATCATTCAGAACATTTCGTATGCACGATTATCACCTTATCTTATCCATACGCCCGAGACAAAGAGGAAGGTCAGTCAACTCGTTCTTTTCCATTTTCAGATCTTTCAATTTGGTCACTTTTGAAAACTAAAATAAGGCATAAGAAATAGTAAGTTGGTTTGGAAACATACCTCAAACGGTAGGTTGGTTATTTTGTTGTAAGAGAAATTGACAGTATGAAGTTTAACAAGGGATTCAGAAGTTAGTGAAGGTGGAAATTGAGTCATATCGTTGTGACTTGCCTGAAAATAAAGGTATTATCAGACTTTTTCGTTTCCGGGCGCCTTAAAATTAGACGGGAGAAGCTATTCTTACCCGATACCATACCAACCCATTCGATTAGACTTCGAATCGATATTTAACACACTCAATATCAAAGCCCTAGCAACAATAGCTATCCCTTTGTAAGCGTGATTAATAATTATGATCAATTCTAGATATGCTCAACTGAAGAACAAACCTCGAATATGTGAAGCATGACAAGACCTACGAAATCGAATAGACCTTCGGTAGTGATCTGCGCTAGTGGCAATTTTGATACAGAAGAAATAAGATAAAATACCTTGTTCTTAGCAATGTCGAGTGACTGAAGATTTTCAAGGTTCTTCATTGATTGAGGTAGAGAAACGAGCTGGTTAGAAGATACGTCAATCAATTTCAACTGTGTGAGGAGTCCAATTTCTTCAGGAAGGCAACTGCAACTTACAGTTTATAGCTATAGTACAAATCTCACACCTTGAAAATTCGTAACCAATCAAAATCAGAAACACCCACGTCAAGCAGTTATCTTTGAGCACGAGATTAGTAAGATTTGCACAGTGTTTTATTGTCGTCGAAAGTCGATCAAGACTGCATCCTCCAATGTAGAGGAGATTCAACGGACTTTTCTAGAACAATGTTATTAATGAATGGGTATACATTTATATATAACTCAGGATACCTCTGGAAATGCCCTCTCTTGAAGTTCTTCATCGTTTACCGACGGGACACGAGAAGATGCCTTGACATTCTTGAGTACGAGCTCAAATCGATTGTTTTCCAAGCACGTGATGATCTCTGGCCATTCTACGAGAGTTACCATTCTGAAAGAAACAACTCAGAATAAATATCAAGCGTGTATAATCACATCAAATTGATCAAGTTACTAAACGAGGAAAAGGGAAGTAAATGATTATGCTGATCAGAATGGCTATAACTTTACATGTGGAATTACGAGATATAAAAAGAAAACATCAAATAATAAATAAAGTTTACAAAATTAAAACGTTTTCGTAAAAATCGTAATCGTAAAAATCGTTTTTCACGCACTCGTGTACCACACAATAGAGGGAATTTCAATTTACCTCCGGCTGGCGTGTTTTCTGTTATTGATAGTTGGTTGATTGTTTCAGTTTTTTCATTCCAGTGTCGTTTATGAACCCTGAAGATAGCATAAGAAGTCAGCTCGAATGTTCTTCCATCGCAGAAGGGGTTCCATGTGGCTATATAACTGGAACTCACAAGGGTGCAAAATTTTTCATGTTATCGAATGTGAAAGGTGCGTGCTTATGGGATAATCTTTGTCAATATGTGTTTATTCAGTATTTGCTAAGGCGATTCTTGCACTAAGCAAGGTTGCCGATATTCTAAACATCGAACCGAGCGAGAACGGGGTATGCCTTAAACTTTGATTTAACTTCCTACTAATTGTTAGTCACTACTTCTATTCAGTTGGCTCTGAAAGCCTTCCACAAGGGGCGATGTGCATACGGTGCTTTCCATTTCTCCTCTAAATTCTTCGATGAGATGGATGTGACTCAATTGACACAGGCGTACAGCAGCTGCAAAATTTCCATGAAGGTTAAACAGATTACTGCTGCATATACTCATAAATTCATACAGAGCGCTCTGCTAATTTTCCAAGCGGTAAATCGAGGAGATCGATCTGGAGGTGTATATGGATGTGAGATCACAGTTGATCCTGACCTCGATACCATTCTAGTTCAATTACATTTATCATCAGGTAGATAGGCCTGATTGTCTTATCATTTTTATCAATCGATTGGAGATGTGACACGATCGTATGAAGTATCCATGGTTGACTCGGGAACACATTTTCGAGCTGATATTGACCGGAATAAACTTCGCAATCGAGTCCAGGCTAATCCAGAGTAGTATATTTTCTTATTGTGGTTGAAGATAACCATTAAACTTAATATTTTGGTAAGATTTTGTATTTTAGAATATTGAAGGAAATTCTGCAGCAGGCGCCAAATGTGAAGGAATTAGTGATTGCAGCGAATAGAAAGAATTTGATTGCGAGCACATTCTGCCAAAAAGACGAGGGTAAGATCGTTTTGATTAAATTTATTTGACTGATTCGTTCCAATTCTTCTCAGATATATCGAAGAGTACAATGCAAATGGACTTCCTTCGTGCGTCATTCAGCAAGTTTCAAATCAAGAAGAAGACAGAGATATCATTTCCCACAAAGGAATTTTCAGTGAGTTCCTCTCCTCTCCGTATTTATCCGAAGATTAATTTGAGGCGTTGGTTCATTTTGCGAGTGATCACACCCTTCCTATCAATCTCTATTTTGACAAACCTGGCAAGTGAGTCAAAACGAAGCTTTTCCCTTTGATGGAAATACTTCATTGAGGCCACTCATTTTATTCATCGGAGGAAGTATCTCGTATACTGCAGAGATCTCTATTGCTACGATGGAGGGAGATGAAGAAGAGAATGATGAAGAGGAAGAGGAGGAAGAAGGGGATGAAATGGAAGAGTTAGTTTATACAAGAGGAAAGAGATGAATAATAGCGATCTTCAGTCACAATCAAACAGTTGGAGTGTACAATGGAGAAGATGTGGCACTAGATATGGATGATGAGGATGAGGATGAACAAGATGATGAAAGAAGAGAAGGAACGAGTGAGATTAGAGATGAATCCTTCCAAGTTAGGGAAGATACAATGGAAGAAGACTTGGAGCTAATCGATAATCAAGATGAGATTATGATTGATAATGATGATATTATGGTCGAGAAGGAGGGCGCTGATCAATCTATACGGTATTATTTCACTTTTTTCGGTTTGATTGTTGATATGAGAATAAGTTCAGTGTTTTATCATATTCCATTCAGATTGGATAATGGAGATCAAAGTGAAAGATGGATAAATGAATCGATGCAACCACCAGAAGAACCACGACGAAAAGAAGAGCGAGAGCAAGAGGTGAGTGTGATATTTATCCCCAATTATTGACTCGTAGTAACCATCATATCACAAAAGTAATGGCAAGTGAAATGTGTCTTACAACTGAAGCTCAAGTCGAATGACTGAAACAATAGATGATAAATAATAAATTATAACGAATATAAATATAATAAGATATGTTTTAGTATCGTCGATTCTTCCTCTCCTCATCTCAAATGACTCAACATGCTTCTCAACTCTACGAAAGGGAACGAATTCTAGCGAATGAATCTGATGATGAAGAGGGAAATGAAACTCCATTTAAAAGAAGGAAGAAAAGATCAAGGAAAGACTAGATTATTAATGAAGACTTCGATTCACTCAATATAATCTGAAAAGTTGTATTGATTAGTTAGAAATAAATAAACAAGTTATAATACCTCCTTGGATGGATACATACGAATGAGGGTAAGTTGAATCAGTCCCAACACAGTTCCAAGCACATTTGGTGTCTAGAAAATGATCACATGTTGAGGAAAAATGAGTATGATGCTCACATAAATGACGGGATCACCAATGGAGTATCCATAGACACACCACTGAAGAGAAACGAAGAAATTAGCCGCACAAAGAGGAAAGGGAAGGGACGAACTATCCTTTCTTTCTATTACCTATTATTGTATTCATTAATCAATGAAATATGAATTATGGATTACTTGCTTGAGCGATGCGAGAGGAGAGGCGATTGAAGAAACGTTGAGGATCACACAAATCGATCCAAGAAATGATTCTGACATTTAATAATTTCTTGTTTTGAGATGCAAGAGGGTCGATACAAACCAGGATGGAGTAGTTCCCCGTAGTGAATAAGATATAGAACAATGACGAAGAATAGTGCCTCTCCCATCATTAAATGTCTCAGTCTTCTCTACAATGAATGTTCCATCTGCTCCATCCTTCATCTCTCTCACTGTATCCATCAATCTTAGTCAATCTACAGTATCACTACTCTAGTCCTCTTTCCTCCTCTTCCATCATTTCATCTCTCTACTACAGTATCCCACTGATCTCCGAACCCTTTTCGTATCTCTCATTCATTCTCTCGTTTGTTCTTCTCTTCTTCCTCTTCCTGCACCCATTCTCTCCTTCATTTGTCCTTCTATCCACTGAATGGCAGCCCTAACCCCACACAATATTCTCTCTACCTTTTCCAGCCGTCCATTCGTGAATAAGTAGTAGAAAAGAAGATAAGATAGTTGAAGAGTGGCTCCAACAGAGTTGACGGTGATGACCACCTGGATGACCCCTTTGAACTACCGTATTCGACCCATTGAATATACCTTGTCCTTTCTAAGTATACCATACTGTAGTATGAGTGAGGTAGAGAGAGTAGTGATAAGAAAAGGAGCGGGATTAGTACCCGATGAGTCTCCTTTTCGATAGATTGAAAGACAAATTGGAAGTCCACACAGGAAAAGTCCGATTGTCGACACAATCGCCATGCATTCAAGGAATTCAAGAGGAGATATCATCTAAATTACATATAAAAGGCATGGATAGCTTTCTTTTTCTATTTTTTGTATGTGTCTCCCTCGCCGTCTCCTCTCCCTCCCTTTTTGCGTCGTTCCAAGGCCGCTGTGCTAGGCGGGGAGAGACTGGTGGTGCCAGTCACGAATGAGAAAGAGAGACACACACACTCTCTTTCTCCCTCTCTCTACACTCTCTACTCTCTACAACACAATGTCAAGTAATCCATCAGTACTTCCAACAGATGAAAGAAATGAGAACCAAGAGTAGGAAGAACACCTTTATGAGATGGACTAATTGAACAATCATCGGATAATAAATGGATAGATCGATTAGATAGATCAACAGGGAGAGAGAGTCTGACAGGGAAGGAGAATAACAATACTCGGATTGAATCAATAAATAAATATGTGAGAGTCGATCGCGTCGTTAAGAGAAGAGAAGAGAGGAAGATGAAGAAAAGGGGAAGGAATAACTAGAGATACGAACTATTATGGAGTAACAAGTGAATGATCCGAGTGGTGAACTACTCGCATTTCTGACTGGAGGGAAGGGAAGGAATCTACTAGAGAGAGAAGGGAAGGGGAAGGACTATATACAGAATGAGGAATGCTTCCTACAACAACGACGTGTCTCGTAATCAATTGATCTACTTGTGAAGAAGGAAAAGGATTGAATTGACTCGGCGCGGCCGAACTAAAGGGAGAAAGGCATCGAATACAGTGGAACTAAGGAATGCCCTGGGGGCGAATATCGAGATTAATGGAAGAGGGAGAAAAGAGAGGGAGAGAAGGAGAGAAGGTGCTAGTGATAGGAATGGAGAAGCAGAGTACAAACTACAATGGTATCTAAATAGTCTATGATCGAATAGGTCGTGATTTAATAGGAGGAGGGGGAAGGGTGAAATCAGAGTCGACAATTCGTCGTACCCATTCTTCTTCCATTGAATCATTCACTCCAATGGTCAACATAAGTGAAACCCAATTGCTCGCACGAACTCGAGAAGCTGCATTGTGAACGGAGAGAAGAGCATGAGATAAACACATTGATTCTGAAATACAACGTACAACGAATTATACCCCATTTCTTTCCTTCATAACTGACCATCTTCATTCATTCTTGGTGCATCTCCTCTCAATTGTTGTAGAATAGCAGCTCTCTCTTGTAGTCTGCACTGTTGAAGAAGGGAGACAGCAGAATGTAATTGAGAGAGAGCATCAATAGCACGAGGAGATGAGGGAATTCCTCTCAATTGTTCCATCTTCGATAGAAGAGTAACCAATCGAGCATGTTCACGGAAGAAATCAACGACTAATCGATCAACTCGTGATGGTGCAGATGGAAGACGTGGAATTGGCATCCCATTTGATGATGATATTCTCTTTCCAAGATTATGACGAGCCAATTCTGCCTCTGTCTGCTTACGTTCCTGCAATCAAATTATCATTTATTGTTGAACTGTCAGTCGATAACTATAGTAGATAAAAGGAATAATTACTGTACCTTCTCCAATTGTCGATATTCTTCAGTACATTCATCCAGATGATAATTGATGTGATTAACTCTTCTCGATGTTCCATTCACTCCATTCATTCCATTAGCTCCTCCTGATACTCCTGTCCACATCATAGATTGAGATGGAATAGAAGTTGTCTGAAGAGGAGCAAGAGGAGTTGACCATCCAGATGGAGTAGTATTCCCATTGTGATACGGATTATATTGAGGAGAGATTCCATATCCAGATGATGGATCATTCATCGTTAGACGAAGAAATTCATCCATTAGATTGGGAAGAGTCGAAGGGGGAATTGAAGAGGATGATGAAGTAGAAGTTGTAGATGAAGGAGGAGAATGAAGAGATGAACACTTTCCATTATGAGAAGGAGTTGTCATAAGAGGGATAAGGGATTCAGGAAGATTCCATGTAGGAGATTCCTTACGAGAACAACCAGAATAAGAATCATCTGATGAATCGGATCGAGATTGCTGCAATGAACAACAGTTCAACAGAGAAATGAAGGAACTAAGAATAAGGAACTAATCAAATTGACCATCTTATGAAAATGACAAGATAAATATGGGAAATATTGTAGAATAGTTAAAGGAAGGAGAAGAAGAGCAGAGAATGAAGAATATTCTATGAGAAGGTATGAAGTAAGAGAAAATTGCAGAAGAAAAGAAGCGCATTTGAGATGCGAAGAGAAGAGTGACCAATAGAGAAATGAGAGGAAAATAGAGGAAGAAAAGGAAGGAAATGATTATACTCACCCAATTGGTTGTCCATGGATTATCATGAGGATCAGATGAAAGTGGAGACCAACACGAACCGAAGATAGAAGATGATGAAGTTGGAAGAGATGAGAAGGATGAGATAAGAGCATCACACGATGGTTTGACACTAACAAAGGCTGAATCCCATGTATCCAATGGACATTCAACAGCCATTTTGAAGAGAACGAGATGGATGGTAAGGACGATGAATGAAGACCAGACAAGGGATGAAGGGGGGAGGAGGGAGGGAGGGAGGGGTGGAGGGAGGAGGGGAGAGGAGAGAGAGAGAGAGGGAGGAAGGGAGGGAAGGGTACGCCCTGGTACGTCTAACTTCTCTTCTCTCTCACAATCTCTCTATCTATCGCACTTTCCAATTGTCTGCAAGGTAAAACATTGTACGTATGTTCTCTTTATCTCCTAACAGTTAACAATAGAGATGATATCTACTCCTCCTCTTTCTTCTTCTTCTTCCTTCTTCATTCGTCTTATCTTCTCTTCCTGTAATCATCACTCTTACTCTTCTTCTTCTCTCTATTATCTCTCTCTTTCTTCTCTTCTCTTTATCACTTACCATATCCATTTAGCTCTAGCTCCAGGTTGATTAACCTTGCTTCTCTCTCTCTTTCTTGGATCTCTCGTCAGTAATCCACCTGGAATTCATTCATTTATCTTAATCATTCCTTTCATTTCTCTTCTTCTTCTTCCATTTCGAGACCCTTTGACCCCTTACTTTCCCCTGTTTCTTTACTTCTTTTCCTTCGTCTCAATTAGGTCACTACTCTTTTCATCCCTGGAGGTCATTCATATACAAAATAGTCAAGCAAAAAGAAGGGAATAGTAGAGGGATAAGAGAGGGAGAGAAAGATGGAAGTGAGAGATACAAAGGAGGACATGGAAGGAAGGAATATATGATCTACCTTCTACCGTAAACTTCTCTTGTTCTCAAAACACACTTGAGGGAGATAGAAGAAGACGGTGAATAGAAGGAATGATGAAGGTAATCAGAAGGGAGAAGGGAGAAGACATACGAGGGAAGAATTGATGAAGAATGGATCAAGAAAGGGAAGGGAGGGGATTCCCCCTCCAAATGATTCATCCCACCAATCTATCGTTTCCACACTACGGAAGTGATGGGTGACCGATAAGTATATCCCGCCATTTCCTTCCCTCTCATCCTTCTCTTCAATAGGAAAGAAGAGGGAGTTATCATCTCTCCATCTGGGGGTAATCTTTCGTCTTCCATTCCCTTCTCTTCTCTTTCGTCCTCAAAGGACTTTATCCTTCCTTCCCCCTTCTTCCCTTCTCTTCTTCCTTCTGTACTCTCACAAGGACGTCGACGATCAAGGGCAACCATCGATTCCCCTCCCCCCCCCCCCTTCCTTCCCCCTCTCCCTCTGCCCTTTCCCCCCTCTCCCTCTGCCCTTACTACTCCCTTCGCCCATCCAACGAAAGAAAAAGAACGAGAAACGACACACACAAAAAGTCTTTCACTTTTTCCGAGGAGGGAGGGAGGGGAAGGGTCAAAGGGAGAGGGGGATAGAGAGAGAGAGGGGGAGGGAGGGAAGCGGGATTCTCCGTGCCTGTCGGAGGGAGTCAGATGGTCGTTCAGAGAGAGAGAGAGGGGGGGGGGGAGCTAGGAGGTCTACCTCCCTCATTCACACCTTCTCTCACAACCCACCAAACTCGCCTACCATAAGAAAGAGAGGGGCGGTACTCTTATCTAACTATTAGTTGATATTCATTCTCATAGCATTATATCACCAAACTTGTATATAAAAATAGATGCATTTTCTCTTTAGAAAGGACCAATGAACATGACAAAAAGAGTCCTCATTTTGGATTGAGAAGAAGAGAGAGAGAAAGGGGATAGAACACTTCCGAAGTGGTTTACCATAGGGTGGCGAAATTGGCACACGGGTACTCGAGCTTGTTTACGACCTCTCTCGGTTGTGCCGGTTTTACGACCCCTGTGTGTGCCGTTTAATTTCGAGCCGAAAACGAGCCGGCGATTTTCTCATCTCGGAATTGACCAAATGAGTTGCGGTTTTCACCATTCGAATCAGCGCATCAGTGGCTGTCGAACGCACTTTCATTTGAAAGGAATAATCGAGTTTAAACAAATTACGATTTGGGGCGCTAGTGGTTAGAGATAGGCGAGAGAGCATGGAAAGGGAAGAGAGCGCAGAGAGATGGGAAGCGCTTCCCTTCTCCCTCCCTCCCCTCCCTCTCCCTTCCTCTAGCGCCCCAAACCGAAATTTAGTTCAAACTGAACTATTACTTTCAAATGAATGTGCATTCGACAGCCACTGATGCGCTGTTTCAAATGGTATAATACGATGAAGGGAACCGATCGAGAATATGAAGAACCCATCTTACTGCTATATTGAAGAGAGGAAGGGAATTGATAGGAGAGAAGAGGAGTGAATACTTCAACACCTACATTTTTGTCAATGTAAAATAAGAGAATAAATATTGATTTGGATGGATGTGATTATCTCCCCCCCTCCTCCCTCCTCTCACTATAAGCAGCTAAATAAAAAATAGAACGCAACAAGATGAGAAAAGGCATATAAAAACAAAGTAACATTGCGCAGACAGTTGAGTTGAGATATTCAAGCAAGTGTGGGTAAAAGGTACCACCCAGTGAGGATCCTATTCTCACTCTCTCTCACTGTTCTCATTGTCCTATCTATCATCACTTGATATTCACAGTATCCACCATTTCATATAAAGTCTAGACTTTACATTTCCTCGCTCTCTCCTCTCTCCTCGTCTTTTCTTTACCCTCATTTTCTTCCCCGTTCTCTTCCTATCTCCCACTCTTCACCTTTTTTTTCTCTTCCTATATAAAAAACAGAACGGATCACAAAAAAGTGTAGCTAACGAGCAAGTTGAGAAGAAAGAGGCACAAATGGATTGACTAGAGATCGAAGAAAGAAAGACACAAAAAGACCCCAAATTCATGGGCATACGGTAGAATAGAAAAGAGATTGCGTTGCCATAATATACTTTTCTCTCCAAAAGTAGTGTTTCTTCGTTTAATCTAACATATAAGTAATACGAAACCAGGAAGAAACTATAACGAGAGTTCTAAAAAATGTCGGACTATGATTTAAAGGAATGAACATACTGAGAGTAAGGACTTCCTTCTTCTCTGGATAAAGAGCAGCGATGGATAGAGATAGAGCATGTCTGGAATGAGTACGGTACTTCCCTCTCCCTCTCCCCTCCCCATCCCCTTCCCTTCCTCCTACCTAACTGCTCGTGGTACAGCAGTCTCTCCTCCCATTCCCTTCGTTGTTGCTGTGATAGAAAGACGACCAAGAAGATCACTTACGATAAGAGGA
This sequence comes from Pristionchus pacificus, assembly GCA_000180635.4. Taxonomy (NCBI): domain Eukaryota; kingdom Metazoa; phylum Nematoda; class Chromadorea; order Rhabditida; family Neodiplogasteridae; genus Pristionchus; species Pristionchus pacificus. The sequence continues at coordinate 10,989,440 of CM026577.1, forward strand.
CACAGAAGAGTCTCTCTGAATGAGATTGTCAATGAGAGAGAGAGAAGAAGGGAACGAGTGTCTACCTGGCCTGGAGAGATTGGAAAGTATCAAGAGACATTCCATCTACAATGAATTCTCCCTTTCCAGCATCAGATACCTTCACTTCAGCATAAGTTGCCTTGACGTCAGCCCTTAAGGGAATCAATTGATCTCCCCCTCTCCCTCCCCTCTTCCCTTCTCTCACTCACTTTGCAGTTGCAGTTCTTCTATTCGTCGTAGCATCAATCTCCACTGGAGGAATGGGAGGGCCGAACAATTTGTTACCACTTCCTTTAAACAACAATTGTATCCAGATTTTATGAAACTCTTCGTAAAATAGTAAATTCTCAAATCACGAAAAAAACCAAGCACATCAATTGAGAGAATTCGAGAGGATTATAATTTTTAAAAAATTGGTTTTGAATGGAATATTCTAACCGGCAGCGATAGGTTCTCTCCATTGCATAATGAAATCATTTTGAGTGGCCGATCCAGGAAGAGAAATCAAATGTTCCATTGCCATCATTAATTGCGTGTACTGTACAAGTAATTTATATTCATTGTTCAATATTAGAAAACTATTGTGCATATTTTCCAATGAAAAACTAAGTTGATATGTACTTACCATATGAGTGGATATCTTCTCTCCTAACTTCTTAGCCATTTTCTCCTCATTTAACCAAACGGATCCTCCAGTTTGGAAGTGATTCTTCTCCTTTATAGTCTTCTTTTCTCCTCCATATCTATCCACTTTTTCACTTCGAATAGCTACTTCCTTCAATTAAATCATTATAATATCTCTCATCTTCCATAGTTAATCAGTCAGTCATACCGATAATAACTGGTAAAATGCAGGTTTGAGAGTGTAGAATCGAGCTCCCATTGGTTTTCCCTCTTCATCAAATGCCAATTTGTGTAATCGGGGAAGAACTTGATCAGGAGGAGCGAGAATAGGAAGGGCTTTCTTATCAGAGAGACCAGATGGAAATAGATATCGAATAGCCCTTCAATTCACTTATCTCCTCCAATCATCTATTATTTTACATACGTATCGATATCATTCTGTGTCATTGTCGATGCTTCCATTCCCATCATATTAGCCAGATGTCTTTTTCCTCTTTCGAAGTTCGCCCCTTCTCTTCCCATCATTTTATCATGTTCTTTCACTCCTCGCATATACATCTTAAATGATCCCTTATCCTTCCAATTCCAATGAATGAATAAAGTGAAAATAACCTCTAATGCTCTAGCTGCTCTACCAGAAGAGGAAGGTGAATCTCCAGTTGAAAGAGATGAGAGAGACGAAAAAGTTCGAACACTCGAAGCAGTTGATACTACTCCACGAATTAACATCTATCCCAATTTATAAGATTAAGCAACATAATCATGATAACCAAAGCATCGAACAAACGTGGCATCCCTTCAAGAATCAAGTATCAACACTGATAACGACAGTTCGTATGAACCACATTCACATTGAATAAGAACCAATATTTATCATAGTCCACTCGTTTTTTTCTAAAACTCGTAATACAACATAGAACAGCACTATTATATATAATATGAATAAGTAATATTTTAGATGGATAATATATGGTAATTATCGAGTAAGAATAGAGTGGATGAGACTCGAGGAGTTATTTCATCCACTACCTCCAATGATAAATCACTGCTGAAGAGACAAGGAGCAACGATCTAAATACATTCACACATTAATTCATCAAAAAAAAAATATAGAAACGAATGATCTTGTAAAAAAAGTCTCATTGACGTTGCTATGTTTGTTATTGTGCCCGGGGATATATAGAAGGTGTGAAATAGAAGGACGAACCCTTGCCAGATTCTCTGTAGTCATTCCATTCTGATCACTCCTCTTGGCAACTTCTCTAAGATGGACGAGAAATAGAGAAAGAGTATTTCTGTGAATGGAAGGAAGCCGTCGAGAATGAAGAACTGATTGTACTTTCTCCAATCGACACGAAGGAGAAATCTCACACACTGATTAACAACATACATTTACTATTTATTATGTATTAGGAAGGAATGTGCTTACTAGCATCAAATAGAGGAATATGGAGGACATCAGGAATAAGTGGAGATTCCATTCGACGGAGAAATAAACGGAGACCATCGCATACCATATACACCTAATACGAATATATTAATGAGAAAAACAAGATTGATGAAATACAAAGAAGAATAAATAGTTTACTTCATCTCTCGCATATTCACCATTCATAATGAGTCCATTCGACTCTGAACCAAGTTCACCTAATGACGAAAATACGGTAGAAGGAGCTGAATACAACAAACAGTGACTTATATTATGAATTGAAATGAGAACTTACAGTGTATCATCTGCTCTACTAATTTGTTCTTCATTGCATTCTTCGCTGAGATACGGTAGATACCACGGGTTGATAATCTAACAATGAAATTGGAATGGAGGGAAGAAATCAAAGTGGTTCATACCTCTTTTCAGTCGAAAGAAATCGAATAGCATCCTCAATAACAATGGGAACATCCTTCTCCGATAATTTACAAGTGAGCAATGATGTCTGTGGAATGGTAATCAACTGGGAGATTATTGATCGAAGAGTTGAAACGATCTTCATTTCTCCACTATCGATACATATCGTCCTGACAACATGTGGGCATTTAAAAATGGCCTCAAGATCAAAACAAGATCATGCTTCGTAGGGACGGCGGCGCGAATTTTTGAGTACGGATTATTGGACTACACCCTCCGACGTTTTTCTTTCCAATCTACCGTAATCTTTCCTTGAAAATGTTTCACTTTATAAATAATTGTTTTTAATATATTTCTAAGCAAAATTCAATAATTCTGTTTTCATAGATTAATAAGTAAGCATACTGAGCAAATACGAAGCAAGATAATATATGTAAAATTGCAAAAGCAAGCTCACAGAGGCGAAGAAAAATGCTGAGTTTTTATAATTCATCGTATAGACTTTCTTTTCAGAATATATCAATTATGAGTCCCAGAAAACGAAAATGTACGTGAAAATAAATCTAAATTAAAATGGTTCGAAATTGACGTCGCCAAAGTTGAGCATTTTACCGTTGTAAAAATGAGTTTCAATGAATTTCTCAAAAACGGCCTAGAGATTCTTCTCCGTTTTTTAACATGTTTTTATATTTCGCATTTAACATCGCCCGAGAAGAAATGAACAAGAATCTCTAGGCCGTTTTCGAGCAATTAATTATTGAATATTGAGTTACCGTAACCCTTTGAATACTTTGCTTCCTATTCGATGTATGGGCTCTTCTATATTGTTTGTGGTGCTTTAAAATGTGCGTTGGTAATTGAAGAAGAGACAGATAACATTTTCATACTATAGAATGGCATGATAATAGTCCTTTTATATATTCACTGGTTTCAGTTTGCGATAGTTTGGTAAGAGATGTGACAGGCGATGCGCTCCGCTTGAACTCAAAACGTCGGGTTTCGTACCTCCTTATTTTGCTGTTTTTCTCTTTATTTTGATATTATTTTTGAAAAACTAAATTGAAAATATGAAATGGGGTAAGGTAAGCTTCCGTTTGCACATAAACTTGTGAATTGTTTTGATCATCTGTAAACATCGTCGCCGTCCCTAATGCTTCGAAAAGATACTTACTCTGGATGGGTCATAATAAGTGATATTGAGTATACACTTTGCCGCTCTTCTTTTTCTTTTTTTTCCATTACTTCTTCACAACAATCCCTCCGATCGAAATTTGAAGAACAAGATAATATCTGAAATCATTCGTTTCTTATCGTAAATCATCAAAGGAAACGTACCCGTCTTAGGTCTAATTTATCTTCCTTCTTTCCTTCATACAATAGTAATATGTGACCACTCGTTACAGTTATCCATGCTTCTCTCCACTGCTCTTTTTGGACACTATTTGAATTGCCACAAATTCTTCTCCTAAACTAACAGTTGATCATATTGTTCCATCATTTAATACATATATCTTGTTCTATTTTATCAAATATCACGTATGCACTTATTCGCACATAAGCCAACAACAAGTTGTGGTTAACTATTACATGAGACTGGATACTTGTAATCAGGTATAAAAATTTCGCGTATTCGCGAGTCAAAAGGCAGAGTAAATTGTGAATGATACCTGATCCATGTTCTAGCCATAACGTTCCATTCTTCATTAGAGCAATCACTCCATCCTCCTCCTTTTCTCTCCCTCCAACTCTATAATATACAACGTATCAATTAACATGTACTACACTTTCTTCATTAGATTCGACTCTTTCTATTTTCCTTTCCTTTTCCTCACTTCGTGTAACAAAAACGAGAATGCACTAGCAATATTCTCTTCCATTCTCATTCGAACAACCGTCTCTGAGCTCTCTGCAATAATTTATTTTAACCATTTTTCTCATATTTAAACTTTTTTATAAGTAATTATGCAAACAATCGTGAAAGCAATTAAACTCACTATAATTGAAGTACATCTTGAATACCGTATCTTTCCTTTTTACCAGTATCAGATTATCGATTGAGAGTGGAGGTATCAACAAATAACTGTGCTCAAATATAGAATGTTGTTTCAATTCTCTTTCTTGAAGAGAAGGATTGTGAGTCAGTCATTTTAACTTCTACCATTGGTACTTTATCTCCACTAATGAGACCGTGCAAATCTCCAATATACTCTCCTTCTCTAGCACCAAATGTCATAATATCATGCATAACTTGTATTGACTATATTGTTAATATAAAATGCAAAAAATCATTGCTCATATACAAATTATATTTTTGTGAAATAGTGTAAACTAAATAAAACGGACCTCTTCATCTCTATGAATAGTGATAACATCTCCTCTCAATCGAAGGAATGCATCTTTTCGTGAATGGAATGGTGATCTACTACCAATAATCGATATTCTTCCACAGAATGAGATAAGACACGACGATGAAGATGGACAGTCATCCATTTTACTAAAAAAAACAACATTTTTATAGTAAGTGTCACGTGAGGAGGAAACCCTTATCACTTAACTCGCGTCTCTAAAATGAGAAAGAAGGAGACAAAACATCAACAAAAAGAAAGAAGGGAAGAAAGGAAGGAGGCATAAAGAATAAAGGGTCAAAGAAAGACAAAGATTTGATAGGAAAAAAGGTAAATGAGGGGAATTTGTTCGGCATTGATGCAAGTATAATTTTAAAAAAAAAGAGAATATTGATAATGATCAAAGATATGAAAGGAAAAGGAGAAGCGAACAAAATGTAGAGCATGAGAAAACTCTCGTGAAGCACAGAAACTAAACAAACCAAAGAGGCCATATTTATTTTCCAAAAATGCATAAAAGTTACTCAAGTACATATTCGGAAAGGAAGAGGCAGACGAAGAAAAGCAGAAGAGAGGTAGAAAAGGATAGTCGTATGAGAAAAACGTATGAGGCAAACTTCCCCCCTCTCATCCTCCCTCGTTTATGATACAACTGATTCACCTTCCCTCACACACTTCCTCAACAGATAACGGGACAAGAGATATCAAATGGAATATAGAGAGTGAAAGGATGGGATATACACGACACTTGTAATAAGAAGAATCCAAAACTCGCCATTTACACCTTCCTATGTAGAGAAGGGTGGAAAAGGGTATTGTGAGGCCTACCCATAAAGTTGGCATGATTCTGAAAGGGGGAAGAGGCCAAAAGTGAGTCAGACCTCTCTCTATTTCGATGAAACATTCACCCTCTCTACATTTATAAGTGAAGAGAAGAGAAATATAGGAATAGAAGCATAAGAGGAGAATGTTGTTCTTCCAATGATGAATCAATGGAAATTGGAAGGCACGAGATGTAAAAGAAATAGAGGAAGCGGCCTCATTATGGAATGGAAGAAAGAGTTGGAAACGTGAAGAGGGGGAGGAAGAGAACGGAAAGAGAAAGAAAGGACTAAAAATACAGACTAGCTAATCAAGAGATTAGAAAGGAGAGTATAGATGAAGAAAGGAGAGTATAGATGAAGAAAGGAGAGTGAAGATGAAGAGAGGAGAAATATAATCATTTTCATACATAGAAGGTCTTACCTTCATTGAAGAGAATTGAGATGTGGCCGTTGTTTAACACCGGATGCATCATTCTAAATAGTTATTATTAATGCGTCATTTATCATGAAAACGTGTGCGAATTTGGCAAAGGTATATTAACGAATAAAACGTGCATACTCGAATTACGGAGATGAAATTGGAGAAGCTCGCATTACTTTATTCACGATATGGACGAAAGATGTACAAAGTGCGAAAGTATGAAGATACGAGTAATTGTTTGAAAAGGAGAGAGATATCAGAAGGAAGATATGGGATAATCGAAATGGAACAATAAACACGTCCATCACATACACAATAAAGGCAAATCTGTGATTGAATGCATAGTCAACGGGAGATTAATAAAAGCAGGAATTTGGAGAGTAAAGGCAGATGGAAGGCATAAAGCTAATCTACAATTATACACATCAACACTATGCAACATCTATCAATCTCAACACATCTCTTTCAAACACATAATCTGTTGTTTTTTTTAAAATCTAATTGTAAAAACGTATCGATATCCTATCGGAATATGTACACAGAACGGTGGGCGCAACTGAAAATCAGAAATGGACGAGTAGATTCGGCTTCTCCATAGCATATAACATCAAAATTGAGTTGAGGAAGCTGCAGTTAAAATATCATAATGAATAAGAGATATAATAATTTCAATACAATGAAATAATTATAATACATGAATAAGTGACCAACCGTATTCTCTTATCTTCTTGCTTAAAATGGACACATATACCAGTGAACTTGTCAATGATTCCTCTGGATGAAAGTGGAATAAAAGTGAGAGCACTCTCATGACCAGGCTGTAATACAGTAACCATTGAAAAGTACTCGCTACTTATTCATATTCCTACCTTTCTCGTTGATCCTTCGAATACAATTAGATCCGATATTTCCCACTTTCTAATAGTCTTAAGAGATTTGAGAGCACACATCACAATGGTACTACCTCCCTGGCGATATTTATAGTCATTATACACCACCTCGAACACGAATATGACTAACCTCTATTCTCATTTCACATGACTGAAACCATCTCGATCCATCAAGTGCAACTTTGACTTTACCCGTGAATGGAGAAGTTAACTGAATTGATTCGAATGGAGATAATCATTCAATGTCTACATACATTCTTAGATAGTGGATGAGGGTCTCTATCTACTCTGAGTATTGCATCTCCTCCCACTTTCCATTTTAACCATCTATCGAGAACAATGGATGATATCTTCTCTTCTTCATGAAGTCTTCGAACGAGATGACCATCATTCAATATCTACAATTGAATCCATCCAATCCTCTCCTTCCACATTACACTATTGACATACCTCGAATACAGCGTAATTGACATTCGCATCTCTCTCAATGTCTCTTAGTGCAAATGCTTGTGTGAGCACCTATCAAATCATTATTCATATAGACTCCTCCTTTAATTAATACTAACCTCTTGAGCAACCAGATCATCCCTTACATTGAATGCTCTATTTTCACCTGCCCATAAATTGATAGAAACAAGCATTCCTTCTGCACGAGTCTGAATGCACTCAACTCTTTATCCCTCATTTCTCTTCTCCTTACTTTATTCGTCTTTCTCTCAACATCTTTCTTCGCACATTCCAACACTGCCTTACTCGCTGCTTCTCGTGCTGTTTCTCTGCAACAGAGATTAAGAGGAAGGGGGGGGGGGGGGGGGGGGTGGTACCTGAATATGGAAACGAATCGATGAATAAGAAGGACGACGATGGATATTTGTTGTCCCATCTCTGCCTGTTTCTCCATTACATCACACGAATCAACACAGAAGAGAGTCGGACCGAACATCTACAATTAATCAGTTTCATATACCACAACTTATTACTATTCATTATCTATTTAGATTTAAAAAACCTTTGCAACATTCTCGATGGTAGCCTTATTGATAGCAAAATTGGCGGTCACTTCACACAAATGGGCGATTATTCTTCTGAGTGTAAGATAGTGGACTTGTGGAAGAGAATCAAGAAGACGAATTAGATGACAATCACGCACATTCTCATCGCTTTCTTCCACTACAATATATTGAATTACAAATATGACTTCCCAGACCCCAAACAACGATATAGAGATGACAATAAAATAATGATAACTTACGAATAGCATAGAATTGATGATGAAGATTCTCAGGGACAACGGCACATTCCATCCTTCTTAGGAATTGTCTCAATACATCGGCAACAGCAAATACGCATTCTTCCCCTTCTCGAGTTAGATGAACTGACCACGCATCTGATAATAACAATTACAATCACGGTACATTTCACACACAATATTTACACTCATTTTAGAATTCAATACAAAAATAGAAATAAATTAAGATAACAGACCATCGACCAATTGTTTCAGAAGTACTTTCTCCTTGCTTTTATTTCCATTCTTCCTGTAGATTCCCTCTAATTCTAGACCATGAGTCGAGATGAATGTGATACATTTTTCAATAGCGATTGGAACTCCATTGGAAGAAAGACGACTGAAATATTTAATAAAAATTATTAGTAACTACTTTTTGAATATCACCATGTTTCCAGAGTGTTCTGAGGCCTTCTAAGTATGGCATCAATAGCATCTTTCCACTCCTTCGTACAAATTGAGAAGTCTGCTTCAATTGCCAAAGAGCTTAAAAGTAAGATTCGATGAATCATCCGTACTGCAAAAGAGTAAATACCTTCCATCGAGAGTGAGCAGAATCGGTCCCTCTTGTCCCTTCCTCTTTATTTCACTACACCAATCCAGTCTATCCACTTTGAATTTTAATGCATGAACCTGAAATGTATCTATGAATTACTGAATGAAATTATTTTTAACCTTTCTGAGATCAGTAATGAAGAGTGATTCTTCACTCTCAAGAGAATATAAAGTATCATCGTGCATTCCAATGACACATTTCTTCCATTCTCCAACTGCTCCAGTTCTAGAAAATAACATGTATTTGTTAAAATACAAAATCGAACCTGGTCCATGCTCGTCCCAATGAATTCCAACCTCGTAGTGTACTCCTAAGCAGATCCATTTCAGCAAGAATACTCTGAATGGAAAACAAGAATGAAGCATATTCATTACACCACACCTCTCCTAGCATCAGAATCCAACTATCGAACTCATTTTCCGGAGTGAATCTTACAAGAACCACATCGTCATCTGAAAGAAGTTCATTTGTATTGACAATCACTAGTTAAGAACTAACCGTGCAGGAAATACATAGATATATTCTGGCCAATGAATGTGATAAAGAGTAAGTCATTCAGATTGTGAGGGCCCATTATTGTCTTCCCATGTTTGTCATCCACCTAAACAGAATAAAGCATGAGACAAAGGAAAGCAAAATCATATTTAGTAGTAAACCTCTTCATGGACGTAGAATGCGAGTTGGCTGTTCCTCAATCTTGCATGAGCTCGCTTCTTTTTCTTGTCCATTTGCAATGTCGCATAACCAGCGAAACAGATAAAGTGACCATCAGCAACCATCGATTCATCGAGCTTAATTATTTACTTTTGACAATCCTAAGATAAAAGAATGAATCATCACGACTCACCACTTCGAAAGAATCTGCTAATTCGGTCTTGTCGATCGAACCCGTTGATTCATGGAAGGAATTGGAACAAGAAGTTGATGGTGAACAGTCCATAATTGGCTGAGGTAGAGGAGGAAGAGGTCGAGGAGGTAGAGGAGGAACAGGAGGAACATTCCATCCTATCATGGTGCTACTCATGAGTGGAGGTGGTGGTGGAGGAGGAGGAGCGGGTCTAGTCTTGGGAGAAATTGGAGATGAGGACGAGGAAAGAGATGGATCAAGAGACCGATACATGTCCAATCCGAGATATACAACATTTTCTGCATATGGAGGAGTTGGTTCGGTAGGGGAAACATCTCTTCCATTGTCAATGGGAGATGCATTGGCCAATCTGGCAGGAAGGGGCGGTCGAGGTGGGGGAGTCTTCGTATTCACTGATCTTCTCGTTATTTCATCTTGTACGTCTTCCGTGGGAATATTGAATATAGTTCGAGGCTTCGGAGTAGGGGGAACCCTAGGTATTTCACTCATTCTCTCATTAACCAATACATTCACAGCTCACACCTGAAATAGCTGGTATACGGATTAATAGAGGAAACGGACAAGCAGAGAGAGGCGGACAGAGGAAGTATTAATGAGAAAATGCCGAGAAAGATGCTCCTGATGAGTCACCTAGGCGTTTTTAGCCGGACAGCCAGGAAACACCGGTCCTGGCCTCCTGGTGAAGTTAAACTACGGTGGCGTTTGTGTTAGGTCAATCCTATTTTTTACAATTTAAATTATTTGATTTTTAAATTATTAAAATTTAAATGCGTTTACCTTCTTCATTCTCATTTTTTCATGAATAAATTCCTCACTCTTAAACCAGTTCGCGAGCTAGTTCGTTAATGTTGTCATAGTTATATGTATTCTATACATTGTTACCGTATCCGAGATTTACCGCGCGCGAAGTTTTCAGTTTTAAAATCTAGATTTCCTCTAGCTGGAAACTAATTCGAGGTTATTTGTTATTTTCTCAAAGAATTGTATCAATGTTTTGTTGTTGTTGATTCACAGTTCCCTTTACAGAGTCATAATGTTTGAGAGCACAGTCGAAGCTGCCGAATTGTTCTCGAAAGCATTAAAATGCTCCAACTGGTCAGTTTGACATGTAAAAAATGCATTTATTATTGTAACAGATCTGAATTCGTGAATACTCTATCTGCTCAGTGTGATATATATGGCTATAGATACGTGACGTGCTTGTAGATTCTGTCATATAACCAGGGGGGGGGGCTAGAATTATTACTTTCGATATATCTGCTGGGCATGAACGCTCAAGTTTATGAAGAATAAATTGAAATCGCGTATGGTGGTTGTGTTCACCTCTAGATGGACTATTTTTTGGGTACTATCTATGTAACGTGTCGCATTGAAAAAATAATTGTTTGAAGTTTAACGATATAAAAACATTTTTCTATTTGCAGCCAAACTATCAATGACAATCTTCAGATGTGTGGAGACTCTTGTAAACATCCCTTTTGCTGGTAGGATTTAAATTATTTTCTCTAGCATATGGTTATTCAGGGACTGTATTAACAAGTTCATGCGATCCGACACATTTGTATTATGCCCTGTATGCAAGTTGCCTCTAGAACTGAATCGTCCGACCAACTGCTACTTGTTCAATAATCTTTCAGCATTACTGTCTGATTTACGAACTGCTCTCACCAAGGTATAAAAGTTGGATAATAAACTAATTTTCGGCTGTTTTACAGAAGTCTCATGAGGAAAATATGGGATCTGCGGAGACGCAGCATATTCTTTTCGCCCTCGAGCATGTAAGTCCAATATGCTTAATTTGTTGTGTATGTATATGTGATTATAGCAAACAGGACGAGGGATTGACGATTTCTGTTCTCAACAAGTTTGTGATGATCTTCCAAGCACCTCATCTACCCCTGCTAATTTCCAAAATATGTAAGTGTCTTATTTATTGAAGGATTTGAATATTTATTTTTCAGTTCTGAAGGTTTCGAAAGAGATTCTCCGATTGAGCAGAAGAAACATCCTATGCAGAAGGATGCTAATTTCTTCATTGAAACAGCTGGATTGGTGAACATTGGAAATCCTGTGGATCATTCAACTCAGAAGGATGTTCCTGATTTATTTGCGTCTCAAGCTATAGCAGAATGGAATCCTTGTGGAACTGGCGGTTCTTATCGTTCAGTTCCACCCATTTCAAAAGGAAAATCAGTTCCCAAAGAGTGGATTGAAGTGAGTTAAAGTTGATTGATCATGTTTTTGGAAATGTTGATATTGGCAGGAAAGAGAGAGAAGATCCGGAACAGCTCTCAAAAGAAGTTCAACGGAAATTGTGAGAAGAAGCTCTAATAGACTATCTAATGAAAAGGAGAAAGGTTAGAGTGGTTTAAATAACACGTTTACTGTCTTAATCATTGTTTCTGTTACAGATGAGGTTCCGAAGACGCTCAACTCATCGTTCATGTTTGATGAGGAAGACGATATTCTTATGGATATGTCTATGAAAGCACACGAGAAGAAGGTTTTCTACTCTTTTCGATTTATTCTCTTAACATGATTTAAGAGGGAAAAACAAGAGGAATCTATTGAAAAAAATATTGCGGAAAAGAAGAAGATTGATAATCATCCAAAGAAAAAGAGTTTGGGTGGGAAGAAGGTATTTCTCTCCTATTATATTGTATCGTTTAAATGTTATTTTCTTTTAAGGGTGAAAGTGTACTCATCAATTCAATCATTTTGAAAAATGAGAAGAAACTGAAAGAAGCACTTGAGGTATCTTTATAATTATTATTGATTTAATGTAATGGTTGTGATATATGATGATGATGATGACATATGTATACAGTCAGGATGGGATGCAAACGAAAGAGATCCTGATGGGAAGACTGCTATATTCATGGCAGCAGAAAGAGATCTTCCTCATATCTGTCTGGCTCTCATTGCGAAAGGAGCAGCTGTCAATGCTTATTGTAAGTGATTAACAAATAGATCAAATGTGAATTAATTGATGATCAAGGTGGTGAATGGTGTCAGACTCCTCTTCATGCTGCAGCCTCTTCCGATTCATTTGAAGCAGCGAAAGTGTTGATAGAGAAAGGAGCATCAAGAAGAGCGAAAGATCTAAGAGGAGATACTCCTGATATGGTTGGTATTGTATATATAGTGAACTTTAGAGAGAAAATAGACACTCGTTTAGGTTGCTAAATCAGATAAGATGAAACTATTAATCACAAGACATTCTTCTGTTCCTCTTCAGATTGGTCAGTTAATCACATGAATACTTCTTTTCCATTCTCTGCTTGGGAACTGTAATGAATACAATGTATTGCCAACAATAAGATTGACCATCTGTCTTTAAAAGGAAATAACTACGTTTTATTGCAGTGTATCCACTTCGGAAATCTCGTATTCTCTTTTTACATGATGGAATTGATCCGAAATTGAAACGAATTGCGGACTCTGATTATGACGTGAGTATGTAGAAAGGAAGTGCGATTGAGAAAGAGAGAGAAAAGATGGAATGGACGACAAGAGAATACACTAGGGACTTACCCAAGGAATACACGCTTCTTTATGATTTCTAAGACCAAGTTATGAAAATAGAATGGATATGTAGTGAGTGATCGGATGTGGTAATGCCTTAGCGCGAGAGAAAGAGAGAGAGAGAGAGAGAGAGAGAGAGAGAGAGAGAGATGTAGTCTGTTGATGATAGTAGACTCATTCCATTCCATTCCAGGTAGTCAATTCGTTAGAAGAAGCGAATATTCTTGTTGTGGAAGGGAAAATGGGAAGAGCAACAACTCTGAATGTGAATATACTGGAATCGATCGCAAGAGGGATGACTATTGTGAGTAAAGAACCTTTTTGATCCATAAACTCGCCCAAAAAGTTAATCAAAATCTCCCAGCTTTCGCAGTGAAAATAATGAAGTTTATTGGTTACGCAATTGTTTTTACACCAATATGACGGGTAGCATCCTATTTTTGATCCGCTGCTTGCTCCACCTCATCCACCCCCCCCCCCCCCCCCCCCCACCACCCACCCCCTTTCATCCCCCCCCCCCATCCGTTCATCCCATTCGTTCCCTTGTGAGGAACAAGTGTGTGAAAGGGAAACAACTGTCCAATCTAGCAGTCAAATGTTTTTGTCAAGTGTGAACATTTAGCGAGAGGTCATTTGTAGAGTGAACAATGGTGAAACTCACAACATTCCTTCTCTACTAATTATGTTTCTATCTATCGTTTCACATGATATAACAATGTTATTGTTGAGGTAACGGAAGATTGGCTGTCCACGGGTGGCGATGAAAGGAAATTCGAAGTGAAATCAATCAAAAATGGAGATGATTGCGAATATGAAGGAGGATGCATTGCTAGTCGAAAAAATTCAGAGAGATTGGTAAGATTGGGAGGAATGGAGGAATAGATTGGATGGAGGGAAGGTATGATTGATGTCCATTACAGATGCCTCCTCTTTTCTACGGTATCTCATTCTACTTATGTCATTCTAAGTACGGGACTATCACTAAGAATGAATATATCGAAATTATCAAGGTTTATTCTTTATATATTTTTTTAATTTAAAGGATAAGTTGAGTGTAGCAAAGAAGTGTTGAACAAAATATGTGAATACTTAGACTTGATTGAATTGAATGTTGTTGTTTTGAGGCTGGAGGAGGAAAGGTTTTAAGTAGAGAGCCAGTGTCTAATTTGGAGGAATTGAGTCCATTTCATGCAAGACAACTCTCTCCTTACTTTGTATTATTCAATCCAGTAATACCAGTGAGTTCATTCTCTACTTGTCATTCACACATCTACGTAAGAATAGAAGGCACATAGATACAAGAATATATATTTTTGATACACTAATAGATATTTTATTAGTCACATCGAGTTTATTAGTAAAGTTTGTTTGTTTCTATGTGCATATTAATATATATAGATGGCAGGTTCCTGATAAGTTGAGTACTAATCTACTACTCAATCTCGTATCGTACAATTGGTTGCAAGAGTCACTCGCAAGATTTGAATTTATCCAACCATACTAAGAACAAATGACGTCATTGGACTATCTCTTTCCTTACTTTGCAACAATGGTTTATTGAATTAGAGGAGAACAAATTGAATGTGAGAATGGAGAGACGATGAAATTGGATTCATTACCGTTAATTGTACACGATGATAAATACATACTGTAGTTGGAAATGTAGATCACATTGAATAGTCATCCTATAGATAATCGATTGATGTAAGAATAAGGAAGATATAATATACCTCTGGTTCGATTACACTCGGTCTTCCACCTCCTCTTTTGAATAGTCCTCCTCCTCCTCGTTTCTTAGAAAATGTTTTTTAGTATAAAAATATTGTTAATTCTTCATTCTTCATAAAAATGGATGAATGTATCTTACCTCTCCTTTGAAGATTCGACCTCCTCCGCGTTTCTGAAATCAGTCATATTATTTAAATATACGAATGCCGATTCAGACTAGTTCCTATTGCTTGTAATTTAACCAGAATCATCTAACGGTCGAACTTAGGATGGTACGTTGGAATTGTAAGATATCTCTTATGCTTTGAGAGTGATAAGATGCAGTACCTCATTGGGGAATAGTGTTGCTCCTCCTCTCTTTTCCATGACATCATTGAGTATATCAACGGGTCTGCCCCCACCTCTCTTCAATCTTCGTCCTCCTGGGAAATACAAAGAGTTGAAATAGAATTTGAGAGGAAGGGACTCTCACCCCCGCGTTTTGATGGAGAAGAATATAAATGAATCGGAACGATTACTGAATCCGGAACGCCTGTCTAAGATATATCCATTATATTACTCTAACTATGATGATGGAAAAATATTCGACTTCGTTCACATGTGGAATTGTTTCTTGAGAAGAGGAATATATCTGGCATACCTTGTATTCATAATCATTAAGGCTGTCATCAATCAATTCTACAAGAGAAGGGACGTCATCAATGGCAATCGATTGTTCTGCAGGCTCTTCTACCGTATCTTCTTCTCCAATTATCGCTCCTCTTCCCCCTCCACATTCAACATCCTTACACATGCTGATTACTGTAAGTATTGATAGAATACTAATTGAAATTGAAAAAATAACAGGGATTAGCTTTTTCAAAGGAATTATTAAGTTGATTGCAACTTAAAATAAATACTGGATAATGAAAGTTTAACTGACTGGCGAATAAGAGGAAGAGGGCGGATGAAGGGGAAAGCTGCATTGTGGAATAAGGAAAGGGGAGGGAATGCACCTTTTGAATTAGGGGAGGAGTCGGGAGGATTGTAAGAAGAAAAGAACGAGTGGGTGGAGGAAAGAACTGGAAGAAGAGGGAAGAAATGAAGAGATTCGTGATGAATCGTCTAATTCTAGGTAGAGATGCATGCGAATTGAGGAATGGAATGGAGATATACGAATGAAGAACGTCCAATCATCTCAAACACATCATTTAGATACACTATTTTCAAATCGATCTTTCATAGATTCAGATTCGAGAGTGGATAATACTCGATTCGTCACTTTTGTATTCTCCAAACTTATTATTAATGCATGTACTCGATTTGGAAGGTGTCGGGGTGGTCATTTTAACAATACGATTATTACGATTTTACCATGGTGTGCACTCTCAAACTAAAGATATCAGTGCGTTCGTCTAAGAATCGCACCCCCTCCGGTACAGAAAAAAAGGACCCCTTGAGACAAACATATATTATGATAGCTCAAGGTACCCTGCATCGATTTCTGTTATTGTCATGTTCCAATCAATCTCATTTGCATAATTACATGCATCCAAAGTTTGACTACTTTTCCACATTTCATTGAATAATTTCGCGGAAACGCGTCCGATTGGGCTGAAATTTTGGCTACAGCCTAATCTTGACATGCTGCATCCACCTGTGTTTTCAGATTATGCAAATTCCAAGTTTGAATTTCTTCACTAAATTTCAAAGCCTGATTTCTCAGAGATAAGGCCGAACACCTCGCTAATTTTTTGATATGTTATGTCAATTGGTGTGATTTGCCCAGAAAACAAATTTCATCCAATTTCGTTGTCAGACTGAGAAGTTAGAGCCTGAAAACCGAAGTTTTCTTTAGAGAGAAACCCCCTCATTTCGACCCATTCGCCGACCCGTGCGGTGTGGAATGAACTCATTCGACAAATGAAATGAAGCGAATCGAATATGTTTTAGATCAAATTTATTACTAATGGTAGAAGACATCATTAAATCCCTCTTGAATCATGCACATCATGATCTCTTCGTCGTCTTGTCTGTTCACTAGGATATTTCATGTGTTTCTTCCTCTTCATCCTCATCATCATAGCCCTCCTTGTCATTGGCCTCCGGCTGGCGAAGACTTTAATACATGGGATTTGATCACAAATGAGACCAATGACAAGGAGGGCTATGATGATGAGGATGAAGAGGAAGAAACTATCCTAGTGAACAGACAAGACGACGAAGAGATCATGATGTGCATGATTCAAGAGGGATTTAATGATGATGCAGGGTACCTTGGGCTATCATAATATATGTTTGTCTCAAGGGGTCCTTTTTTTCTGTACCGGAATTCCCAGGAATTGTGCGATTCTTAGGCGAACGCACTGATATATCTGATGTATTTGTGGAGCATTACTGAAACTGATATCACAATAATCGTTGTATCTTTCCCCAATTTAACATCGTTTCACCATACCTAAAATCTGCGTATCCTTAAATTTCAGTGAATCTTCAATGTTTTTTTCATGGATCAAAATGCCAACAACGAAAACAACAAGGTACACTCCCAGACACTACGATAATTTGACCCAAAAATGATATTATGTTTAAAAGTGGATAGATATCTATACAAGTTCTCATTCTTAAGTTGAAATGGGAGTATTGTGAGGTATATGCATGGGCTCAATATTCAGTAATTGGATTAGTTTATTACCACGATATCAATATCATCAAAAATGAGTCTTTCGTCGCTCAAATTCACTGTTCTTTCCTTCTAAAAATAATAACAATCTAGCGATCATATTATCTATAATAAAGAATAGAGTAGATAAAGTATTGTCAGCTCGTTACAGACTGAAGCTCGCTTCACAACGAACAATTCAGAAAACACTTTCATCCTTCTTTCATCCTCCGACACCTTCTGTTGCCCAGATCTCAGAAAAAAGCTTTTAAAGGAGATGGTTGATCTTTGATCTTCCCCTCCCTCCGTTCAATCTTCGTGGGCTTATTGCTTCTTAAGGGGAATTCCAGGCGTTGTCTTTCGTGTGGAAAAGAGAATTCATTTGGTAGTCTGTAATTTGATCCATTATTCTTATTCTTACCATCTATATCTATAAAAGTGGTTCGATTGAAAGGGTCGAGAGGGGGATTGAACTTCCGATGAAAATATTCTCTGCGGGTCTCTTGATCTCTATGAAAAACTGTTTTGAATGAGAGTATTGAAGTGGGTCGGCCACTTGGAAAAAGGAAGATTGGATTCAAAGATGAATCATTCATGGTTTTCTAATCGACTTGTCTTTCTTTCTTGACCCTGAATCCTCAGTCCTTCATTAGTGAGTCCTTGAGTCGTACATATTCCGACGCGAAATATATCTCCTTATTAGGTATCCCAGAAGAATCAGTTGTACATTCACGGAGGTTCAAACAGCTCCATCTCCCACATTTAATTTCCACTAACAGTGGCGTCTCCGCCCCCTATCAAGCTCATTGGCTGACGAGGGGTGCGAGAGCGCCACTCTCTCACTATCCTACACTATCTCACACACACAACGCACACGCAACGCGTCATTTACATTCCAAATTGCAATAGATTCGGAACTCTTACAACGAAATCCGAAACTCTCACAACGAAAATTTGTGCGCGGTAATTTTAAACTATTTTTTTGTCCGCCGTTTTTAGATGTTGGTACTGAACACCCGTGACATTGGATGAATATGGGAATGATTATCTAATCTGACTTGGACACTGATTGAGATGGTCTATAGTTTCCATTTCTCTACTCAAAAAATGCTTTCCTGGATCATCACAAACTTATATTTGATGAGATTCAGAGTTTTATTTTACAGTTCCTCTCTAGTATTGTGTTCTTGTTACCGTACCTTGAGAGTACCATCCATTGACATTCTACATAGATTCTTCAGTCACTCATCCAAACTTCCCTTTCTCAGAGGACGGAAAGATTCTCTCACATTGAAATTTTATTAAAGAGTAAAGGAAATCGCAGATATGAGACTACTTTTGCTTATCTCCTTCCTTGTGTGAATACGGTAATCTGTTTCTATCTTATTTCCACTTTCCTATTCTTCCTTCGTTGTATTTTGTTCTTATAAATTCACTCACTCATTCCATCAATCAGTAGATACGTATCGAAAGATCACTCTTTCCACTGTTCATACGTATCTAACTATATCTGACTCCATATTCTCTTCTTCCTCCTTTCCACTTCTACTTCTCTTCACTGATAATCAATCATATTTTATTCAATCTTCTCAGTCTTCCTTCCTTTCCTCGTTTCAATATATTTCTTTCTCAATCACTTGAGGATGAATACTCTCCGATGAACGGTAAGAATGAAGGCAATCTATCAGAAAAAAAAGAGAAATAAGATCAAAGGAAGGAAGAACTAGAATCTAACTCACCATAATCGATTCCAATTGATGTTCATATCGTGAGATTATTTTCCATTCCACTCGTAGCTGACTTTTGACGAACGTTCGAGGGGGCGGAAAAAGGAAGAGACCGGGAGGAGGCGGTAGATCAAGTGTCCTCCTCCTCCCTTCCTTCCCCATGCCTCTCTACCAGACAATCGATAGCTCGCTAACCAGCACATCTCATTTGCTGAGCATTTCAAACGCACGATAAGATGGATGAAGAAGACTCATTCTAGGGAAAAATTATTATCAAACGAAACGAAAAAAAAGGAGGAAATAAAGAGGAAGAGATCCGCTCCATTCTTCATCGAGATTTTAATTAAATGAAAGGAAATATGATATTTTCATTTTTTACTTCCATTTCAGGCAAACTAAGTCTGACCAATTGGTACTGGTAGTAGTTAGAGCCAGGAGTAAACTGTGATGTCTTCTTATTGTTAGTAGAATATGTGTGAGTGCGAGAGGAGTGCGACGGTTAATGACATTGACTTTATTATCGGCGAGACCTTTTCAAACAGGACAGTCAGGAGTAAAGGATCGTCTGCTGGCAACTCACTCGCAATTTATACTTTTTTATTGATGATACATGCACACTGATATAATGAATTCTGAGTGCAGTGATGCATTTTTTTTTTGTCATACACATTTATCTGTATATGATATCTATTTATATTATATTATGAACTATGCATAGGTCTTCTCTGATGTGGCAGAAAAATATTTAGTTGATATCTACTTTCCTCCCCATCGAATTCTTCTTTACCTATTCTTCTACATTTGCTTAATCGAGAAAGGTGTGACAGTTGGGAATGAGTGTGGGAGAGAGAAAGTTCCTTCCCTTATTCATCATCCAATTCCATATTTATATCTCGTTCTTCTCATCATTCCATTCTCTTTCTCTTTCTTCTTCCTCCTTCTTCTCCCTTCCAACTTAGTGCTACTTCCATCATTAGTATCGGACAAGTCATAAAATGTGCTTTACGAGTCCTTACAACGAGACAAGAACTTATCACCATGAATCTCTTTCTTGAATGACGATTGATCTCCTCCCTCCTCCCCCTCCCTCCCCTTCACTCCCCCTTCCTTCCTTTCTCACTCCTCCATACGAGACTCTCTGTTTCCATAGATGACAAATGGATTGTATCAAGTAATGCATTGGTCCCTCCTCCTCTTTCTTTTCATTCTTCATCTTTCCGAATCTTCTTCTTCCTCCTTCTATCCAATAGATATTTCATTGATCATCCTTCTATTCTCATACTCTCAATCATAAAGGGAACGTCTCTCCGTATTTCACTTTCCGACAAACGCCACTTTTCGCTTCGATGCCATTGGAATAATCAAGTGTATCCCATCTCTTCGTCCTCTTTTTCCATTCTCTTCTCTCTCATCCTATTCTTCTCTCTCTCTCGATTACCGTAATATACGGGGCGTGTCTCTCTCTCTTCCTCACCTTCATCTCTTCATTCTCTTCCATGCATTCATTCATTCACTTCATTCGAGATGGCCCCTCGATTCTTCCTTCTTCTTCTTCTAATCGCTGTCATTGGACTATCTCAACAAGATGATCAACGACAGAGAGAGGTACTGTCCCCCTCCACACCCCCCTTTCCTCTCCCTTCCTCCCTTCCTCCCCCACCCCCCCCCCCCAAGTAGGATGGAAAGATGATACTCTCCCTTATACATCTACAACACTTCTTTCCAGTCTCATCTTATCCAAACAATAATGAATATTAATTGGTTGTTATTTGAGATGAAGCGATTCTACTCGTGGGAGGCAAAGAGAAATGCACCCATTCAAGACGATTCAATCAAGGAAAAGAGGAAGTAAATTATCACATCTTAACTATTCATTAATCTATTTGATTCAGATTCTATGCTTGGGCAGGAAAGAGAAGTGGACCTCCTATGGGATATTGGAATGGAGGAGAAGATCTCATCTAGATAGATCATACTATGAACTCGTAACCATCTCGATCTCTCTCTCTCTCTCTCTCTCTATTTCAATCTCTGTGTATTTATCTCAATGTGACTGGATAAAGGAGTGTCGTTATACCCTTGACTGAATTCATTACCCTTCCACTTCCCTTCCTTTTCCACTTCATTCCTCCTTCCCAATTTTCTCCTTCCCACCTCAGTTCCTTTCGATATGACTTCTCTCGACATACTAGAAGAACGAATAAACGATACTCATGATCAATTACAAAAGTATATTGAAACGAGACTGATTCTTGAAGAGAAAGCAGAAAATGAAAGGTATCTACTTCTTTCTCCGCAAAATATTTTTATTTAGTCCTAGGTATTTGCAAATAATCCTCTAACATGGTTGATTACTGTCTCTTTATTATGACACGATACTTATTCATCTCTTTTTTCTTTCTTCTCGATCCTCTCTTTCCACTAAATCATTGTCCGTTCACTAGCAACTCGTAATGGATTGAAGAGTCTCTCTATTATTCATTCTCCTCTTTGGATCCTATGATGTATTGTCTCTTCTTCCATCTATTTCCTCCCTTCCTCTTCACCTTATTTTCCATGCACTAATCTTATCCTTATTAGACTACCACAATTCCAACGAATTATCGAGGATGTGAGTGCGATGAAAGAAGAAGCATCCAAAGAAATAGAATCATACCAGAAGGTACAACAACCCTCTCTTTCCTCCCCCTCCCTTTCCTCCTATTATCCTCTCTTCTCTCCCTTTTCGAACTATCTTTGACTTTCAGGTGATACCTCAATTGGAAAATGAAGAGACCCTCAATAGACTTGAGCAAGATGTCATAGAAGTTACGAATGCGAGAAAAGCTCTCGAAATTTTCACAAATTGGCTTGTGAAGAGAACGCAGGATAGATGAAATAAAGTCGTTAAAGATAAAGTTGACAATATTAGATAACAAACAAATAATTCACCAACAAAAATCGTTTAACGCGAGTACCCTTGTCCGCTTGATCCACTCAATCACCCAGTTGGAACTAGGGTTGACAATTCAATGATTCAAGGGGAGAGGAAGGATGGGAGATGCAAATCGATCAATTATTCCTTGAAGAAGGATGGGAGAGCGCAGTCATCCTTGAAGAAGGATGAGAGGGAGGGCCATCCTTGAAGAAGGATGAAAGTCCTTGCGGAAGGATTGAGGGGGGAGTAAGGACTTTATGAACTCTAAGACTTAGGGAATCTTAAAGTAGGGCTTGGTTAGTCTCATGGAGTATCTTTGACGTGATTTACATGCTTTCCGATGTAAATGGAGCTATTTAGGGATCTTTTGAGCGATAACATGTGTAAAAAGGTCCCGGGCCCTAGTTCCTTCTAAGCAAACCAAACTTTCGTTAAAATGTACGAAGAAAGCCTTCTGTTTACTTACTAACTCATTCCCCTTATTTCTTTACCCTTAAACTGTCTAGAACGCCGCTTCTCTCACTCAATCCTTGAGGAAGCATTCTCATCCTTCTTCAAGGATGACCGCTCTCTCTCATCCTTCTTCAAGGAATGGGGCGATTTGCATACTGTTGAAAAATGAAAGGAAGGCCTTCCTCTCATCCTTGAATTGTCAACCCTAGTTGGAACAAGATCAGGTCATAAATTATTCCAGTCGCCTCCAGTGTTCAGACGTCAAGGCAGGTCAAAATATGGATGGAAAGATTGAGTCTCAAGTAGATATTATGCTTCGTATAGATTTATTCACTTTTACTTTTAGATACGTGCTGAGGTAAGTTCCAAAGAATAAAGAGAAGATAGCATGCCTCTCATTCTACAGCTGCATGCAGAACAAATTGACTTATCTATGTCATGATAATGTGTAATTCTGTAAATAGATAAGTATGAAGCAGGAAGATTTGAATTAGTTTTAGTTCACTCAGATCGGATAAGAAAAACTATGTCGAAATGGTATCTCGGAAATGGAATCTCTCAACAATATACACACCACCTGAATTGACAAAATACCTCTCAGTATCTATCAAAGTCGATATGTGGCCGTTTGTGAAAGAATCAGACGAGGGTTGGCACTGGTTAAAAATGTCGACTATCTGAAACTTTGCGTTTCGGGGTTCTCGATGGTGCTGATGACGATGGGCATACTCATTTTGGCCATGAAAGCTTCTTTGGCTCCAGACGACGTCGCGTCGAAATCGATTTTTGGCCTCTATTTCGGTTCGTGAAAACGCTAAATTTTCGAGAGTTTGGACCATAGGGCAGAATTTGATGGCGAAGACGACAGTACACTTTATTTTTCATTAATTGCTTTAATTACTATGGGAAATGGAACTCCTCGCAAACTACAGTGCTATAGTGGAGAGTAGGATATATCGGACCGGAATCTCACGAGGATTCCAAATCTCTTTTGAACTTCAAAATCCTGCATGCACCTTTTGAGATATTCAACTTATAGTGTTGCTGGCTTGTAAGTAAATTTGGCCATCTCTCCCTTGCTGGCTTCCGATCTTTTGATCTACCCGAGACTCTCCTCCGTGACCTCTTCCCTCTCTCTGCGCTCTCTGGATTCTCCCTGCTCTCTCGCCTCCCTTGGGAGAGAGTCTCCGATCGATACGAGACAGGAAGTAAACAAGGGTAAGGATCGTCAAACTTACTTACAAGCGAGCAACACTATAAGTTGAATATCTCAAAAGGTGCATGCAGGATTTTGAAGTTCAAAAGAGATTTGGAATCCTCGTGAGATTCCGGTCCGATATATCCTACTCTCCACTATAGCACTGTAGTTTGCGAGAAGTTCCATTTCCCATAGTAATTAAAGCAATTGAATGAATGAATGGATGAATTTATCAGTGTCGCTTTCTGGGCGCTGATCAAGATGGGGTGTCAGAAGGCCGTTCTTCTTTCAAGATAGTCATTTTGAGGGGTCTCGGGCCAGTGGATTGGTCTTCTTTCCTTGTCACAGTCGCAATGGCTGGAGAAAGAACCCTGCTCCCTTGGTTCCCGATAGAACTGTTGACGGAGTTGCACGTAGATTGAGTCCCACTGTAGGTCGAATACGAAGCCTGGTGTGTGCTGGAGTCTTCTTTGTGCTCGAGCCCTCTAAACTCGAAATTCCATCTTTGAGCGAGAGATACGAGCCTGGATTCTGAGGGACCAAACATCTTAGGCGGTCATACCCATCACACGGCGACCAGTCCGGCTTGGATGGGGATTCCGATCTTGTTGAGTCGTTGGCAGAGACGAGGGGATTAGGAGAACCCGCACTCCATCAGAGAGAATGAAGAGGGAACCGCTCGCGACGACTAACAGAAATGGGAAGTAACAGAATTAAAGCAATTAATGAAAAATAAAGTGTACTGTCGTCTTCGCCATCAAATTCTGCCCTATGGGCCAAACTCTCGAAAATTTAGCGTTTTCACGAACCGAAATAGAGGCCAAAAATCGATTTCGACGTGACGTCGTCTGGAGCCAAAGAAGCTTTCATGGCCAAAATGAGTAGATATGCCCATCGTCATCAGCACCATCGAGAACCCCGAAACGCAAAGTTTCAGAGAGTCGACATTTTTGACCTGTGCCAGACTCATTCGGATTTGTCCGATTTTATCGCAAACGGCCTCATATTATCTAGTCCGCATACGGTATACCGTGGTAGATGTGGCCACATCGAAAAGGATCCTACCCACTTTGTGGTTTGTGGGGCATGCTTATAGGTAAATGAATTTGATAAGATCTATTGTTTACGTATTTCGAGTCCTTAAAAATCTATTCTTCTGAATCCGCCAAAATTTTAAATGTGGAACCCATCTAAACGATTCAAAATACATTAAATTGTTCTTTGGTCAAAATAATTCTTATCGTCAAACTTCCCACATTGCGTATTGTCTGTCACAAAGATGAGACAATGTCTGAGACGATTACGCGTTTTCAATGACGGTACGAATAACCGCCTTTTAGTCGAGAGCCGTACATTGCACCGGCTATTAGCGCACACAATTGACAACCCCGAAAAAGCACCGCCTAACTCCGCCACCAGGGTCTCGTACGGAACTTTTTCAAAACCATCAGGTTGACCATTTTTGCCTGATTTTTACGTTTGAATTGGCGCGCTTAGTTTGCCGGGATTAATAAATTTTCAAAATTGTTCTATTTTATTATTGATTCAGGTCCTTCTTTTAGCACTCTGCCTCTTCTTTTTTTGTTTCTTTTTGAGTCCTGCTATACTATTTCATCATTTCTCGCTTCCTAGCGGTAAAATTTCGGATATAACCTCGGGTTATGAAGATTTCATAGTTTTTCGGCTGATTTTCATCCCTCCTTTTACCTGACTAATTAAAGAATATATTTAAATTATAAAAAAGAAAAGGAGAACAAAAATAGAAAATAAATTTAGAAGCAAAAATAAAACAGCACACAATGCTAAATACCGTAAGTTGGGGGCGGAGTTAGGCGGAGATTTTTCACGATTGTCGGTGGAGAAGGGCCCGTGACATGGCCAACTCTTATTTTTTCTCTTTTTCCATTTTTCATTTTCCTTCTTTTTTACTGTTGCTCCTTTATTTATCTAAATTGTTCAACGTTTCCAGATGACCTACTTCACTGTCTGGGAAGATTTTGCAAAAGCTGTTGAAAGATTATATGCAGAAAATCCCGATAAATGCAGGTCAGACTGAATACCTTTATATTAATAGTTATTTATTTGATTAGATTCGTGACGTCATTCCGACATGCCGACAAGTCGCTCATAATCAAGATGACCGACGACATCGTCTGTTTGCAGTACAGAACAGATCAGCTCCAGGTATTTTCTCTTCACCTTTCACTGTGCTCACTGAGCAATGATCCCTATGAAGGTGTACAATATGAAAACGTGCACTCTTGTAATAATTCTAAATTCTCAAAAGATATATTTTGATTGTAGGACGTGAAGAAGCTGGAGAAGTTGACGGGTACAGTAATCAAGAAGATGGTTACTGTATAGAAGATTGATCTATCCAGATATCCCCGTGGGTGAAAATTGTAATTCCATACGTATATATTTATGATTGTTGTAATACCACAGGCCTTAAAAGATTATGTTTATTCTTCTCTGAGAAATAAATATGTAAGCGAAATGATGTACAAGTATTGACAGCGAAATAGAAGTACTATGTGAATATATCTCTTGACAATTAGAAAACTACTCGATTAGGACGCTAATTTTACATGGTTTGTAACTCGAGTCTAAAACCGGGTGATGAAAGGAATGCAATTGTGATAATCCATGGGATGGGTACAAGATGCCTATAAATGGGAATTAGAATATGTTGGGACTCTTAGACCAGTCGTTGCTCTCCTTTGCCTTCCAGTATTCTCCCTTGAAGACATGAATCAATGATCCAGTCTTCTCATCTTGAGTTTTCTCGAACCAAATAGGTTGAATCTCCTCGATATGCTCTCCCCTTTGCATTGCTTCGTCTACTTGTGCTTCTCGTGCCTTTCTCTTCATTCTTTGCTTTTCTTCTAATTCTTGTTTCTTCTCATTCGCTTCATCCCATAATCCATTCTCCATGAGTCTCTGATCAGGTCTCAATCGAGAGTCCGTTGGAGCCACTCCTTCCTCTTCCTCGTTCAATTCAATTGCAAATCGAGTGAAATGATGCATTTGATCGTTGCCCGGACTGCAAAGAAAATTAATGAATCGAGAAAAGAGAGAATAGATTAAATATGAATGACTGACTAGGGTTCATTGACAGTCCACACTCGAATGGGCGATTCCGTCTCTACTTTAGTCTTGTCTCCTTTTCCTGTCGCCTTGATCACCTATAATCAAATTATTAACAAGTGTCAATGATTGATAGACAAAGGTGAATATACAATAACCTTGAGCATATCCATATGATCGTCCCACGTTCCTTGCATCACATATTTCACGTTTCCGCTTGAATCCTTCACAAAACCGCTCACCTCAAAATGTGTCAATGAAATATGTTCATAATCACCCTTTTAAATTCTTCTTCTTACCTTTCTGGGAACATCTCTTCCGAAATATGAGTACTGAGCGAACTTGAGTGTGCATTTATCACCAGTAGTATGGTTAGTGATCTCCATATCTCCATGATTATCGATCCATAATTTTCCCACTAAATAATTTATTTAAACCATCCGTGTTAATTTATACGTTTTTAAGGAATACAAATTTGAGCGCATCCATACCGATTATGTTGTGAACGGTGGTAGTGATCTGAAATGAACAACATTTATGAGCGATTGTTAACAAGGGAGACACATTGTCAACTCCCATCACTCCCTTGTCCTTCTCATCCTAATGTATGTTCCCACAGTACCAGCCAAACAGTGCATCGCAGTCCTCACCTTCTTGTAAGTGTAATGGTTTCGAGAGGCAGGGAAAGTGACGTGAGTGTGTCCAATGGGAATGACTGATAAATACTTTCCTCTGTAATCATCATATATCTCCCTTCTCTTTCGTCTTCTCTTACCTGAATCGTGATGTCATAGTGAAGTCTTGATACATAGTCCATCCTTTTCCTTCTGCATGATGAGCAGCTGCAGGGGGATGATGAGATACCTGATATACAAACCACACATACTCACAATACAATTAAATCTGAATAAAGCAGTTTAAATTGATAAATAATGTCCATAGCCACTCCCATTCTTCTTCTTTTCTCACCTGTTCTGATATTGATCTCCATCCCAAATCCTCCATTCTATCACATTCATAAGTCTCTCCCAATAATGGATTGAATGGCTTCGTCGTTCGATTCCCTACAACAATCATGTATTCTTCTATTCCTACCTTCATTTCTTTCTTACCAGTGGTCGAATAGGAAGAGACTGCATATGCAGCAACCCAACACAATTGTTCAAGAGGATCTGTCTTGCGAGCTGCTTCCTGAATGGACCAATCAATCAAGGAAGGGGGGGGGAGGGGGCGACTCACGTCAAGGAGCAAATGGGAATACTCCAAATCTTCAGTGATTCTCTGTAGAACAGAGAGCGGCTCCGAGAAGTTGACCTGTAATATACACTAGTTGAGTGAATAATGAATATAATTGAATAAACGGACCGGCATGGGTATCTTGCTTAACTCCTTTCCAATACAATTCTTCATGATTGACCATAGATTAAGTGGATGATCGGGTCGATTGGGAATAGAAGAACGACGGAATCGACCACTTTTCATCTAGACAATATGATGAATGAGATGACAAGGAATAGAGAACGGATCAAGAGAGAAAGGAACAATGAGTACAGTCTCTCATTCTCATTATGTTTATTCTTCACCTCAATTCGTGGAGATACCATAATTGTTCCTTCAGGTACAACAATCTCTGCACTGAATAATTCTTCGTCTTCTCCTGAATTCACACTAGATCCTGTCTTCCTGAATAAACGCCATTGTTTACATTTTCAACATTTATAAATAGTCAAATGATAATTAGAAGTTGCAGAATATCCCTCATTAAATGTGATAGTCTCTCTCTCTGACCTCTCGTGATAAATATCCTCTTCTGCGTCGTGGAATTCTTCTTCGTCACTAGTATATGAGTACGATGCTACAATTCCATTCTTCCTTTCCCATCTCAATCTCTCTCATCATCACTTACGAATAGCTCCCCCTCCCCCTCCTCCTCCTGATCCTCCTCCACTTCCTCCTTCTCTCGCAGCGGCTCTCTCTAGACTTGAATGCTGTTTAGCAAGAGTTTCCAATTGTTCTTGTAGTTGAATTCGTTGCGAGTTCTCAGAGGAAAGAGCCTGAGAAGAGAAAGAAGATCCATCATCTATTGCAATATCACACGCCATTCTACAACACAAAACCATCTAATGGTAATCCCACAATCATTTACTACTTTACCGGACGAGCTCAAAATATGGGTTACATTGCTTAGGCTGAGTGCTATGCATATTGCATCAAGTAAATGAATATTGATCAATAATCTCACCTTCTCCAACTTTTTAATTTCCTTCTCTGAAAGAGAGGCAATTTCGTCCGCTGCTTGGACTACTGTAGCTGATGCAACCTGTAATCGATTGATTGAATTGAGAGAGAGGAAGATTGAAAGGAACTAGTCATCAATCAATACTTGCCATACTCCACTCCCATTCAATGACATACAACAAAGAAACACTAGAGAAAATACACAAAAGTACAGAGAGAAGAAGATTGGAATAGAGGAGTGGATATGAAAGGATGAATGTATAACAGGACAGAAGGATATAAATGAGTGAAGAGAGAGGAGAAGGTGGAATGACATTATGAGACCATTTGATCCTTCTTATCGATAGACGATTGATTCAAGTGACACAAGAGAAGAAGGAGAAGGGGGAGAGGGAGAGGAAGGAGAGAGTACTATCAGAGTACCGTGAACAATTGAAGAGAGAGAAAGAGAGGAAGAGAGAGTGAATGGATATAGGAGAGAAGAAGAGAAAGAGTGGAATGAATATCATGAGAAGAGTAAAGGAGTAAAGAAGTGAAGGAGGGAAAAGGAAGTGGGGACAGCTGGGATTATTCAACTGTTTAAACGACACAATGAGAAAGGAAAGGAGTAACTCACAGTGAACATATGAATTCTTTCTCCGATTATTTTTCTATCCATAGCTTCTCCATTCATCATCACATTCTCCAATTCCTTTCCCAATTTAGCTGTAATAATAATCATTCTTCTTCCCTTCATCGTTCCTTCATTCTTCTTCTTACCTAACATATTCTGACTAGTATGTAATTGGTTCATCTTAATTTCGAGTGCTTTCTTCGCTCCTTCCAATGCAATTGCCCCTCTCGATGCACCCAATGTCTCATCTTCGTCATTATCTGCATTACAACACATTATTCAATGACAACCTTACTCATTCTAGATATCATTCATCCATTTCTACTCTTCATCTCTTTTACTTATTCTATCCCCTAAATCTCCCTCTTCTCTATCGTTTTTGGTCACTAATCGCACATTTGGGAGTTATCGCCATAAAGAATAGGCAGAATGGCAACATAATATTCTAAAGGTAACCTGAATCAGCCTCTTTATTAGCCCGATGTCTTGCATATTCAAGAGCCTTCAACCATGCTTCACGATCCAAATCATTTTGGGCCTTAATTAACATGATTACAGATCCATATCAAGGATTGAATATGAATATACGAATACCTTGAGATGGAAAGTTTGAGTGGAATGAGCAATGACGATATTACTGGTCACTTTATCCGATAGAACTCTTGCTTCGTGTAAATTGATACTTCCTCTACATGTTTCTCCCACTTCTGATTGACTTCTGCAATATTATTATTCCATTCTTATTCATTCTTTCAATTCAAACACCCCCCCCCCCTCCCTTCCCCCTCTCATCGAATGAATCATCAATAGTCATATTGCAATTGTAGTCTTCTTCTCTCTCTCTCTTTCTTATCTCATCGACCCAGCAAGACTTCTTCCCATTACCAACCCTTCCCTAGTCATAAATACACATATTATCGCCCTCTACACTTGAATACTTCACTATTTCATATTGTAATCAATAGTGTTCATTTCACGAGATCGATGCAATATGAATAATCCGAGACAGGAAATTATAAAGAGAGAGAGAGAGGGGCAAGGTATTGAATGAACCAACTCTTCGAATTGAATGTGATTTAGTTTATCTGCTCTATTCGAAGGTCTCCATACACAACCAAGAGATTTCTTCGCTCCACGAAGTCGTTTACGAAGATTCATCTACACAATATATGAATAGAATTATCCATATGATCACGAAATATGAATGGATCGAGATTAGACTATGAACCATATGAATGAAAGAGAAAGAACATGGAACAATGATGAGGAAAGAAAGGAGGAGGAGGGGGTGATCGGATAGGAAGCAGTGGAATGTTGAGAGTAAGGAAGGAAGGGAAAGGGAGGTGAGGGGAAATGGCACGATGGAAGGGAACAAGAGATAGAAAAAGGAGAAATGAAAGATAGAGCACAATCCTGTGCACAGTCAATCCATATCATTATGAAAGTGAGAATAAACGAGGTAAGAAGTGGATTCAATTGAGAGATCGACGAGAGAGGAGAAGACAATGAGGGAGAGAGAGAGGTGAATAGAGGGAATGAAGATAAAGAAGGAGAAGAAGTCATACAGGGTCAAATGAGATAGGGGTAGACAACTAAAGATAGTTCATTGTTTGTATTGGAGTGAGTCTCTTCATGCAACCAAGAGAGTACAACTTACATTGTTCTTCACTCATCCATTCCCTCTCTCTCTCACTCACTTACAAGTTACAAACCAGATCCCATCTACTTCTTCCCTCCTCCCCTCCCTCAGGGTATCTTTTCTATCTTCATTCATCTTCTATTTCGTCTCAGTAATCACTTAAACTACTCTTCTCATTCATTAAATCGACGCACATTCATATATACTTATTTTAAATATTTTTCTATTCCCACCAATCTGGATCCGCCTTTGATCACTTTTGTAATATTGTAACTGACCGATAATAAGATAGAACAGCTCGTTTATCGAGGACGAACCATCGTTGTCGATATCCCTTGATGTAATTTGTCCATTTATTCAACCATCCACTCTTCTCCATGGATGAGTTAGTAGAGGGACGAGTCAAACTCATCCCACTCTGAAATGGAATAGATATAGAGAGAAGGGGAGGGCAGTCATTACTTAAAAGGAGAAAAGAGACTCGGAATACCTCTTCTTCCCACATGAACAAATCGAAGACAATTTAAGAGAAATTGAAACTGAGAATCGAGAGAAGAGCAAAATGAAAGGAATGAACGAGTTTGACTAAACCTTATCGCTCTTCCGAATCTATTCTACCGATTTAAGAGAAGAACAAGGGCAAGAGATGGAATTGGAGCAAGTGCAATGTTAGGGAGGAGACAATAGAGAGACGAATCTCCAAGAATGGTGGGAAACTGATGCATTGACGTGGGAATGAAGGGAAATAATAAGAGAGTAAGGGGACGGAATCACACGATTGAAATGCAGATAAGAATATTGACGAGAAAGGTGAATTACTCAAGAGACTTAAGAAGGAAAGTATAATTGAAATATTCGTGACTTCACGTCCTTTCTCGTATAGAGCACTCAAGAATGAGAGAATATGGGAAACGAAGAGAGGGAAGGTAAGAGAAAGGGGAGAGAGAAGAGAGAAGGGCAGCGAAGAAGGCAACCTACTGAGAAAGATCCATATTCCAACCGATCAAATATTTGTAAATCAAATGTCTGAAATAAGTTAGGGTAGAGAGCTATTCTAATGCAACAATAATATTCTGTTTTGGGGGAAAAGTGGTCTCAGTTTTTACTTTTAAAAAACACATTTAGATCAACCGAGAGAAAGAAGAAAACCTTTGATGCGACAGAGTATCGTGGATGCACTGACAATGAGTAAAGGAATTTTTTCTTGACTCATCGTCATCGACAAATAATTGTGAAGGAGAATAGTGGCAACGTTTTTTTTTTTGGGGGGGGGGAGGAATTCGTGAGCTTCACAACTTGACAAAATTCTAAGGGGAAGTATCTACGGTGCGTGCTTTTAGAACAATTAACAAAGGTGTGCACCCGGATATCGGAGGATGTCACTAAAACGTAAGTAGATGACAACAACCAACAAACACTTGAACGATCACTAACGAAGGAAGATGGAATGATCCCATACTTCAGAAGTTCAGACCAATTTGCACTTCTACTTCTACTTCTACTTCTGAGATAAGTTCTGTGCCAGGCAATTTCTAAGACAAGAAAACGGACTGAAGAGTAGTGGCCCCACAGTGTCATTCTAAATGGACCAGTTGTAACGTTAGCCACATATTAGAAATGATCGAATCTACGAGTCTCTGCCCTGGTCTGTGCTTCTAAAGAAGTATTCTAACATAAAAAATAAAACAACTTTTGAAAAGATTCCTCAATTATAGTATTTTTCAAAATAAATTTAAGGTTTGAAAAAAGGCTGACGTCCCCCCCCCCCTTTACAGTAATTTTGGGGCTGGGCACATGCGGTATGTCAGGCCTTATATCCAATATCACGCCATTTCAAAGCACGATTTACAGGTTGATGCGAAAACTTACAGTAATTTGGTGTAGTAAATGTCGGCGTACACGCGGTACCCTACCGGGAATATTTATTTTTTAAATTCCTAAAATTTGAATTGGCGGGCAGTTGTTAAGCGTGTTGACTGTCAGTCTGAGTGGATACTCAGCCGACCGGGGCCGGTGTTTTGAGCGGGGCTGCTACGCAGTAATTACGGTTGATCCATATTGATTGGTGGGCACTACGCAGCAGCCAATCAGCAAAAAGTGGGCGGAGTCTTGCGTTTGCGTGGACCCCAAATTCCGTGATTATGTTTTAAATAATTTTAAATTACATATGTAATTACATTATATCTTGACATAAACATTAAAATATATTTGGGCTAAACACCATCTACAAATTACTGTTTATGTTTTTGCTTCAATTTGCATTTATCAATTCACTTTCACATTCATTTGCGCCATCGAATTTTTCACGAATGTGTGAGATATCTCGAGATGACTGCAGACAAACGAGGGAAAGCACACGGGATGCATGCACATACAAGTCTTTGAGAAGAGGATGTATCTAGTAGAGGGGACGTGTCTGAACACCCTCTTTTTCATCCTACAATTCATTGCATCATTGATCAAGTTCTCTGATTGGGTGTATCTATCTAATAAACATTGCATGAGAGAAGAAGCTTAAGTAATAAGCTTATCCTTATCCTTGAAAATGTGAATTGAGATATATAAAATATGCAATAACGTATTATCTCAAACAAGTAGATGTTTTTGATCGAATTGGATCGGGTCTATCTACTAACAAGGACGATGAATGTGAGAGAACAAATATTATTCATGTCCATATAAGTATATATGTACTTCAATATAATCCGGCAGCATCTCAAAAATTCACGAAGACACTTTTATGACGACGTTTAATCTAACTGTTAGATACATTGCAATCAGTGAATTCGATATCTATCTTATAACGTTCTATCTAACCACAATAGTTTCTGAATTGATCAACCCTTTTCCAATGGAACGTAAGGGTTTGTAAGGGATCTATATAGGTAGTGTGAGAGATAAGATGCGCTCCTGTGAGTGCGGATCGATAAGGTGATATAGAGGAATAATCTATGGAGAGTCTGCATTTGATAGTGGGTTCTCGACTGATAAGACTGAAAGTAGACGGAGTGAAGACGAAAGAGAGAAGACAACGATGGGTGTCCACTACAAGAGAATCGATGACTTCTTCCGTCTTGATCCATATCAACTCATTCTTCAATTATTTAATCTTCTTGCCATATTCACAATGCTCTCCAATGTCGTAAGTGATCTTCTTTATTTCCATTCTCATATAATTGTCAGGTATTCAATGTCTTCGCTGCAGCTCCTCCTATCATAGAAGGATGTTCACAATCTCCATTCCGTTTCAATGGTACTATCAGTGAGAGGTATACTATCTCTCCTCCTTCATACAATATTCTTCTTCTCAGTAGATGTGTTCTGTGGAAAGAATACAATTACTGCGAACAACCTGATATTCATTTCCAATTCAAATCTGTTAATGTAGAGGTAAAGTTTTCTTCTCATTTCCTTCTAATCCTTTTTCTATTTTTCCAGTTCCATTCTTACTGTGGAGTACAAGAGAAAACATGGTTGGATACAGTCTTACAGTACATCGGAGTGTCTGACAAGGCTAAATTTTCTACTACTCTACAGGTGTGCCCCCCTCCCCCTCCCCCTAGATAATCTGATAATCTGTGACCTGTTAAGATGTTGGGTGTGATGTTTTCGTGTCTCTATGCTGGTCAGCTATCAGATATGTATGGAAGGAGAAAAGTTATTTCCATTTGTATTTCAATCAATCAATATTCTCTATAGACACTTCTCATAGCATATTCGGCAATGTTTATTCTTCAAGTCCTTTCTTCATTCTCTCCATCTCTCGATATATTCATAATCTCTCGTTTTCTTCTGGGCCTTTTCACTGGATGCACTCTAACGTCTGTTCAATCATTTATTTTCACAATACTCTATGATTACGTACAATCTATAGATCTATGTATTTGTAGACTGACTCCAGTGTTCATTGTTGAATGTCTTCCTCCAGTTCATCGATTCTGGATATGTACAGTAGTGACATGGGCTCCCAATTATCTTCTCTTTTCTCTTGCTGCATATCTCACGTCTGAATGGAGATCTCTTGCGAGAGTTTCAGCTGCTGTTAATCTCATGGCAATTATCATCCTCCTGTAAGTATCAAATTATCGATTCCTATCTATCCTCCCCATTCAATTCAGACTTCTTGAAGAATCTCCAAAATTTTTAATTCAAAAGAAAAGAGTTGAGGATGCAATAAAAACGATAACGAAAGTGAATCGATTTTCACGGGATAAGGTAAAATGAAAATGAAAGAAATGAGCTATTGATATTTACTACAGGCTTCACCTTCTACAATCCGAGAGATAGTTCTACATGAATGTGGTGGTGATGAGAATATTGCTCTTCTTGAGAAAGGAGTTGAGGAAGAGATAAAGAAGAAAGGGAAGAGTAAAAAGACTTACACTTTCTACCATTTATATTCAACTCGCAAATTCGCCATTCGTACCGTTGTCGTGTCTCTTTCTTCGTGAGTGATAGAGAGAAAGAAAAAAGGAAATAATATCTCTGATTTATAGATTCATCCTTTCATTAATCACATATTCCCTTATGTTCAACATGAATTCCATAGGAGGCTCTACATATATGAATATGGTATTCAGCGGAGTCCTTCGATGGACCGTAGGAGCTACGGTAACATCATTGTACATATTAAATATTCTGAAACTATCTAAATAAGGTTGCCTGTCTTGATCATTTCGGGAAGAATCACATTGGACGGATTCGTCTACATATCATAACATTTGGATTCGTGACTCTCTGTCTCGCAATCAATTTCGTTATTTTTATTCTAGGTGAGATAACGGCAATGAGACATAATAGAATGAATTGAAGGAATGAATCACGAGATGGAAATGGTAATACGTTCTCTTGCACTTCTATCATTTGGGGTCACTGGTTGTCTCTTCCTCCAGGTATTTATATCAATTCAATCTCTCACTCAATGTTTCATTATAGTCATCTCTCTCCATATCTGAATTATTTCCCACAGCAATTCGATCTTTGGCTTCATCTCATTCAAATGTAGTTGGAAGATTGGGCAATGTGATGAGTCCTCTTGTATTCGGATTGGTCAGTCCCTTTTCTTACTCATATTTGTATCACTTACTAATTGCAGGATTATTTCCCTGGTCTACCCTATCTCATTCTTGCTATTCTTGGAGTTATCGATGTTATTCTATATTTCATTTCCATTCCAGAAACGAAAGGATGTCCTCTCCCCAATGAAATGCCGACCAACAAGAACAAATTAGTATTATCAAATTTATGAGCATTATTTCGCATTTTATGCCATTGTTTGGAGGAAAAAAACATAGAATTCGAATTCATTTATGTCCAACAACATCATTAACAAAATTCTAATTATTCTAAAAAAAAATAACAATATCTAAATTTCCTACATTGGATGAGGTAATTACAATTTTATTTGAATTTCATCTAATATGATCATATCAGATCGTGTCTATCCCGTAATGATTGATATTATAATGAACGACAAATATACTATTAGAAGTCATGTTCATAATCTGTGAGAGTAGAATGACTCACATATTCTCCACTCATCGTCTGAGATGTCCCTCCCGTGATCTAAACAATTGTTAGATTGAGTATATATGTATATGAGTCTTCTAACTACAATATACGCACTTCATAAGTAGTCTATTGGCACAAACCTTGACAACAACATAGTCTCCAGTCTCCATCTTCTTCTCTTTCTCCTCAATGTGTACAACAATTCCTCCATCAGTCCTTCCACTCATTGATTTCTCTCCTCTCTTTGATCGCCCCTCGATCAGCACCAATTCTCTCTTACCCAGTCTACTAACATTCCTCCTGTAAGTAGTATATATTATCACTTTGATTGATCGGAGTGATTCCTCGATACCTGAGAGATATTTCTCTGAATACAGAAGCCAATTCCTCATGTCTCCTCATCTTGACATTCTCAGGTACGTCATCCACCAGTTTTCGATGCGCCCTCGTTCCTTCTCTCATTGAATATGGGAAGACGAAGCAGAACGAGTAGTCAACCTATTCAATCCTCATTCATTCCCACTGTTTTAGGCCATATTTTAGACATATCTAACCTATCAATTCTACATCACAGAAATATTTCACAAGAAAGTAATGCTCTGAACATTACATTCTTCATTTAGCTCACATTGAATACATGACACACACATAATATAATAATTGTGAAAACGAAGTCGTACTTCTCTCATCAGACTGAGCGTATTCTGATGGGCTTCCTCTGTCTCTCCACAGAATCCAGCGATGAAGTCGGAAGTTAAACTCACATCTATACATTTATATGTTTAGGTGGCACTGCTTTACATCCCCGGACCAGCCCAAAATGGGTGAGAGGAAGGGAGGGAGAGAGGAATGAGAATGATAGAGAGGGAGAAAGAGAATGAGAGGGGAGAATCATTGGGAATATACTGTGCCAACAATCAATATCGAGTTTCTACTCAAATAGATTTCGTCGATCCATTTGCATCACATTATCCTTTTATTCCACCAATATCTGACAGATTGTCTCGGTTTATCTCTCTCACCCTCTCCATTTTCCTCACTGTCTCTCCAATCCTTTGTTAAATCAGCATATAAAATGATTGTTTCCTCGTGCCTCTGGCCAGTCTGGCCCTCTTCCTTCGAGGAAGAGGGTGGGGTGCTATGTCCCCCCGCAGACTGGATGCCCGGCAGGGCAGGGCCAAGCCTATGGACCATACCCTGCCCCATTTTGGGCTGGTCCGGGGATGTAAAGCAGTGCCTGTTTAGGTTACAAGGCTCGAGAAGTTTTCAGTCCAAGACTCTTTGAACTCAATAACAGTTGAGCTCTTCTATCGAAAGCGGGACCAGCCTTAAGTTCGGCCCCTCTATATAAGTTCTGAAAGCAGTAATTCTTACTTGGAATGGCATTCTTTATATTGTCGACGAGAGTGAGATAAGATTCTCTTGTGTATCCTCTTCCCATCGCATCCAACACAGAATCATCACCAGATTGAGCAGGGAGATGAATCTGCATTAACGTAATTATCGGTTACCATTGAAATAGTTAATATTTAAATAAGTGAAAATGTGCAAACAACATAACAGTCACGTTTGTTGACGTGGATGTGCGAATGGAATAAGTACCTGATTACAGATATTCTTCCGTTCTTTGATCAGTTCAATTACTTGATTGGGAAAATCCTTGGGATGAGGTGAAGTGAATCGGATTCTCATACTATCGTCAACGCGTGACACATGATCAAGAAGAGTAGCAAACGATCTAAATACATTTTAAAATGTATATTCACTCACTGTATTTTCACTGTACGCATAGTATTTGTTTACACCGTTATAAACATGCATCTTAGAGATCAACTGACCGTCCTCCGCTTTTTTGTCCATAAACAGTAGAAAAACCATCAACCATTCTCGAATCCACACCAAATGATATAGAAGACGAAGAAGAATCTCGATAAGAATTGACATTTTGTCCGAGTAGTGTAATCTGCTTCACACCCTGTAAGTATAGGTATTATCATTAACCACAACATGTATGCACTACATATCTCATTTCTGTAAAAATCCCATAAAACATGTATATGAACTATGATCATTTGGCAGAATATTGAGTATAACACAAGGGTTCCAAATTTCCACGGTTTCAGACTATCTTTAGAAAGAACTTCACATTTGAAAGACACGCACATTTCAAAAAGCAACCATCATTACGGTTTACAGTAAGTATTAGATTCCTGTTATTTGAAACTACAAATAATTCGAGACGTATATACCTCATCACGTAGTCTTTTAACTTCATCGAGAATAGAGTCGATAGGTCGACTTCTTTCTCTACCTCGAGTGAACGGTACGATACAGTAAGTACACATGTTATCGCATCCTCGCATGATTGACCTACAATCAATTCCTTATCAACTCTACAATTCTTTCGAACTGGACAAAGGACGCATATAATGAGAAAAAGAACGCACACGAAAGCAGTTTTGGTATGCGTATCAACTCTGACTGGAGTGACATCTGCATATGTCTCCTCGAAGGAAAGTTGGACATTCATTGCTTTAGTTCCAGATTGAGAAAGAGCAAGAAGACGAGGAAGATCACGATATGAATCGGGACCAGCAACCACCTCAATAGTACAAGTAAAAATAATTTGCTGTCGTGATCGAAAATCTATGAGTAAATATATTCAAGTCATTCGGTATCTATTTGCAACAGTAAATAATTTAAAATTTTGAGATGAAAATATTACTTGACAAAGATCTCCCGGAGTTGAGAGCAGAGTACTTTTCACTCTTTCTGCCATGCACCCTATAAATGTAATGATTGAATCAACAGCAGAAATGAACCTGAACTAATCAAACATTATCATATTAGAAAAGGCTTATCCAGATATCTTTGGCATTACAAGCCAAACATGTTTTAAAATCGAGTGGAACAAAATGTAAGGTCGACGTCGTTGTTTTCATAGACCTTCGAACTAATTTGGCCTATCCACCCACACCATTCCGTCACAGTAGAAAACTTTTAAAATGCACATGTACTTACCAAGAACAGCAACAGTCCGTGGTCTCCGTTGATTCCTCTTAAGATGTTTCAATCTTTTCCAGATCTTCTCCTCTGCTCCATCCCTAATTGAGCAAGTCATGAGCAGAATGGCGTCGGCTTCAGCTTCTTCTTTTGTCTCGATGTAACCATTTTGAATCAATAGACCTCGCACTACTTCCATGTCATTCACGTTCATTTGACATCCGAAAGTAACCAATAATACTGAAAATGTGCAGCTGAACTTGTTCGAATGTCCAACTAATGAGCAAACCTTTCTTTCCATCTCCATTCAGTTGCGCACGAGAAATATATGCATGTGTATCCGAAATTGCTGGGAATATTTTGTCTTTACGTGTTCGCGGTAAATCTTTGATGAAATCAGACAATCCAGGCCCTTCTGTAGACATTAATTTATTGCATCAATTACTATTTCCCATCGCTATACCGAATTTTGTCGTGGATTGCATCGGAGATCGGGCTACATCGTGACTACACATGAGATCGGAAGATAATTTAGAAATACTTGCTAACAAACGAGGATTCCTTCGAAACATTCTATAAAAAATATCATGGAAATAAATGATAACGAGAAACATATCACAACGGTAAAAAAATTGAAGGAACTTAAGTTAACTTGCAATTGCAAAAAAAAGAAAGCATATTTTTTTATGCAAATAGTAGGGACATGCAAACCGGAAAATAAAATTTGAGAGCCGGGGAGAGGTATGTGCCAGGAAATGAACGTCGAACTGCCCGGGAATTCAAATCTCCACAGTAAAGTTGTTTATTCGTGATTAAACGACTGTATAAGGATGTGTCTCTTTAATTTTCAGTTTTCCGAGGAGCGCCAATGATAATATATCGTGTAAAAAAAAACAAAAAAAATCTGTGGTCGCAAACATGTTAAATTTAGCGTTTAAACTTTTGCATAAAACAGTTTTTATTGTAGACCTGATTAAATATCAGATGTGCCTTCGCGGTTTGATTATGTTTTTGTTTTTAAGACCATTAGTAAGCACTATGCAAAAAATGAACAAAATCTGTGGTCGCAAACCTTATAAAAAACAGCGTCAAAAAGTCAATGAAATCAGGGATCATGTCTAGTTGTTTGCAAACTACGACTGTTTTTGTTCATATTTCATGCACCTAACAGGTTAATTACACCCTGTGAAAACGTTACAATGTATAATTCTCAACTTCAGCTACATACTTACCGAATTAGGCACGGCTACAGTATACCAGAATTTTAAAAGTGATAAGTACGCTCCCTGTGAAGTGAAAAATGCTTATATATGTATCAATAATTGTTCAAGAGAAATTGCTCTATCTAATAAAACAAAAAATTAAAGAACGAAACGCATTTGAAAATATTCGCATCTGACATGTGAAAATAAAGTGACCAAATGAACCATGCACTCGCTGGCACTACACCACGGTGGGCGGGGCTAAGAATGGGTGCCTGTATCTCGCTTAAATAAAAATATTTTAAAATTCTGGATGTGTAATCGTGATTCTGCACGCCCGAGAGCCCTACAACCAAAAAATAGGACATTTTAATGGAGTTTGAATTTTCACGTGAATGTCCCTATGCAAATAGGGACTAGGGACCATCATCCGGGAATTTTAGTTTTGAAAGCCGGGGAAAGGTGCAACTAGTCGGAATCGCCCGGGAATTCAAATATCAACACAAAATCGATTTTTCGCGGATTTCTAGAATACTAGGAAGTGCAGCCTCCCAGTTTTTATATTTAAATGAAGACATGGTCGAGTAGAGTATATATTTCAAAAATACTAAAAATCTGTCGCGGCGGTTTTATACACTTCGAATTCAAAGTTCAAGATTTTTCGATATTTTCTGTTTTAATTAGCGTACGAATGATATTCAAGATGCCGTTGTCCAGTTTCCTAATTGTGAAGTTGGTCGAGGATGAATAGAAGTCCCTGGCAAAATTCAGCAAAATCTGTCGCAGCGAACATTGAGAAAATGGAGTGATTCGTGCTGGTCATTGTAGCTACCGTACCTTGTCATGTATCGATTTTCTCACTGTGCCGTAATTAATCGCTCTGGAATCAATGGAACAATCCTCTCTTATTTCAAAAATGCAAAAGAACTCCCGTGTCTCAAAATGCATAGAAAAATTGTTCACAAAAGGAGGTGGATGATGTGCTCTGTGGAAAAACGCGACGCTCCGACCGCGACGCGTGAAAAAACACCAAACTCTTCAACTTATACTGGTTTAAATTGAATTGTTTTGATAATCTAGAAGTGCTATCATGATTCTACACCGCATAATACCCAATTACAAGAAAAATTGGAATTTTAGAGGAAGTTTGAAAATTTGCTTGGTGGTACCTAGACGGCAACGCGAATTTTTGAGTACGAAATATTGGACTACACCCTCCGACGTTTTTCTTTCCAATCTACCGTAATCTTCTTTCAAATTTCATGCCTATTTTTATTTTGTCATTTAAAAATAAATATCACTTATTTTGTTCTATTTTATTTAGTGTAATTGATAAAGGATAATAAAAAGTGCATATTAAAAATGACAGGATATTTAAAGAGGCAAACAGGAAGTGGTACGATGCCGTGCAAAAAATGGAGTGTTTTCAAAACTAATATTTGTTTCATATTTCTATTGGTATTTATAGATTCAGATGCACAAAAAATGATTATGAAAACAGAAAAGAGGATAACACTAAAATTTAAGAGAATGAGGTCGGCAAAGTTCGGCAAATTAACGTTGTGATTATGCATTTTATGGAATTTCTCAAAAACGGCTTAGAGATTCTTTATTATTTTTTTATGATAATTTTAGGATGACGGTTCGTAAATATTGTGAAAATATCGAAAAGAATCTCTAAGCCGTTTTTGAGTAAATGAATTTCAAAAATAAAGTAACGTTCATGACACATCGCGAATACAGTAGTTTATTTTTAGGGACGGCAACGATGTTTACAGATGCTCAAAACAATTCACAAGTTTATGTGCAAACGGAAGCTTACCTTACCCCATTTCATGTTTTCAATTTAGTTTTTCAAAAAAGTCAAAAATAAAGAGAAAAACAGCAAAATAAGGAGGTACGAAACCCGACGTTTTGAGTTCAAGCGGAGCGCATCGCGTGTCATGTTTATTACAGATCTATCGCAAACTGAGTGGGAATCGTGAACTGATTTTTATTAAGTATTTTAATGTCCTTGATCCTCCTTGATCAAATCCTTGATCCTACTTCTCCCCGCATCAATTGACGCATTTTTGTCGAAGGGCATGGCAGAAAATGTCCTCCAGACGATCGATAAAGGTACTCAAAGCTAAAGTTCATAGCTCAAGGGCTTAACTACTGTATTCGCGATGTGTCATGAACGTTACTTATTTTCGAAATTCATTTACTCAAAATCTGCTTAGAGATTATTTTCAATATTTTCACAATATTTACGAACCGTCATCCTAAAACTATCATAAAAAAATAATAAATAATCTCTAAGCAGATTTTGAGAAATTCCATAAAATGCATAATCACAACGTTAATTTGCCGAACTTTGCCGACCTCATTCTCTTAAATTTTAGTGTTATCCTCTTTTCTGTTTTCATAATCATTTTTTGTGCATCTGAATCTATAAATACCAATAGAAATATGAAACAAATATTCGTTTTGAAAACACTCCATTTTTTGCAAGGCATCGTACCACTTCCTGTTTGCCTCTTTAAATATCCTGTCATTTTTAATATGCACTTTTTATTATCCTTTATCAATTACACTAAATAAAATAGAACAAAATAAGTGATATTTATTTTTAAATGACAAAATAAAAATAGGCATGAAATTTGAAAGAAGATTACGGTAGATTGGAAAGAAAAACGTCGGAGGGTGTAGTCCAATAATCCGTACTCAAAAATTCGCGTCGCCGTCCCTACTTATTTTGCTGTTTTTCTCTTTATTTTTGACTTTTTTTGAAAAACTAAATTGAAAACATGATATGGGGTAAGGTAAGCTTCCGTTTGCACATAAACTTGTGAATTGTTTTGAGCATCTGTAAACATCGTTGCCGTCCCTATATGCAAAAAAACGAAAAGACGTTCAATTCGAATTCAAATTCCCGCAATTAGGGGCATGCAGGCAGTGAAATTCAAAAAAGTATCGTATTCCGGACGCCTTCTCTTTCCCCTCTTCACCTCGTCTCTCTTCGCGTGCTTCATTCATGCTTTGTCGTTTTAAATGTGAATTTTCAATTGTTTAGGTAAAGAAATGTCCGATAGACGATCCAGTGGGCGTGGAAGAGATGATCGCAGAGACGAGAGGCACGATCGAGACCGCTA
Organism: Pristionchus pacificus; assembly: GCA_000180635.4. Lineage (NCBI taxonomy): Eukaryota > Metazoa > Nematoda > Chromadorea > Rhabditida > Neodiplogasteridae > Pristionchus > Pristionchus pacificus. The sequence continues at coordinate 11,033,739 of CM026577.1, forward strand.
CTCGAGTGGTAGCTACGCTAATGGCGAGAGGTATTATAATTTCGCTTTATTTTTTAGATGTGCCGCTTTGGCATACTTTTTTTTAAAGCTGTAAATTGTCATGATGTTTATTTCACTTAAAGAATGAATCCAGAATGAAGCACGTCTTAAATTTCACTTATAGAATCTGTGTCTAACGTAACATTGGGCTTGCTCTTGACTATAAATTATTATGAATACAATTCTCGTCAAGAATATCTGGACTTTAGGTCACAAATTGTTGCACGAGTCGAATGGCTACGTTCTGAAACCATTCTATGTTGGTTGCATGAAAATTAATATCCGGATGCTTTGCCTTGACCCCAATGCTGTGGCTCTACTACAGAAGCCCAGAATTGTCACTTGCTTGCATAGGTATAGTGCTCTTTGTTAATATTCAACTGCTCAGATTTGACAATACGTAGTTAGGGCACCATGAGGAACGTTTTATTCATTGATGATTTCTAAAATTTCAACTTTCTCAGTGAGTGCTACTTGGCCATCTATGAACGACTAAAAACATAAGCTACGGCTGGAAATTGTTTAGTTAAAGTTGCGAATTGACATATAGGAAAAAATGAATGGTTTAGTATGTTACGATTCTAATGGATATGACATGGGAATCCTTCTATTTCTCCAGATCAGGGAAATGGGTAGTGCAATCACTGCATTTACTCAAACTTATCTCCGGAAGGAACATAGTGCTTCAGTCACATTTGTGAAATGACAGACAGGAATAATTAGCGACACGGTTAAAAATTTTTTTACGATTGTGTGTAGTCTACTGGTGGCCCGTGGAAATAAGTGATTGATTCATTGGTAAGGCCTTTCACGAAATTCTGTGCTTTTGCTGGTTTTCCGTCTTACAATGTTCATTATCTTTTTTCTCTGTAGTAATTATTCTAAAAACATATTTGAATGACACATTTGGCAGGACTCGCCGAGAATCTTCACCACGACAGGGGAGCGGTAGTTTCGGAACTGCTCCAACTCGTAATGCTCAAACGAGTGGTAGAGGGCGTGAAATGAATGGGCAAGCGTTCACTGAATCTGAACTTATGTCTGATCTGCCCAAGAAGAAATTTACTGGTCGTTGTCGTCTGTTTGTGGGAAATCTACCAAATGAGGTGAAGGAGCAAGAGCTGAAGGAAATGTTCTCACCTCACGGAGATATCGCAGAGTGCTATCTCAGCGGCAAGGGATTCGCCTTCCTTCGCTTGGTAATTTTTAACCCTCATACGCTTGGTAATTTTTAACCCTCATACTGACACCGTGGCGGGCACTGTAGTGGACTGTCGCGATTCAAATTTTGGACTGTCTAAATTTTCTGTAAACGCAGTTCTAAAGGACTTTCTAAAAATTTGATGGACGTGTTGGACTATGCTCAAGTGCATATAAATACTAACGATAGGAAATATTTGGACTTTGGGTGAAATACTGGTTGCTAGATTCTTTCATTTTTTTTGTATGCCCTGCCACGGTGTCACTTTTTTAATACTAATACTCCTGCGAGCAGTGCAAGATAACATTCCTGAAATTAGATGGCCATCATATCTGTCTTAGGATACTCGTGCACATGCTGAAAGTGCAAAGGAAGCTATCGACGGGAGGATAATCCATGGACGTCCAATTCGTGTTCGATTCGCTGTTCACGGAGCCGCACTTCGAGTAAAGGAGCTTTCTCCGACGGTCTCGAACGAGATGCTATATCACGCATTCGCCCATTTCGGAGAAGTGGAACGTGCTGTGCACATTGTCGATGAGAAAGGACGACCAACTGGAGAAGGAATTGTTGAATTCGAGAGGAAGCCGTCTGCTAATGAAGCCATCAGTGCCATCAAGGATCGTGTGTTCCTCCTTACCACGTGAGTATATCCTGCGAAACCATGGTGCCAACATCATGGACGTCATAATAAAGTTTGTTGAGGGGTCCGAAACCGCTGGTAGTTGAAGTTCTAGAGCCTCGTGACGAAGATGATGGATTGGCTGAGAGAATGATCACTAGAAATGCACAACTGCAAAAGTATATTATTTATTACTCATTTTCGAATATTTTCATTTTTATACTTGGCAAAATATGGAAAATTTCTATAGGGAACGTGAACTGGGGCCGCGATTCCCTCAACCTAATACATTCGAGTTCGTGTATGGAATGAAATGGAAAGAGTTGTATGATAATGAACGTCGTCGTCGTGAAGGACTCGAATCGGATTTGAAAGAAGAGAGGAAGAGACTTGAAGCTGATATGGAGCTCGCGTATCAGGATTATCAGGCACAGATGCTCCGTGAAGGTTATCATTTTTCGCATATTTAATTCACATATGACAGTTTTTATCAACCAGTTGGCAAATACATGTATGAGTTTATTATTGGTAACCGCTTGTTGATATACTTGTGAGAAAAATGAGGAAGAAAATTATGAACCGGGGAATTGAGAAACGAGCACCAGATGAAATATTTATGCACGTATATAAACAGCGGTCGTCCCGTTTAAGTTGCTGGGGTTCTTTCTGCACTTTCCCAGTTCCGGCTGGCGAGCAAGATCTCGAGATTAAGAGTGCGAGGCGGACACTCTTCTCCTTCCCTCTCCCTACTCATTCTACCCCGCCGTGACTAGCACGCGCTCTCCTTATTGTTAGACCTTCCCTTCACTCTCCTCTCGCCAACAGGACGGTACCTCGTACCTATGCCCGACTGTTTGCTGGTTGCTCGACATTTTCGGAGTGTCCTACGCCCCCGAAGGGGACAATAGGATGGGCTCTATCCCTTCCCCTCGGTTGAGGAGTAGGGATGGCAAATACGAAACTAAAAAATATCGCATACTAGTTAACAACAATTATACTTAAGGAACTTCTCGTGATCTCAAACGAAGCTCACTCCTAGTCAGCAACTAGTTGACGGGAGCCAGAGCAAATGGCTCACTTACGAGAGAGATTAAGCGCAGCGCAACATGCGACGCATTAAACGCGGGAGAAAGAGCCTCCTCTGTCGCTAACTGATTAATGTTGTCAATACGACGTTAAAGTTACCCAACTAGGACAAATTATCGTTTGAATGCGCGCGAAAATCGCAACCGCAAAGTAGCGACCAAGCAACGAATGACTATATTTTTAATTGAATTAAATAATTTATTTTATTAAGTTTATTGATCTATTGTTATTTCATTATTGAATCTGGAAAGACCAATGCGGAGCCAGGAAACCGCAGAAAGTGAAAATGGGCGGAGCGATAAACAATTAAGTCTCCCTATATTCCATTTTGAATTGCGCGCGGTTACCTGGATCAGTCCCGGCCCAGACCGGGTGTTCCAGGCCGCTTTATAGGGTTATTATCGATTTCTGACTTTTTTTAATGCGCGAGTACTATTTCGACCATTCTCTATTCAATGGGCAAATAAAAAAAGGGGGGGGGGTCAAAATCGTCCTTGTTGGGTAACTTTAAGGGCGCCATAATGGTGGAAGGTCCCATTCTGTTCCGGAATGAGAAGGAGGGGATAGCGGCGCCGTTATTAACCTCTTTCCTGATGCCGCCGTGATCGCTTACAATTATCCACCCCTGTAACTGCTTGCGATGATTAATTGGGTCGATTCTGGCACCTTGCATCCACTATCTGTATGACCAAAACCCTTTGCGCGAGCACTGGATCTTATTTGCGATTTCTTTGCATCCTAGAACCGCGCGGTTTACAACCCCCATTTTAGTCGGGTGTCTTATTTTTAAGACTTCGACTTTTGTTATGAAAGTGCTTAGGTTGCTTTGGCTTAGGCTTAGGCTTCTTAGTATCGGGTTGATGCAAAAGTTTCTTAACAAAAAAAGTCTCGTTAGTTTCTCGCTTTCCCCGATCATTCAAGGCATGGTTTTTCACAATCGATGACCACTTGAATAATGTCTATTCCCACCATAATGGATTCACTGTACGATGACTGTCGCCGATACGGCATCAAATCAAAGTCTACGCAGTGAAAATTTATACTCACTCTTAAACGTGATAGTGTTCCATGGAGAACTGAGATATCCTCAAATCTTAACCATTGACAGATAGTGCATTGATAATATGTTAAAACTCATGCGAAGTGACAGCTCTAGCACAAACCGCTTTCTTAAAATACCCACTTTTTCAAATCTATCGCAATTCAAGAATCATTCATTTCGGAAATTCGTTCATGAATTTTGTCTCGATGGGCCTAGAGATTTCAAGTGTGTTGCAAATCGAGGTGGCCTACCTGTTTTGCTCACATTTATGTTTTGAAGATTTTCGAAATAATCAATCACAGGATATTGTTTTCGACATTTGTATGTCGGAATCCGGCGATCGAAATAGCCACTTTTAGCGATTCAGCAATTCGTATGCTTTTGATAAGCCTGATATTTCATTGCTATGTTAACCAGAAACCCTTCCCCAATACCTCTAAAATTGGTGAAAAGCCAGGGACCACTTGCTTTGAATATAATACGATGCGAACGAACATACCCAAAATGTAGTGTTTTCGATTATTTTTGATTTTTCTATTTTTCTTCTCAAATACAAAGCAGTTTTGTGCCATTTCAAATGTAGGGATACAGTCCTCGTACACATGCCTAGTTGCCATTTCAAGGGATTTTGGGAGTGATTCAGTTCAAGGACAATTAATTAGAATTTGCGTTGTTAAGAAACTTTTGCATCAACCTAATAATCCCCAACTTCGAATGATCTAGTGGCTGTACGGCACCTAATGTAAGCTCCGCTTACTATTGTAGGGCGGAGTTGAAGTGGGCGGGGCTTAGTTGCAAAGTTCCACTAGGAAAGTTCCACTTCTCTATCATCAAATGCCACGAAAGCTCGAGAGTGGCGTATCTAGTAATATACAACCTCAATCGAGCAGAAATCGGACGTCTTTAGTATACAACTAAAAAATGACAAATCAATGACATTTGAAATAATACCACGGGTTTCATGTGCATACGGTGTATATTCATTATCAAAGTCATTGCAGTGGTGAATAGGTTCGAGCCTGTAATAATTTTCGATTGAAAAAATATTTCTAGCTCGACTAGATATTAACTAAAGTTCCAGTTGGAAAAAATCGGTTAGATGCTGGACAGTGAGGGTGTCAACTGAATTGTCAAGTAGATTCGAAAGGCAATCTGAAAAAAAATCTTTCATTGAGAAAAGTTGGTTGTTACAGATCTTCAACGTCGACAGCAAGAGCTGGAGCGCTTGGAAGCAGCTAGACGTTCTAGAATGAGCGGAATGAGCGGCCCTCCTTCGGGAATGCCTCAGAATTCATTCAATTCCGGAATGTCTGCGGCACCATCTTCAGGTATGCATCTGTATTACGACCAGTGATGTTAACCATTATTGAAAAAGGTCATTTGATACCCTGTGGACCCCCATTTTATCGTTTATCCCAACCGGAAATATGGGAAATTCATTCGGGAAATTTGCATTTAGCCAAGGTAGAATTCTAACTCAAAATAGTCAGATATTGCCATGACCGGTGTTGATGCTTCAGGCCCTTCCATTAGTTCGACCGATATATTAAATTCCGATTCTGGGTTTCACGCTTTCTACATGTATAATTATTATACACAGTTTCATGAAACTGTCAGCTTATATCTTATTTTCACATGACTGTATTTTCACACATTCAAACTACTTAAGAATATAAACATTCTTTCAGATTTTGGTGCAAATATGTACGGTGCTCCTCCACCGAACGTGATGAATCCAATGGCATTCGGAGGGATGGGAGTCCCTCCACCACAAATGGGTGGACCTCCTAATGGATCAGGAAACTATGGAGCTCCTCCACAGGTATATATCTATTTGATTAACAAGATTTAAAAATAAAATGTATCATCCATGATAATGATGTTCAATGATGCCGTTTCCGATTGAATTAAAGATTTCTTCATCTCAAACTTGGCATCTTTTTTGAATCTTTGTAACGCATATTTGCAGGGAGGTCCTCGTGGTGGTGGGAACGTTATGGAAGGAGTTCAACGTCTCTTACAAATATTCAAGAATGACGACAGACCAGGAGGAATGGGTGGTGGTGGAGGCCCTCCTCCCGGTGCATTCGGTGGTTATGGTGGATCACCAGCCTTTGGAATGCCACCACCGGGAGCAGCTATGCCTCAATTCGGTAGACAACCCAATGGACCCAATGATTACCCCCCTGAGAAAAGAAGACGCTAAAACTGTATTATTTATCCTTAACTATCCATAATCCTTCAAATGTTGAACTATATGTTGAACTCGTTCCTTCGAAATATGTCGCAGTTGTATATACATTGTTCGCAATGTCTCTCAGAACAGTTAATATTTATAATAAACACTCTTTTTTAAAAAAAATACGTTGCATTATAACACCGAAAACTTCCAGAGTTCAAATGAAGGAATGAATGAAACTGGAAACCTGCAAGACTTCAAGGGCGAAGGTAATGACAACAGGACTATCGTCTGCTTTCATAAATTTGATACAATAGAAACAAAGAAAAATAGCTTTATTTTTAAAAAAATGGGTTCATTCTAATTTTTGGTCTATTCCCTAGGTATGAGGTAGGTTCTCTCGGGGATGTGCGATGGTTATAACCTAACGTTAGTAAGGTGTGCGGTGAGTAAGGATGTCGCATTCAGCAATGTTGAATTTAGAAGTATCAAATTTCAATTTTATATTTTGTTGGTCATTTTCAGTTTTTACTAGGCTTTACACTTTCCTAGGGAGGGCAGCGTATGTTCCCGATGCGAAACGCGATACTGTATGCTAGCAACTTTTTTCGAGCGAATCGAATATTGATTTTATTTTTTAGTCGTCTTTAAATTATTTATTTATTGACCATTTTTCAATTTAATTACTATTTTCTCGCTAGCAAATAACTTTCACAGGTCATAACTATCGCATACGCCACTTAGCCTGTGCTAATTCCCTTGATTTTTGTAAATATGAACACTTCAAATTTTGGCTTTTAATTTTTTTTCGATTTCGCTTTCCCGTTCCTACATTTGGCCTTCCCCCTCTAAGAAACCAATCTGAAATCATCGCCTGGGACCTCCCTCATCCCCCCGTTACTTCCTTTCCCGGAAATTGTATGTCGGAGGTACCGAAACCATCGATTCTTTGTCGCGAATTCGCACGTGCTCGTCAGTTTTTCGAGATTGTCCAGCTACCCTCTCCATACCCGACCTTCCCCCTCTACCAAACCACTCTCAAATCATCCACTGGGTCCTCCCCCATCCCCCGTTACTTCCTTTCCCGGAATTTCTCTGTCGGAGATACCGAAGCATTGGATTATTTGTCGTGAATTCACCCGTGTACTCGATTTTCCGCCATTTTTGAAATCCCGTACATACGGTTGGCCTTTCCCCTCAACTAAACCACTCTGATATGATCACATATGTCCTCCCCCATCCCCCCGTTAGTAGCTGTCGTGAAAACTCTCTGCCGGAGACACTGAAATCTTTGGTTGTTCGCGCGCACGTTTTTCTCATGGCTTAGCCTTCCCGTCGCTATACTTGGCCTTCCCCCTCAACCAAACCGCTCTGAAATCATGGCCTTTACTTTCCCCCGTCCCCCCCCGTTGCCAGCTATCGCTTTACTTTTCTGCCGGAGGTACCGAAACCTTCGCTTGATTGTCCTGAGTTCTCCCCACGCCCTCGATTTTCCGATGTTTTCGCTCTTCCCTTCCGATACTAGACCTTCCCCCCGAACAAAACCACTTTTATTTCATCACTTATACCCAAGCCCTCCCCCCTCATTGGTAGATGTCGGGACAATTCTCTGTCGGAGATACCGAAACCTTGGGTTGAATGCACATGTACGCACGATTGACTAATATAAGCATAATAATAGCTTTCCTGTTATTTCTGTTTACAAAATCGATCGGATTTATGTTTTAGACACTCAGATCATGTTCACAATCATAAAATATTTATATATTTTTAAGCAATTACAATAAAATAAAAAAAGGAAAGTGCTAAATAATAAATGTGTCCTCGCGCAAATTCGAGGAATCCTAAAGAGTACGGTAGGTAGGCATTTTCGTTTGTTATTTTTTTAATTAACATAATTATTGTTTTCGCTCATTTTTTAAAAATTTTATTTTTATATTATGATTCGGCACTATCGAATGCATAGGTCGAGCATAACAGGATATTTATTTAATGCCTTTAAAAGTTCGCCGCTGCCCTCTCTACACTTTAGCTTACAACTAACAATAAGGGATGTCTCTCTCAGGGAAGTAAGAATGCGCTGGTGGTCAACGGGAGTGAGGTGGAAATTAAGGTTGGAAGGGGGGTTCGTCAAGGTGACTGCTTGTCCCCAAGACTCTTTACTGCAGTTTTAGATAGGGCATTCCGCCAATTAGACTGGTCTAAGAAGGGAATTTGCATAAATGGTCGGTTCCTTTCTCATATCCTATTTGCTGATGATGCTGTCATTATCTCACACGATGAACGACAAATTCAAAGCATGGCCGTGGAACTAGAAAAGGTTTTGGCGGGAGTGGGACTGCAGCTCAACGGGGATAAGACCATCGGAATGACATCCAAACCCCTACCCAGAATAGTTAAAGTAGCTGGAAAGGTTGTAAAATTGCAGGAAAAGGTGGTATACTTGGGAAGTGGGATAACAATTAACGGGACTGACGACTGGGAAATAACACGGAGAATTCAAGCAGGGTATGGGGCATTTCACAAACACCGCTCATTTCTCATCAATCGGGGTATCCCAATGGCTCACAAACGTCGCTTATTCAATGGCTGCATTCTCCCCGCGGTATTGTATGGTTGCGAATGTTGGGCTCTGACCAATGCACAAATGAATCGATTATCAGTGGCTCAACGTCGAATGGAAAGATGGATGGTAGGTTGTACTGTGCTCGATCATGTCTCTAATGAGCGGTTGCGAGATTTAACTCGAATTCGGGACTTTGTTCGAGATGCGCAGAAAAGGAAATGGTTTTGGTTGCACAAGATCGCGAATGACGACAATTGGAAGTGGAGCCGATCTGTGATCGAATGGTTCCCGACAAGAAAAAGAAGAAGAGGTCGACCAATGACTAGATGGAGCGATATCTTCCGCAAGACTGTTGGCCCGAACTTTCTCAAAGAAGCAAGAAAAGCCAGTTGGAATGCCATGCACATCAGAGCTCTCACCTAACCCGACCTCTTGATAAATGTGTAATAATCGAAAATCGACATAAGAAAAAAAACGTTCAATGCATTAATGCATTAAACTTTATAATGTCTCTCTCTGTCTCTCGCTCATTTTGATTCTTTTTTCTCTATTTCCAAAGCGTTTTGAAAGTGAGAATTATTCATACTACCCAAAATTATTAGTTGACATGATCTTTAGAATTGCAGATTTGATTAAGAAGTTCACTGATGATTTTTTTATATTGATGCTTTTTTATATTGAAATCATTTTATTCGCATTCGTCCAATACAATACAATTTATCAATCGATAGCAAGAATACCATTGTGAGACGGATGTTAAATATTGGGTTGTAAAACTACAAAGGATGGAATATTGTTGAATGAATAACATTGGATTAAATTAGAAGTGACGGTTGTGGTATTTCTCCAAATCGAAGTAGGAGGTAACGACAGTTCGACTGGCGAACTTTCTTCCAGTGAGAGCAGCTTGAGCTCTTTGGCAATCTGCCGTATCTGCGAACTCCACGTATACCTTTCCCACACCAGACACATTCATTCCAGGAAGAGCACGGGGAATTTCCAGAGATCGAACTACTCCGTATTTGGAACATTCCTCACGGATATCTTCAACGATGTCTGCAAAAAAAATACATGGAAAAACTCTTATGAAACATACTCTATGACGCACGAGTAATAAGTGTTTCTAGTAAATATTTTCTGTGAGATACAAAAACAATCATTTAAGGACATGTGTAATAAGAGATAAACTGACCATCGAAGTCCTCATCATTCTTTAGTTCATCCTCAGTGACCATGTTCATAAGACAGAGGACCTCAGTGACTGGTCCCGATCCTTGAGAGATATCAATGCCAGCCACTGCCACCTGCAATCGTCACATAAAACACATGCAACAATTCATAGTCAAAATCAGATGGTCAGTTTCATGCACACACTAGGGTTGCCGGTTCGAGATTGTTTTCGTTATTATGGAGCGAGAGGGACGATATGTAAAGAGGGTGCGAAAATCCCGCACGTCAAATAATGGGAGAGGACAAAGGAAGGAAGGGGAGAGAAAGGAAGAGTGCGGGATTTTCGCACCCTCTTTACATATCGCCCCTCTCGCGCGGGATTGTCGATACCGAACCTGCAACCCTAGCACACACTTTCCGTTTCCCTCTTTCTTATTCATTTCTTAAGGAGTTGGAGAAATCGTATGCACATTCATTCCATTATATATATTATTTTAAAGTCTAACACTGAGGCTAAGCAAAAAGTGTCCAACACTCAAGCATATCTCTTTCCATACATAATGCAGAATACCTGAGCTCGCTCTAAAAAGAGTTCATAACCAAAAATGTGATTAAACACTGTATACTTCCAACAATACTCCCTCTTACTAATTTTAAATAATTATGGTGCCCACTGGTGAGCTTCGATGTCATAGTTTCCCGGGGATCCGCAGTTGGAAAAACTAAAGCTAAGCAGACCCGCAAACGGCGCGGGGCGCCGAATTTTTTTTCACGAAAACCCCGCCGCCGATCCGCAACCCAGCTATGACATTGGTAGCTCAGCAGTGATGGTACCTAGCGATTTGCATAACTTGTTTTGTCATCACCTGATTGGGCATTCCGAATGCATTTGTATTCGCGTTCTGACACGCCAATTGCACCGTGAGCTTCTTATCTCCAAGTTGCATTCCATTGAGACCTGTGATACATCATAATCATCCATTCCCTATCATCTTCCCTTCATCAAACAAATTCAAACCTGCGATAGCTTGCATAGTGAGCGTGGGATCGAGATACTCAGCGAATGCGTATCCCTTGCTTCCTCCGACAGAATCAGCCACCAGATTGAATGCCTTTAGCTGTCCGAATGAAGAGAGAAGTTCCTTCACCTGTAATGTTCCCCACCTAATAACTCACTCGCTCATTCTCTTCGCAACCATCATCACGTTACGCATCTTTTAAGGAAACGGGTCAACAATTTAAACCTATTTCTTTTTTCCTACTTTCTTCCACCCGATATTTTCTGAAAATCATAAAAGCTGAAAATGCTGAAAAGCGGACGAAGCGAAGCTACCTAAAGGAGGACAAAAGAGGGCTGAAAAGACTGGAAAGTAGGAAAAAGGAGAGATGCGCCAGATGGGGAAGGGATGAGAGGTATCCCCCGATTAGCACGACAAGGGAGAGGACGGTTCCATCGATCGAATCGATCCACTGCAGAGACTATGGTAAGAACACGTCAAATAGGAGTCAATCATTCTATTTGACAGGGAAATCTTACCTGTTCATCGTTAAGATATGTCGGAAGACCACCGATGAAGATCTTGTGGGCCGAATCAACAACGATGTTCGACACTGAAAGAAAGTATGGAACACAATTTAAAAAATCTTGAGAATTCACAGAAAGATTAAACAAATTATTATAGAGGATAGAGATCCAGCGTTCGAAAAGTTTGTTAACATCGACATTAGGTACCCGAATTTAACCATGAAAAAAAGGTCATGGTAAACAAATGTTTTTCAAGATTTCTTCTGGGATGGGTAGAGGGCATGAAAACACTTCAGTAAATGGAGCCTTACCAGTGGGTCCCCCCTAGCGTTCTTACGACATAAAATCGCTTGACGTGGATACACCTTTTAAAGAGAGCCAACTTTTTAAGCATAGACCAAAAACATAAAGATGCTTTAATATCGAAAGTAGTAACGAATTTCCCATTCCCTTCATACCTTTAACAATATTGAGGCTCGAATAAAGTGACAAAAACTAAGTGTACCTAGAAATCAACCGTATTTTTTAAATTAACTGTCTAACAAATGGCCTAAATAATACAACGGTTTTGTATTCAGACTATATATGAGGGATTACTAACCGGGCATTCTCGCATTGGTGTCATATCCAGTGGAGATTGGCTGATAATCACGAGGACGACGAATCTTCAATTGCTGTCCCATGAAGTTGATTCCATCGAAAGCCATTCCTTAAGATACAAACAACCCTCTCAAATCATCATGTCTTAATTCTTACCAGCAGTAGTCTCATCGATAGATCTGAACTCGATGAAAGCAAAGTTCTTGTCCAGATTGATCTGACACGCGAGGACGGGATTGCCAGGAGCTTGTGCCAGACCGCACAGATGCATCTACAACCAAATTGTTTCCAAAACAAAAGAAACGTAATAAATAATAAATCACGAACACGTAATAAATGGATACACCCATTGAAAAGAGTATAATACGAGGTGGATCGAACCTGTTGGTTGAAGAAGTCGAGCATTACTTCTTCATTGCATCCGAATGGTATATTTCCTACATAGAGACGACGAGACTGACATGTCACCGATGGTCCAACAACAGGCACTGCAGCTTGGATGTTCGAACGAGGAATTTGTCCCGACAGCTTAAATTATAGAGTAAGAAATGTGATATCAATAATGGTTTATGAATAACCTGAAGATCCTTGTATTCCTTAGGAGTAAGATGTTCGTATCCAGCAGGGGCGATATCCCAGAATTTGTACTTCTTCACTCTTGGTTTCTCAGGCTCCCTGAACATGACATATGTAACACAGGGATCAGGAGAAAATGAAGCAAGGCAGGAACAATTTGCAAAAAGTTCAACGGAAATCAATCGTACTATCATGGGAGAATATACTAGGAACAATGTTTCGAAAAATTCCGGTCATTTGTCCCAGAGCCGGCTTTTAGGAATTTTCCGGTTTCGACTCCGGCTATGCCATATCTCAGCTCCCCGATGTGGTAGAAGGCTGGGAATGGCCTTAAAATGTTCGGACCGATCTTTTGAGCAACTTTCACCCAAAAAATCCTACTTCGATTCGAACCTGGAAAGTTTTACTCCGAAATGTGAAAGTGAACTCACTAAATCAGCCCATGCATACTTTCAGAATAGTTTGTGAATGAACCGAAAAAATGAACACCATCGATAAAGGGGGTTTTTTCGGTTGAAAAAAGTCAATTGAATGGTGAAAACAGCCGATTTTTCAGATTTTCTTGATTTTCAACTTTGAATAAGTTTTCTAAACGGGCGTTAACCGATGTAATTTTCACATAAAAAATTGAATTTGATGCTAAACGTACAAGTTTGGCAACATTTAATTACAATCTGCAATAAAAAATATTTGTTGAAAATTTTAGTTTTTGAAGAGAAATGGTGATTTTGAATTGGTTGAAGAATCTTGAAGAGACTACGTAAATTCAACGAATTGATTCAATGAACAATTTCTGTGCAGAAATTACATCGGAAAACGCTCGTTTAGAAAACTTATTCAAAGTTGAAAATGAAGAAAATCTGAAGAATCGGCTGTTTTCACCATTCAATTGACATTTTTGACCGAAAAAAAACTCTTCATCGATGGTATTCAATTTTACGGTTCATTCACAAAGTCGAAACCGGAAAATTCCTAAAAGCCGGCTCCGTGACAAATGGCCAAAATTTTTGGAAACACTGTTCCTAATATATTCTCTCATGATAGTACGATTGTATTCCGTTGAACTTTTTGTAAATTGTTCCCGAAGTAGCTGATTTTGCTACATTCTCTCCTGATTCCTGTGGTAAAAGCACGTAAACGGTCCCAACAAACTCCGAAGAATTTTTTCATCGGTGATCTACCGGCGAATGTTTTCGCTAATTATAAATAGGAGCCGTGTACGAAAGAGCTTAAATACCAAAAGGACGGTGACAAAGACTTATTGCCACCATGTATAGATAATGAAAGACTAGAATCATAAAATAGTATATCATACCTATTTCTATCGGATCTCTCCTTCGATCTCGAACGTCTTCTTTCTCTATCTCTGCTGCGAGAACGTTTTCGTTCTCCTCTATCACGAGATCTGTCTCTCTTCCGATCACGAGGCGAACGAGATCTTCAGATAAAATTAATTAAGCGTGCAAGTTATTTTCTCTAAGCTAAAATATTTTAAAATGATAATTGTACCTGCTCTTGCTTCTCTTTCTCTTCTTTCTATCATCGTCTCTGTCTCCCTTTCCTCCATCTTCCAATTCAACCTTCACATCAGCCGGCTCCTCCTTTACGGCATCATTGTAATTTTCCATTGTGTCCACTTCTCCCATTTTCTAAAAAAAAGGCAATAATATATCTATTTTAAATACCTGATGCGAAAAATATATTAACGGGAACATAAACCCGGTAAAAAAAGCGCCACGAAAAGACTGAAGAAAGGCTTTATTCAGCAGAAAGAAATGAGCAAACGAAAAATGAAATATGTACACACACGCATGATGGGAACAGCAACCGAGGCACTTTTGTGATTATCTATCTGAGTACTATATTATAATTTTTCAAATATACAGTGTGTATTAGTGTACAATATAGATAATAATTCATTAGCATGCACAAGAGTCGCCGCTTGATTGTGCAGAGGCGCCTAATTTGAATGTAGGACGATCAATTTCCCATAGAGATGGGGTCTGCATAATCTGAAAATGTGGGGAATATTTACTTCAAGAATGAAATAATTATTACCTTTTCGATCAACTCCTCGAAAGCGCATTGAACTCCCTCCTTTGTTTTTGCGCTTGCTTCAATGAAAAGAGCGCGGTACTTTCTAGCTAATTTCAACCCTTCTTCTCTGGAAACTTCGCGATTCGGCTGAATCATAAAAAAAATAAGTTTAGTTATTTAACGACTCTTACCATATCGATTTTATTAGCAACAACCATTCTCACAGCGTCTCCTTTAGTACAATATGTCTCGGTTTCGGTCAGCCAGTGGTCTAACCGCTCCATAGTAGAACGGTTTGTGACATCGTACACTGAAAAAAATAAATAATTGGGAGGACAAGCTAGATGAATCGGACAGACCGAAAATGATTCCTTGTGCGCCGCGATAGTATGAAGGTGTTAATGTTCGGAAACGCTCTTGACCAGCGGTATCCCAAATCGCAAGCTTAACACGATTGCCATCGACATTCATGCTCGTAACTCGGAAATCGACACCTTAACCACCACTTTTGATCACGTGAATGTTTGCGACTTTACCGATTGTCGCAGGCTGTTCGGGGTCGAATACATCGTCAACAAAGCGCAGCATCAAACTAAACACAAAATCGTTAAATTTACTCATTAATACATATAAACATAGTTTAAATAAGGTAGCCATTTCAAATAACCAACCTAGACTTTCCAACTCCACTTTCGCCGATTATGAGAATCTTAAGGGTAGTGATAGAGGGTTGATCATTGTCATAGTCAGTGGACATCTGAAGGAAAAACTATTTTTAAAAAGACGAGAACGGATCAATGACAATAATAAACTCTTCGAATAACAACGAAAATGCGAGAGTTGCGTGAGCGTGCGGAGCGTGTCAGCCGTTACTTACCGTACACCTACAAATCGTACAAACCGCATTGGGACCTAGCGCGCAAAAATTAGCGCGCAGTATTTAAATTTAAAATAATATATTATTTTTATTATAATATATTAATAATTAATAAAGGCATTTTTACTAATCAACTGAAAAATATCATTTTTAGTGGCAGCGATGAACAACTCTTCGTTCTTACACGAACCCAAAATACTGGAAATAGTAGGTTTCCTTTCATTCTGTAACCAATTGTTGTTCATTGGAGCAGGATGACTATCTGAAGAAACTCGACGAATTAGATTCCCGATTCCCCATAGCGAATGAGATTCCCGGGAAGAGTCCTGATCGGTGAGTAATATGGATATCTGGAGTTTTTGAGAAATAAATTTACGTGTTTAAATTATTCATTTTACAGTGCTGGCCTGGATTCGCTCATTAAAAATATGCGTTCAAATTCTGATGCCCTCGAACAGGATATCGTTCAGAACAGGAAACAAAAGGACTCATTGATCAGTGATATTATTAAATTTGATGAGGGTTAGTTCATAATATGATTATGTGCGCATACGATGATTTCTGCTCTTAGAGAAAGAAAACTTGTCAAGGAAGTTAGATGTTGCAAAAACCGAACTGTCTAAGTCGACAAAAAGAAGAGATGAAGAAGAGGAAGTCATCAAAGCGTGTATCAAAGAGAAGAATTTTATGGATGACCCAGTTATGAGCATCAAACGTAAGCAATCCTGCTATTTTTGAATCTTCTAACAGGGGGCTAGAAATACAGGAATACAACGTGAACAGACTAAGTACTTAGGAGCGAGCCAAACCAGCTTAATCAAAAGCAAAGCAACCTTAACCTAAGCATATTCATCTATAGAAAGAATACAACCTTAATGTTAGTCTGTTCTCACTATACCGAGTTGAATGCTGGTCCCCTGTTCTACGGTGCTAACATCTTTAATTTATAGGGATTATCTAAACTTCTTGCAGAATCGGAGAAACTGTTCAATGAGGGATGTAAAGGAATCGAATTTCTTTGAATATTCATAACTGTACATTTTATTGTGACAAAGATAATTTGCACTAAGAGAGTCGTTGATGTAAATGTGATTTGCTCATTTGGGTTGTGGTTCTCATAGGGGTATCGGTCGGTGAGGGGGGATGGTCGCTCCCTCTCGAATGCATTCCGAGTTGAGTAGTGGAGATACGGCTATGCTCAAGAGTGGAGAAATTATACATAATCGATTTCACGTAATGCACATGCTGAATGTTGGAGGATTCGGACAGGTACGGTTTAGTATCTATTCTAGTTTAGATTATCATCATTCCATACGATTATTTAAGGTATTCGTAGGAATTGATCAAACGAACGGTACTCAAGTAGCTGTGAAAGTCGAATCACTCAGTGCATCAATCCAACTTATTGACAATGAAGTGGATTGCCTGAAGAATGCTGCACATTACACAGTTTGTACAAGAATATTATACCCTCCTGTTCTGAATCTTTTTGAAGGGAAGCTGGCCAACACCAATTGTACAATTATACTCGTCTGGTTGCACTCAATCTGTTAGATATATGGTCATGGAATTAGTTGGAAGGAATGTACGCGAACTAAAAAAATCTACAATATGTGATCGTTTCTCTATCTATTCGGTCAGCCATGATCATTGTGATAGTGTATGTGAAGAATGTTGCAGACTTTGTGGATTATGAGAGAGATGGTATCTTCCCTTCAGTTCCTTCATTCAACTGGATGGATACATAGGTACAACCTAGTTTACCTCTTTTTATCGAATGTAGGGTATTTTGCAGAGACGTGAAGCCTCCTAACTTCTGTATGTCGCTGGAAGGACCACGTCGACTATTTCTCGTCGATTTCGGAATGAGTCGTCGATACAAAGAAAGTGATGGAAGTATGAGAAGGAAAGAATCAAGATCATCTTTCCATGGAACAGTGAGTTATCCCCATGTGTTTCTCTAATTGAATATTATAATTGAGGTTCGATATGCATCTCCTGGATGTCATGAGAGTAGAGATGTTTCTCGATTCGATGATCTTTGGTCTGTCTATTACATCGCATGTGAAAATGCATTGGGAGAATTACCATGGAGACATTCGAATGAAAAGGAAACAGTAAGAAAGATGAAGATGGAGATTGATCTACTTCATCCTCAAGGATGGAAGGTATTCGTATGGATGTAATGAGTAATATAATGGGTTGATCAGAATATGGATGCCCCTCTTTCGATTCGTTGTCTTCGAGATACTCTTCTCTCATCTGATGCAGATGAAGACTCATTCTACAGAGAACCTCCTTATATGGCACTCAATCAGAGCACGGTTAGTCATATTCATTGAGATTGTCTATGTGAATAATGAATATTGCAGACTCATGAATTGTCTCGTCTTGGATGGCAAGATCAATATTCTTTACTTGACTGGGAAATACGTGCCATGGCTGGAGATTTTCCTCCAAATATTCATAATACATCAGCTTACTACCTCCCATAGAATCGATAAACGATATCTTTGCTATCCGTTTGATTTGATGACTGTTGGGCAAATTGGATGGGTCAATGATCCCGCTGAAAATATTTTTCGTTATCTCCAAATTACATGTTCTCAACATCTGCAAATGTTCCTCAACACTTTTCTACGACTAAATTTTATTTGTTAAGCTTTATAATTGTAATCATAATTGTAAAAAAATATAAATTAATTGTAATCTAACGTTACGTGAAGTTATGTTGGTTTCAGATGCATTCTCGATCATTCCAAGATGAGCGACAATTGGACAGATCGACTCATGAAAGTAAGTGACTCGAAGTTTATCGGTGTGTTTGCCCCTTGTATAAGTGGAAGTTAGTTTACTCCCTGACTTGTAGTGAAAAAAGTTAGGATTAGAATGGAGAGAAGGAGAAAAGAAAAATGGAGAGGCAGTAAGTAGGATCTCTGTGAGTGCGTGAATTGATGGTTTCTCTCGGTTTGGACTGACCAACCAGTTAGTTGAATTGGAAGAGATTCAAGTCAATTGGAATACACTCTTTCCTCCACTCCCTTTTACTTTGTCTACATTGGTCTCTCTCTCTCTTTCTCTATATGGTTATCTCATATCTCTCTCTCTCTTTCTCTATCTCCATCTAGATCTAGACGCATTTCAATATTTTCCGGAGGACAGAATCGAGCGGAATAAATTGGATTAGCGAGAGAGTGAGGGGAGAGTTCAATTAGTGAGAGTCGAATTCATTCTTCATTCTTCGCATTGGAGGCGATCGCGAGCGGCCGTAGGCCGCTCACTAGGCGAGCGTAGCGAGCCTCACTGCAGCCGCAGGCTGCATGCCACCCGCAGGGTCTAGCCTCCGAAGAAGGCTAGTCTTCACTCATATATCTAGACGCGTTTTGATATTTTCCGGAGGACAGAATCGAGCGGAATAAATTGGATTAGTGAGAGAGGGAGAGGAGAGTGGAGAGTTGAAAATCATTCTGCGTTGCGCGCGCCTAGCGGAGCGGTCGGCGAGCGCCCAAAGGGCGCGAGACGTCCGCGGAGCGCCACGGGGCAAGCGTAGCGAGCCCCAGCCCCCGGCAGGGGCCTCCGGAGGACTAGCTATATGGTTATCTCATTGGTGAATCTCCTCCTTCTCTATCCCCTCTCTCTCTCCCTCCCCTCCCTCCCCTCCTCTTCTTTCTTTTCGTACCATAAACATATTTAATATCAGTAGGGGGGCTTCTTTATCCTTTCTCTCTTCTCCATTCCCATTTATTTCTCACCAGACTCTTCTTCTACAGCTGTTGCTCTAGCTTCCCCTTTTCTTTCCTCTCCTTCTCCTTCTACTCTTCATCTTCCTTCTCTCTCTCTTCTTTCCTTCTCCTCCTTTTGTGGTCGTCTCTATCGATCTTCAGTTCTCTATTCCGGGTTTAGTTCACAACCAGTCAACCTTCTATTCCCAATCCCCCCTCTCTTCGTTCTCATCTATATTTCTCTTCCTTTTCTTCTCAAAAATTCTTCCTTATCTCCTAATATCTTTGTCTCCAATCTTCACTTCTCTTTCACTCTCTTCATTTTTCCGCTTTTCTTTTCTCTGTCTTTTTTTGCTTCGTTTTGATTGGTGTTCTTCAAATGAAGGCCGAACTCTTTCTGATTTGTCTATTTGAAGGAGAGAGGAGAGAGAGAGAGAGAGAGGGTAATGACACAACAGAACTATCAACTACTCACTCTATAGGGAAGGGTCACTCCCCCCCCCCTCTCCCTCCCTTTCCCTTCCCTCTACTCTCCCTACCACCTGTGACTCTCTCCCCTCCTCTCAATCTGTCTCATCATCCTTCCGTTCCTCTCTTCCCTTCCCTCTCTCTCTCTCTCTTTACTCCCATCAACTGAACTCGTACCACTGACTCATCCGTGTCTTCACTCTCCATCTTGTATTCAATTCAATTCAATCTCTTCCCTTTATACCCTCCCCCCCCCCTCGCCTCTCTTTCCATCTATCGGATCCATCTCCTCATCTCCACTACTCGCCCATCGTTTTTCCACGTTGTGACCCTTTTCTCACCCCTTTCTCTCTTTTCTCCTTTCCTTTTTGCATCTTTCCCTCTTTCCTCTTCCATTCCCTCATTCTGTCTCAATCACTTCATGTTCTCTCTTTTAGCTTCTCTTCCTTCTTTCTCTCGTCTCTCTTCAGTCCTTCTTCCCAAATTAAGAAAGGATAAATTGGATATATCAGAAGATAAACGAAGATCTGTGTCATCTGGTATGTATTTTCTCATTATTTATCTTCAATTTCTTGCGATTATTCGTGCCTCAAGTACGTACTTGAAAGTGTTGCCGCAATCACATTCGAAATTTTCAACGGGTGGCCGCCAAATTCCTCTTAAAAATTTTCATATTTTGCGCAAATCTGAGATTTTTTAAATCTATCGAGTAGCAATAATTTTCCAAAGAAACTTTTCAAAAAATATTGTTAACGGTTGGCCACGTAGTTGAGTAGAAAAGTAGTGAGATGTGGTTGTGATTAATGTCGAGAGTTGAAATTGTTGAGAGGAGGAAAAGATGTCCGTTTCTTGTCCATCTCCCACTGCGATGCCTCCTGAAGAGGAATTACAGAAACTGTTTGATGGAGTACTCGTGAGTTCATTCATCCATTCAAAGTATTCAATTGATTCACTGGAAAGATTATATGAATTGTAGAAGCAAATGGACCTTCCTGTGGACAAAGTGAGATTATTGAAACAATATGATAATCAGAAGAAATGGCAGTTAGTGATGGATCAGGTGAGAGGGAAGAGGATAAATAGAAGGAGAGAAGGGAAGAAGAAGATTGATAGATGAGGAGATAGACATTCATCGCCAATACAATCAACAATTCTTCCTTTTATTACACATTTTTGTATATTTAATTTAAAAACAATAGATTATGGAAAAAGAAGTCTGATTTTGGATGTTGATGTATCCGAATTGCAGAGAGGAGTAAATCAGGCTGTTCCTCCTTCGGTCTATCTCGAGAAATTGGCTATTCTTTGTGATAAGAAGAATCTAAAGAAAGTTAGTTTTCTTATTCTTCGCGATTTCAAATTATTGAAAGTACAATAATGAACGTGAACTAATCAATGTTTATTTAAGCGAAAGAAGATTCTTGGTGACGAAACATCGACGAAAGTTCTGAAGCACATCGAAATTTCTCTGAGGACGAATTCAGTCGAGTGAGTTTACAATCGACTTTGAATTGTCATTGTTATAAATGATTTGCTTTCTTCTTCTTACTCTTTAAGTAGTACTCATGTTTACAATGAGTCTTCTCTTTTACATCGTGTAAACCCACGCGAGTTAGACAGAGAATTAGTCTATTTCCAGGCAAGTTAGAAAATAGACTGTGAGAGGCAATTGAGTGCATTGAGAATGAGAATGTGAAATACGAACGAAGAATAGAATAAAATGAATGCTTCTTTCAGTTGGGTTTATCAATTTCTCAATGAAGATGGATTGAAACTCATTGTGGAATATCTCAATCAACTACTCAACGAGGCTGTCACGTTAGTTATTTTTTTTTAAATATATTTTTCTTAATGTTAGTTTACAATAAATTGTCGCTCTTTGGATCGTGTTCCGCGGTTGAATACGTTGATTTGACTTTTAACGTATGTGGACTGTATTGTGAAAATTGATACCAAATTAATCGGCCACTTGTATGCTGTTATGTAAATTGTATATCAATGATAACAATAGCCCATTTGATAGAAAAATTTGCATAATATTTTCGATTATGTTATTTTTTTTTCTCCTTTGTGAACTCCGACTTGGTACGATGAACAATTACAAGTGATGAACTCTGAGTTGAACTGATGTACAGTATTCATTATAGATAATTAAGGCTGAATGATATAGAAAAGATAACGGAGGATTTATATAGTGATTGCAGTGATCCATTGGAAGGAGAAACACTCTCTGCACTACCCACTCTACTCAGAAGGAATTCAGGTGAGAGGGGGGAGGGAGAGGGAGGGTGAAGGGGGGGGGGGGGGAGGTAGGAGTGAGTCAGACGAGGTTCTATGAAAAGAAGAGAATGTTGACGAGTACACTGATGTGATTAAGAGTGACACTGATTGGGAAATCGAAGTATGACACAAATAAAATACCACTTGTCATAAAAAGAAAGAGGCAAAGTGGTAAAGAGCGAGGGAAAGATGGTATAATAAGATAAGTATAATATATTGTAGGTGCATCAGCCCGATTGAAAACTCTTAAGAACGTGGGCGATCTTGAAGACGATGTCCATGTTTCCGTCTCTTGTCTAAGAGCGATCATGAACAATAAGGTTATATATCTCATTATTTAACTCATTTATAGGCGACATTAAGGTTGAAAAGTTTCACGGGTTATCGTTTATGTTTAATTGTTTGAATGAATATAATTGTAGAAAGGCCTTTCGATGGTATTCGAATATCCCCTTGCCATCTACTGTGTAGTCAGGAGTATCTTGCATCAGAGTCTCAGGTATATCTATTTATTATTGAGAATTGAGATGGGGGTAGAGGGTATAGTTAGTCAGAAGATGAGATGATTAGAAAAGAAGAAGGAGAAATAAGATATTAATTGAGGACGAAATGTCTTGTTGTTCAAATGTTGGCAACGATCTCTCAAATAGCTGATGGTCATTCACTCGTTTCCGATGCATTCGATCTATTCAGAAATGTGAGATTGATTACATTTTCTAATTCAATTAATAGTGATTATTATTGTGAATATTATATCTCAGGAATACAAGGAACGTCGTCGATTCGAAACATTGATTTCTTCCCTTGAGAGATGTGAATTCAATATCGATTATCTATCTGCTGCAGTTCAAGTACGATAACAAATCGTTCTAATTAGATTTAGTCATTATGTCGAATTGGGTTGAAAATAATGATAATAATAATATATCAGCTGATCAACATCTTTGTACATGGAGTAGATGATCACACTTATCGAGTTCATCTACAATATGAAATGAGTTCACTCGGATTCGATGAATACATTGAGGCAAGGAGAGAGAGAGAGAGAGAGAGAGAGAGAGAGAGAGAGAGAGAGAGAGAGAGGACGGGAAGGAGAAGGGAATGCATTGCAGAGGATGTTGGGTAGTTGCGAATCGGAGGAATTGAGACAGAAAATGCATGCCTATGTGGGCAATTGCATTGATGTACTCAAATTGGAAGAGGATTCACATGATAAACTAAGAGCACTTGAGGAATTGGCCCATACTCGAATGAAATTATCACAGGTTAGAATCGAATTGTGATGAATAATAGTGATAATATAATGAATAGGCGAAGGAACGAATACAAGAAGTGGAAGCTAAATGGATAACGGATAAGGCTGCTTTGGATAGAAGATTGAAAAGCTTATTAGAAGAAAGAGAAGGACTCATCGAAGAATTTCAAATGGAGAAAATGGATTGGACCAAGACTATGGATTCAGTATGTTTTCAACATATCATTCTTATCATGGGGATTACACATCATATCATCCATTTTATCTAACGCGTTATTTTTAGAAAACAAAGGAAGCGATGGATAAACATCGAAAGTTGGAAATGAGAATAGTCGAGTTGGAGGAAGTACAGAAGAAAATGCAAAGTGAGCATTTATCATTTCTATTTTTTTATCTATTATTGGATTGGAAGACATAATTCATTTCCTTTTAGGTGGTCTTCAAGTACAAAAATCCCCTCGTAATCCTTCGCCTTCCCCTGCCCCTCGAAATATGAAGAAGGAAGAATCACTTCCTCCTCTATCTACATCTATCCCTCCTCCCCCTCCTCCTCCTTCATCTATATCATCTACAGGAGGACCACCACCACCTCCCCCTCCACCACCTTTACCTTCTTCATCAGTAGGAACTGCCCCACCTCCTCCACCTCCTTTACCTCCATCATTCGGTAATGGGAATGGACCTCCCCCTCCACCTCCACTTCCTCCTTCATTTGGTAGTGGACCTCCTCCCCCTCCTCCTCTTGCTAATCTCATCATTCCTGGGAATGTTCCTTCTAAGAAGGTTTATCATCCAAAGACTAAACTCCCACAACTCAATTGGACTGCTATCAAATCAATGCAAGCTAAGGAAACGGTCTTCGAAGAATTAAATGATGAGAATATTATTGAGAAGATTGATTTCAGTCAATTGGAAGAGAGTTTCAAGGTGAGCAGAAATACTTAAGAGAGATGGTAAACACGATATGAATCTCGATAGAACAAAGTTGTATAGATTGGTGTAAGCATAAGTGATGAGCGAGAGAAAGAAAAGGAAGGGAAGAATGGAATTGATGGAGGAATTGCTCAAGTATCTCCTACTGTATCTGCACGAAAGAAAAGTCTTCTCGATACAAAGAGATTGCAGAATGTTGGTGAGTAGAATGGATACATGTAGTACTTGTATAGTAGATACCGACCCTCCCCTTCTCTAATCTTTTTAATTGTGTGCCACATTTAGCAATAACTCGTCGAAAGATAGCGATGGTTCCAACAGAGATAATGGCTGCTGTTCATCAGATGGATGTTACTCATTTGAATGGAGAGAAAGTAAGAAAGAGGAGGGAGAGAGATTGTTATTCATTCATGCAGGTAGACATTCTTCTACGGATTATGCCATCTCAAGAAGAGAGAACT
This sequence comes from Pristionchus pacificus, assembly GCA_000180635.4. Lineage (NCBI taxonomy): Eukaryota > Metazoa > Nematoda > Chromadorea > Rhabditida > Neodiplogasteridae > Pristionchus > Pristionchus pacificus. The sequence goes on from CM026577.1 coordinate 11,058,378, forward strand.
ATTTTTGAAGCATGTAATGAAGATATGGACAATTATACTGAAGAGGTTACTTTATCATTTTATCAATTTATTCATAATTTGTTCATTCAATCCATGAGTAAACCCATAAGTGAATACGATAGTGTATAATATATTGTTATTTAAGGATCGTTTCGTGAAGTCTTTGTGTGAGATCGAGAGATTAGATCATAAACTGAGAGTAATGCAGTCTATGATGTCATTCGAGGTGAGTGATGATAGATGAGAGTGTCATAATGAATGATATTCTGATATTGTAGGAGAATGTAACTCTATTGGAACCTCAATTGAGTCTTGTAACTGCAGCTAGCGAATGTGTAAGGAATGCTGACAAATTCCATAAAGTTCTCGAGGTGAATAGTAATTAAACATCGTAAACTAATGACCATGTGTTTAAAGGTAATTCTCGCATTCGGTAATTACATGAACAGTGGGAAGAGAGGAAGTGCGTACGGATTCAAACTCAACTCCCTCGATTCAGTAACTATTTCTTCTTTTTCCTTCCCTTCCCTTTATTCCTCTTCCTCATATAACAATTTCTCATCAGTTGGGTATTCTGAAATCTCCCTCGGATCGATCGCTGACTCTTCTCCATGTAATTGCTCATACAATCGCTACTTCCTTCCCTCATTTACTCTCTTTCACAGAAGATCTTAGATTCATGGAGAAGGTATGGAATGAGAAGGATAGTGAGTGGAATATTAGTATCTCACTCAGGCATCGACTGTTCAATGGGAATCAGTACAGAGCGATCTCAAGGAATTAGAGAATGCTTTTGAATCGGCCAGAAAGGAAAGAGAATTAAAAGGAGACGATGCTCCTTCGAGTTTATTGGAATTCCTGGAGAAACATTCAAGAAAAATGGAGGAAATGCAAGAAGAAATGAAAGAAGCAATGGTGAGAGTGTACACATTTCATGGAATTTCAATCAATTATTCAATCATTAGAAATCGTTCACTGCGTGTATTCAATTCTATGGAGAATCTCCTCGAACGATGACGCCTTCTCCTTTTTTCACTCGATTGCACAATTTCGTACAAGGATTTAACAAGGCCCATCAAGATAATTTACAAAAGGCAGCTGCTGAGAAGGTAATTATTCACATTGAGAGATGAGGGAATATGGACCATTCTTCGATTCAATCAATTGATGATGATGAGATATTACAGCGTGCTCAAGAACAGATAAATCGACGTGCGATGATTGGAGGAGAAGAAGGAAAGGAAGGAGGAGGAGGAAGATCAAGAAGTGGTACCAGAACACGATTAGAATCAAAGATGCTCGATCATGGAGATTTCGAAAGAATTATGAGTGGATTGAAACAACCTTTTGTTAGTGATGGAATGAATGGTGGAATAGGAGGAATAGGTAAAAGGAAGAAGAGTCCTTGTACTGTTCGTGTTCCTCCTCCTACTGCTCCTAAGACAAGAGTCATTTCAGTTGATAGGGATAGACAATAAACACACCTTTGTACATACAACACTCAACATTATACTTTCCTTTTTTGTTTAGATCAATTCACTGTTTTACTTTTTCTAAAAACTCGAGGTCTCAAATTGGCATTGTAATCATCGAAAATCCTGTGAAAACGGTTTGTTCTCATATTCGCTCAAAGCGCATTACTGATTGCATGTATTCCTTGTGCTTTTCCCCCAATCTGCCTTATGTTGCCCAGTTCTTTCAATTAATAGATAGCATTATATGACGAGTATCCGATGACATAGGAGCATAAATATAAACGAGTTATAAACGAGTTTAATTCGAAATTGTCTATGATGAATTACCGTAATAATCCATATGGAGAGATAAATCTTTTTTTTAAATATATTCTAGATTTTAATATATTTGCTGTGAAAAACGCCTCGAATAATTATGATATGTATCATAATTTATAAAAATTATTCATAATTGTGACATAGTGCTAATAATCCGCCCTCTGAACTACTACCGTAGCCTATTTTCCCTGCGTGAAAGACAACGTGTTATAACGCGCGATACGCAGCCAAGTGTCGCGCCTCTCTTTTTTTGCGTGGTGTCGTCGTCATTCTTGTTCTTCTCATCTTCGTCGGCAACCGTCTCTTTTTTTTAACGCTTTTTTTACCTTCCCAATATCGTAAATTCGCATTGATGCGCCTCGCGAGCGCTTCTCTAGACGCGCGCCGCGACAAATGAATGGGATCGACTCTCACTAATAGGATTAAAATCCCTTGTGTTTAATGACAAAGAAATGAAAACTCATTCTATTATTAATTAATGCGCCTATCTAGAATATATTAGTGGTAAAATCCGATATAATATCTGCTATATGTAGCAGAGGGTCTTCCTTTGTAAGTTTGTATGTTTGTTCGCCAAGGTAACAGCAGCAAGGAAACTTGTGTTTAGACGCTAATGCATCTCGCAACTCCGGAGTTAGGGAGGGCAGCGGCGAACTTTTAAAGGCATTAAATAAATAACCTGTTATGCTCGACCTATGCATTCGACAGTGCCGAATCATAATATAAAAATAAAATTTTTAAAAAATGAGCGAAAACAATAAATATGTTAATTACAAAAATAACAATCGAAAATGCCTACCTACCGTACTCTTTCGGATTCCTCGAATTTGCGCTAGGACACATTTATTATTTAGCACTTTCCTTTTTATATTTTATTGTAATTGCTTAAAAATATATAAATATTTTATGATTGTGAACATGATCTGAGTGTCTAAAACATAAATCCGATCGATTTTGTAAACAGAAATAACAGGAAAGCTATTATTATGCTTATATTAGTCAATCGTGCGTACATGTGCATTCAACCCAAGGATTCGGTATCTCCGACAGAGAATTGTCCCGACATCTACCAATGAGGGGGGAGGGCTTGGGTATAAGTGATGAAATAAAAGTGGTTTTGTTCGGGGGTTTTCACGACAGCTACTAACGGGGGGATGGGGGAGGACATATGTGATCATATCAGAGTGGTTTAGTTGGGAAAGGCCAACCGTATGTACGGGATTTCAAAAATGGCGGAAAATCGAGTACACGGGTGAATTCACGACAAATAATCCAATGCTTCGGTATCTCCGACAGAGAAATTCCGGGAAAGGAAGTAACCGGGGGAAGGGGAGGACCCAGTGGATGATTTGAGAGTGGTTTGGTAGAGGGGGAAGGCCGGGTATGGAGAGGGTAGCTGGACAATCTCGAAAAACTGACGAGCATGTGCGAATTCGCGACAAAGAATCGATGGTTTCGGTACCTCCGACATACAATTTGGGGGAAAGGAAGTAACGGGGGGATGAGGGAGGGGGAAGGCCAAATGTAGGAACGGGAAAGCGAAATCGAAAAAAAAATTAAAAGCCAAAATTTGAAAAGTGTTCATATTTACAAAAATCAAGGGAATTAGCACAGGCTAAGTGGTGTATGCGATAGTTATGACCTGTGAAAGTTTTTTGCTAGCGAGAAAATAGTAATTAAATTGAAAAATGGTCATTAAATAAATAATTTAAAGACGACTAAAAAATAAAATCAATATTCGATTCGCTTGAAAAAAGTTGCTAGCATACTGTATCGCGTTTAGCATCGGGAACATACGCTGCCCTCCCTATCCGGAGTTTGGAATTTGGCTATCGTAGGAATTATAAAAGCACGATTCACAGATTGACGAAAAATTATAGTATGCATAGTTTCAGTAAAAAAAACGTTGCTTTTGCAGTTAGGGAATTTCTTTTTTTACATGGCAGTAGTGGTTATGCAGGCTGACCGTTGAGTATCCAAACCGTGGCCGTTAGCAGAGCCGTAGTATGTTTTCAGTCGGAGCTGGTTACGGTGGTTGTTCGTTATTGATTAATCGGGAAAGTAGGCGGCATGGAGCTCGAATGCCGTGGATGAAAAAATATTTATTAATTTCGCTAGCAGTGTGTCTAAATTGATACATTCAAATAGCCCGCGTAAATGGGCACGCGACGCGACACTATACGCAACGTCACGCAACGCGTTCGCGCCCGTCATAAGTGTTGTTGTTTCCCTTCATTTGCTTTCGTTATCCCTTTGGTGTGCTTATTAATTCCTGTTTTTACAGAATGACTCGTGACACAAGACTCTACATCGGAAACCTTCCTCCTGATACCCGGGAGAAAGATGTTGATGACCTCTTCGCCAAATACGGAAAGATCAGCTTTATCGACCTCAAGAACCGTCGCGGTCCTCCGTTCGCATTTGTCGAGTACGACGACCCGAGGTGAGTCGTATCACTAATCTCGTTGCGAACTCGTTTAGGATCATTTCCGCATAAATGTGGGTCAGCCCACTTTTTTAAACTTTCGAATGTCTTATTTATAGGGACGCGGAGGACGCAGTTCGCGGAAGGGACGGATACGATATGGATGGATATCGTCTTCGTGTCGAGTTCCCTCGTGGACAAGGACCTAGAGGCCCCGGAGGCCGTCCAATGTACGGAGGAAATGATAGAGGCGGAGGCAACGATCGATTCGAGCGCGATCGTGGAGGATTTGGGGCTGGATACGGAGCTCTTGGCAGACCCCGTGGAGGTGGAAGAAGAACCAGCCATCGAGTCATCGTCACTGGTTTGCCTCCTACTGGATCCTGGCAAGATCTGAAGGATCACATGAGAGAGGCCGGAGACGTATGCTACACGGATGTTTACAAGTAATTATTTCTCTAAATTATTCGTCGGTTTTGTTTAAAAAACCATTTGGTTGGCATCAAGGTTAAGGACACATTTTCTGATATTATTTTTTTGAAGGGACGGAACTGGTGTTGTCGAATTCGCGCGCTCGGATGATGTGAAATATGCCGTCAGGAAACTGGATGATACAAAGTTCAGATCTCATGAAGTAAGTAGTCTCGAATATATTTTGGAATGTATGTGGTGTGAAATAGCTTGATTAGATAATAACCGTTTCAGGGTGAAACGTCGTACATTCGAGTGAAGGAAGACAGTGCTCATCGTGATCGCAGCCGTTCCCCTCGTAGATCTCCCCATCGTTCTCGTTCTCGTTCCCCTAAAAGGGATCGTTCTCGTTCTCCCAAGTATTCATCCCCCCGTAGATCTCGATCTCGCTCCCCCTCTCGTTCGCGTTCTCGATCCCGTTCGTAAGATGTTATGGGACATCGAATGGAACGCTTCAAACGGTACGATTGGTTTCACGCTCTAATAACTATTCACCTATCATTATTTGTCTGTCTACTATGAGTAGGTGATTGTCACTCTCCATCCTGTTCCTTTAGCCACTTTCCACATTCACATCGGATTTTGTTAACTGTATTTCAATAAATTTGCATACTTTCAGAAATGGAGTGAGGAGAGGGATAACATTATTGGATTCATTCATGGATTTTGTGGAGGATTTGGACAAATCTTGAGGAGGATGGAACGTAGTGGATTTGGAGCAATAGGATAGGATGTGGAAGGGAGAGACAACTTTCAGGAGTCAATACTTCATTCATTTCACCAGCATGCAACGTGTTGAATGTACAAGTAAGTTACAGACGGTAAGCACTCATCGATATAAAATGCGTATCACAAATAGGAGTCAAAATATACAATTTGAAAGTAAGTATGTCTAGTTGAATGATGGCCTTATATTCTTGCTCTCTTGAACATTTTTGGGGTCTACTATGTTCTTAGGGCATCCGTATTCGTTATCTTCCTCGAAATCCTTAAAAGCATCACCCCCGTCTGCCACTTCGAAGGAGAAATCTTTCGATGAAGAAGTTTTGAGGTTAGCGAGTTCCGCGTCAACCTGAAATGATAAAAAAATTATAATATGATTGTCGTATTGCACTCACAGCATTGATCATGGAATCATATTCTTCTTTCGTCTTATGTTGCTTGGAAGAACCATTCGAGTTTGCTCGGGGATCGAATGTATCATCGAATATTGATGTTGACGAAGCTGGTGGTGTTATCTGGCTACTGTTTTGGGCTCTTCTGGCTGGAACAGGGGGAGGGGGAGCGATGGTTGTCGAAGTGAGCGGAATGGAGTATAAGGGGGCGCCTGAGGCAAGGACAGAGGGAGGTGGGAGTAAACCAGACGGAGAGATTTGTTTGTTTGGGGCACTGCTCGATATATCGAGCACATCAAGAGACGATAAAAGAGACGGGGGCGGTCCGATAGGCATTGGAGTCGATGGGAGATCGGGTGTATCGAGAAGCGAAAGAGAGTTAGAATCATGAACTGTAGAGGGGGCATCTGGGTGACGCGAACGAGTGGAGTCGGCTAGTAATTGGGACAATCGTTGATTCTCTTCTTCAAGCTCCGCGATTCTCTTGCGAAGAATTAGAACCTAGAGAACGAAGGCATTATCAAAACGCCGCCAAACACCCTAGATAACCTCTTTTTGATTCTGGAGGTCCAGCTTGTGGTTATCCATGAATTTCTGAAGCGTAGACTTGCATATACAATAAGCTCGATTGTCTACTGACCTTGTAGCACAGATCAAAAGCCTCTCCGATCGTTCTTGTGATCTCCTCACTCATTTTATCAGAAAGAAAGACGAGACAAGTACTCTTAGAGGAATCGCCATCATTCGCGATGAAAGCGAGATACCGTTTATCCTTAAAAGACTATCGATTTAGCAATTAGTGTGTGATCTACCTGCTTATCGTCCGAACAAAAGGAAATTCTCTTGAGTGGATATCGGAAAAGAAGTTCCTTGGACTTTGCATCTTGGATGGTCACTCCCTCGACATTAATTCGAAGGTCAACCTTCTGGAGTTTAGCATCTGACCGAGAAGTCTCTGCACGACGATTCTGCAACCATTTATTTTATCTATCACAACTTTTCGTATAGGGAGTTAACCTCATTCTGGAAATGAATGGCGTGAATTGCTTCTCTGACTACATCAGTCCCTTTTGGCTTATTCACAGGCTTCGTTCCAACCAATCGGAGAGTGTACGTCACACTGCCATATAGTAGAACATCTACCAATGGAATTTAATATATTACATATAACGAGAAGAAATAAACTAACCAGGTGAGTGAACCCATGTCTGCTTCCGCTCAATCTTGCCTGAAGGCACTGTAGTTTGTACAGTATTCGTCGCCGATATTGATCGACGAATCTTTTTCAGAGTATCCATCTGAATTGCGAGACAGAGAAATGAAAAGAGAAGGTAGAGAGTAAAAGGAGCAGTGGAAGGATAGAGATAGAGAAACTGGGGGCAAGGTCAATCGATGGGGACTGTATTATATCACTGATGGGAGCTACTATCAGCGCCGCTTCCTCTCCCTCCCCCCCCCCTTTCTCTCTCTTTCTTCCCCTCAAATATCTTGAATGAATCATACATATATCTTTTTCCACCCATCACAACAGAAGAACAGATAATATTAATCCTTTATCTCGTTTAACGCAAAACATTACTACATCGGATAGGGAAAATTCTACTCTGCGGGGAGGGTCCTTTCTCCTTTTACAGCTTCCACCACGACATTCCATAGCGGAGATTGGCGTAGTTAGGCCATGCTTCGGTTCGGCCTGAAAAAATTGTCTCTTCTTCTTCATAATCTTCTCACTCACTAACCGACTCCAGAAGCTGCGATATCTCTGTCGTACACATGTCTGCTCACTGCTTCTCTCACTGCTGTCTTGTCCAACTTCTCCAGTGAATCCTCGATGTCAACCAACGATCGAACACCTCCGGTATGAAGCAGCTGAACCACTCTCATTCAATCACCATTCCCTATCTATACAATAGAGTGGAACAGAAGAAGACTATAATGTTCAATGTTCAATCAACGATTATTTACCTCCTTAGCATTGAAGGCAGCCTTCTGGGTGTTCGTCTCTAGTGCTTGATACAACTGAGTACGAAGGGCATTCTTCGATCGGTTCACCTCAATATATTCATTGAGAGAGAGAGGATTCAAAGGGATTATATACTTCTTCCTCATCGACAGCACTCGAGAGATGCTTCCATTCGTGTTGAAGCCAACGGGCGATCGAAGTAGCATCGTCAAGGGAATCTCCCTTGCAGATGAATTGAACTCCGAAGAGACCAGTATCCCTCAAGATAATGGGACGATTAAATACAATCAATAATAATATACTGACTTGTAGTTGAGAGAGAAGTTCTGGAATGCATGAAGATTGTATCCATGGGAGACCTGTTGGACGAGCTTCGAAGGCGCATTGTATGAAGAACCGTGGGTAACATCCCACTGACCTAAACAATCATTGTAAACTACTTTTTAAAAAAACTACATTAAAAAATGTTTGATAATCAATTAAATAATGAATGAATGAACATAATTTTATTGGTGCGAACTAACCGACGAATTGGGAAGCAACACGAAGTGCGAGAGCATCGTGATGACCGTGTCCAACTCCCTGCAATTCATCCATACTCCCACATTAAATATGACACAACTATCAAAATAATATTAACTGTATATAGTAAATTATCTGCATGTATGTCAATCGAGAGCAACAAAATAGGGGTACCTCAACGGCGATGGCTCCATACATGTGAGGAACATTGTCGTTACGGAATCGGAATTCCGAACCAGTGAATCTCACTCCATCGGACTGCAATCAAGTACATCATTTTTCTTCACTCTTTTAAAATAAACTCACATGGGGGATCTGTCCAGGGTACGAATTGGAGAGATCTCCGAAGTATTTCTCCGCCAATTGAGTCAATTTACCATGCTCCACTCCTCCGACAGCAGAGAAGATCATTCTGACGGGACGGTAGTGATCAGCTTGCCACTGCTTAAGGGTAGAGGCATCCAACGACTGAAACGAATCCTTTGACAACATGCAATACTCTGGAATTCATAAAGAGAAGGAAATATACAATATAGAAGATAAAAGAGTACAATGTGCCAATTGAATACCTTGATTCCATTAGTGTTTCCGAGAGGAGAACGAGCAAGGGAAGTTCCTTGGAAAGCAGCAGCATGGAGATTATCCATGACCACTCCCATGTGATCCTCTTCTGCCTCTTCCAAAGCAGACAACAGATGCTTCTTCTCTCCTTCAATCGCAGCCGAATCCAACTTCGAATTACGGAGAACATCGGCAAGCACATCCACAACTACAAATCAATTCTGCTAATCACTTTATCCTAATTAATATTTGCCTTTCTCGACGTCTTGAGATGCGGACTGCACGAAAATAGCAGTGTGATCGCGAGAAGTCTCGGACACGAGCTTGGCACCGATGGAAGAGAGCTCAGATTCCAGCTGGGCTTCGCTGCGCTTTCCTGTTCCCTGAAAGTCCGTTATTTCTTTCTCTTTGTTTTAAATACGTTATAAATACAGCTTTATGAAATATGCGAATTTACCTTGTGAACCATGTGCTCTAGAAGACGAGAGACTCCATTGTTAGACTCGTTCTCATATCTACTTCCCGTCTCAATCCACACTCCAACCTGAATATATACTATTTATAAAATATACGTCGCAACAAAGAAAAATAAGAACTCTTACAGTGGTGGTGGGACGGCCGTTGTTCTCGGTGGAGACACGGAGTCCGTTCTTCAATTCGGAAACTTCGGCATGAGGACCCTTGACGAGGACGTCACGGGTAGCGAGAGCCGACACCGATCTGACCTGCAAAGTATAGAGTCAAACGGTTAACCGCGGTTTTAATTAATATCTACTCAAGCAGGGGCGCAATTATTTCTGAACAAATGCATACGTCGTGCAATAATCATATGGTTCATGCCTCAGAATTCATTATAAAAAATCAACAAAATAACAACCAATCAGAGGAACAATTATTTTAGATAAACTTACAGAGTTCTTGACGGAGGCAACACCGGTACGAGCAACCGACAGCATTGTCCTCGACTAGCAAGCTCGTCACCCTCAAACGATATGTCAATACTATAGCAAGAATTTAACAGTAATAAAAGAAGAAATCAATAAATATTTCTATAGAAAATATAGCTTCGCTTTGCGCTGCAGAAACGTCAACGCTAAACATAGTAACTGTTACTGTAACAGCACTAAAATTAAATGTTATCTGGCTGAGAGTGAACAACGGTTAATATTTTCGATGTAGATGTGTAAATTGAACTGATTCTCGTTGAACTGTTTTTTTCTTGAGTTTGCTAGACGAGACGATGAGTTTGCCGTCATAATATCGACTACCTAATGAATCGACAAGGGTGAGACTATTTTTTTATCCATTGTCAATATCACTGTACAGCTGTCGCGCTTGTAATACACATACTCTGTGAAGTTCGCTTAATATCCATTTGCAGAGGCGTTCAAAACGTGGTCTTAGACGCTCATCCCCATGACCTCGCTGTAGTTGTCCGTTACCAGCTTCAAGATCCCAAAGATCACAAAATCAAGTCGCACCAAAAAATGTATGTCGCGATTTCATGCATTGTTTTCAAATTTGCGTATTCAGCATCAATTTGAAAGAATTGACGGAGAAGGTAGATATTGAATGGCTCGCGTCGGTCGTAATGGAGAAATGTTCATTGATCCCTGAAGGAAGTAGGAAGGATCTTGAGCAAATTCTTTATTATTTACAAAGAACTGTCAACAGTCGTGCCCGTAAGTGTTTTGTTTTGCTATCCTTATTGGTCACGGTTGATTATTGCAGATAGTGCTTCCTCGATGTCAGAAAGAAGTACACCCAATTCAGCATCAGTGAATGCAACGATGTGCGAGGTGTCGTTCCTCATCCTTACAATCAGTTCATGTTAGATATATTTCAGATCGAGTTGTACATAGAATTGCTTTATGAAGATATTACCGCAAAGAATAGAGGCTCTCTTTGTATTCTCGAATTGGCAAAGAACCCTGCAAATCTTCTTGTTCTCTCTGAGAACGGTGAGTGACATATATGTTTTCATATAATTTTAACAGAATATATCTAGAGACTCTTGTATCTGCTCTTTCGCGAGTACTTCGTGATGAATGGAGGAAAAATTTGGAATTGGCGAAGACTATAATTTCGGTTTTCCACCTTTTCTCCTCCTTTTCTCAGACTCAACATATAGTCATTGAACAGAAAGTAAGTTAATCAATCACGTACAGTAGAAAAAGAATGATTGTAGATGGGTGCATTCTGTATGAATGCAATTGAATTGGAATTGGATCGAGGGAGAGATTGGGTGAATCAAATGAAGACAGCGGATGAACAGACGAAGAAGAAGTGTGAGATTGCACTCCGAAGAGAACATGCAATGTTGGGAGGTACGGTAGAAGGGGAATTAATCGATAGTTGGATACAAATTAATTTCAGTGTCTGTCTCGCTTCTTCTCAATCTAGCAGAGGATTTATCAGTAGAAACAAAGATGTTGAGAAAAGGACTACTCACTCTTCTGTCCAAATGTCTCTTTCATGCAACTCACGTACTCAAACAATGATTCGAATCAATTTTATTGTTGATGATTCTAGCCAATTCACTCTCACGCATTACTTCCTCCTGTTCTCATTTTTCTGATCAAATTGTCTGTGATGGTAGAGAATCATCCATTATTAGAGAAAGAGGGAATTGCACAAAAGGTAACAATTATTGTTTTACTTATTCATTCGATGAGTTAGCTCGTTTATCCATTCGTATCTATAGATATTCATAATAGGTAGCGGGTCTTTTCCCTATGGGTGAATCATCAACACGTCGAATCGCTCTCTGTCTTCTATTCAATCTCTCCTTTCATCCTTCCATTAGATCGTCGCTTCTCTCTACGGGACTTATCCAACACACTGCTCAGCTATGCAAGAGTAATTCACTTTCTTATCGAACTTTTTTTGTACTCTCAATATATATCAATGTATACAATTGTATGTATTTACAGAAGATGAGAAGGCTCTAAACGTTCTTTATCAGCTGACTCTTTCCCATGATTCGAGATCACTTCTCCCATTCACTGATGCTATTGAACACGTATGTTCCCTTCCTCTTTCCCGCTTCTCTCTTCTTCTTCTCGTTTAAAGGACATTTAATTAATGACAATGATTGATGATGTTCATTCAGTTGATATCGGATACTCTGGAAGGTCATGCATCTGCAGTAACGAAGGCCATCCTTCTTAATGCATCTCTCGATAAGAGAAGTACACAAGTATGATTATTATTGATTGATCCGATCTTGTCGTTATTACCCATACATTATTTCCTTTAGATAATGTGTGGTTCAAAAGGGACGACGATTGATTCGCTCATGAAATTATCAGTTGATCATTCTGATTTATTAGCTGCTAAAATAGTCCGGAATATGTCATCTCATGACGACACTGTTGATGTTTTCTTACTGGTTAGTCAAACTCATTGTTTTTACGATGTTAAAATGTAACACATGACGAGTGATCATCTTAAATATTTAGAAATGGATTGGATCATTAATGAGTATAGTAATGGAAGATGGATTGAGTGAGGAGGAAGCAAAAGAAGCAAGAGCTACCGAACTACTCGCTATATCTACTCAATGTAGAGGAGTCGATTGGCAAAAGTGAGAAAGGGGGGGGGGGTAGAAGGGGTGATAATTAAATGTCCTTCTACAGACTAAACGAAGAGATGAGGATATGCGAATGGTTGCAGTCTACTCTTACTTCTACAAAAGCACCAGAACATGAACCATTCCAATTGCAACAGGTTGGAGATGATGAAGGGTTAATAGAAGGAAGAATTATTCATATTGAGGTGATTCTTGCTTCTCGATTGGCATCTACTTTGGAAGGGGCCAAAAGTGTAGTTGGACTACTCGATCATTTCCTTTCTCTACTCAATTCTCTCCAGGTAGGCAATCCCCCTTCCCTCTCTCTCTCTCTTTCTGATTACAGGAAGACGATGAATTGGTAGTTCAATTGCTCTTCTTCTTCCTTTGTCTTCTTAAACATCCTCAAGTGGGAGAAATGATATTAGAAGGAGAAGGGAGTGCTCTACCCTCCTATATTCTCGATCTTATGCATGATAATGTTAGTTGCATTGCATTATATATTAATTAATCATGATAGAATTGTGACAAGATTTAATAGAATGACAGCTCTGTTCAGAATGTGCGAGTGATGGAACAGGCAGATGAGGCTGCCCGAGTTATTGCATCTTTGAGTCCTGAATGGAATAAAAGGTGAGATTACGGTAGTTTAGTTTCGATCTCAATCAATCGATTTAGGTTCATGACAGAGAAGTTCCGTTACTACAATGCCCAGTGGCTAGAGATGGTGGAAAAAGAGGGAGGAGAAGGAGAAGAAGAAGAATTGACTTTTGATGACAGATATGTATATTATGATGATAATTATATTGACTATGACGATGAGTCTTCCAGTCAATTATTTTAGTCCCTCTCTCACTTTGTATCTCACTTTGTATCACTTCATACTTAATGTATTACACTCCCTTGAAAAGGTGTGTATCTCACAGTTATGCTTGATCTCTCACCTACAATTATTATCTCACGAAGTGTCGATCTCACGTCTCTGATTGTGCCATTTTTAGATGGATTATTTATAGAATAAAACGACTTTCTTTATAACTCGACATATTGTAATTACAAAGGTATCCTATCCTCATGTACTGTATCTGGAATGAATTACCCTGATGGTTCTCAATATGATTGTATTGTCAGAATGGGTTGGTTGAGTTCGTCTCTCTCTCATCCACAAGGATACAGAGCACTTGTTGTATCGACCATTGCTGCAATATGCACGGTTTGTCTCCATCTTCCAGTCATTCACTTGTCTATTTCCCTTCAGATAACAGCTGTTGGATGTTATTGTCTCACCCATTCTCTACTCATAATGTCTTGTTCATGGCTCTCTTTACTCGCATTTTGTTCCCTTGTCTCCTCTCTCTACTCAATGAGTATCACTTATCGACCGACTCCTAAGTTTAGTTACGGTAAGTTCTTTTTTCGATACATGGGAACTTACCGTAATAACTTATATCATTAAAGGACTGGCTCGGGTTCCTGTCTTAGCGGTTTTCTCTACTACTGTTCTTGCTCAACTCTTCTCTGTTTTCTTGACGAAAGAGAGTTTCGAACATATTCTTGCTCCTGATCACCACGGTATGAGATGATATTCCCTCCTTTCTCTCTTTCAATGGATAATCTATAGGCAGAGGAGGTCATGACAGTCATGATGCACACTCAGATGATCACGGAGTGAGTACACTCCCTCTTTATCTACAGTAATCTTCCTCTTTCCAGTCAGGACCATCATATCCATACTATTTGGCTGCAGCAGCATCCTCACTGGCTCTGTTACTATCGGCATATTCTCTTCGTAATCAGCCGTTCCAACACGTTTTGACTGCTTCGACTACCTCTGCAGTCCAAGTGAGAAAGGGAGAGAGAAGGAGGGGAGGGAAGGGGGAGGGGGTCGATAAATACAGTATCTCATATTCTTCCATTCAGGAGCACGCAGCTGATTTGTGTGAAGGAATCTGTTGGTTGATTCCCGGTCTTTCTCGTCTTCTTCTTCCTCGAATCAATGCAATGGTCCTTCTTGCTGCTATCTCAACTCCTCTTATTCTATTGGATGAACATCTACGGTAGTCTTCCCCTTCCCCTTCCTCTCCCCTTTATCCCTCTCTCTCTTCAGAGATGAAATCAGTTGGGCTGATCCAGTGTGCTGTCTTGTTCTCTCACTGGTAATCTTCTCTTCAATGTATCCTCTTTCTCTCTACACTGGTCGAATCCTTCTACAAACTGCTCCTCCTCATCTACTCAATCAATTAGATCGATGTCTATCTGAGAGTAGTCATATCGAGGTATGGAGAGAGAAGAGGGAGGGAGAGAGAAAGAAGGAAGTGATTACAGGGAGTACTCGAAGTTCGATCTGCACATTTCTGGCAGATTGATTTCTCTTCTATGGCAGGAAGTGTGGATGTAAGAGTGAGAAGAGATGCTGATGAACAAAAGGTAAGAAGATGGAAGGAGAGGGGGAGAGGATGAGAGAACTATTACAGATATTAGCTGCAGTTACTGACAAACTAGTCTCCCTCGTTCCCAATCTATCCATCCAGGTATGATATAATGAAGGGAAGAGAGAGAGATGAGTTGATTGAAGGTGATGAAGGATGCAGCATGGGGTGGACACGATACTCAA
Source organism: Pristionchus pacificus (assembly GCA_000180635.4). Lineage (NCBI taxonomy): Eukaryota > Metazoa > Nematoda > Chromadorea > Rhabditida > Neodiplogasteridae > Pristionchus > Pristionchus pacificus. Next base: position 11,073,413 of record CM026577.1, read on the forward strand.
TCATGGGGAGGAGGACAGACTGAAGTACGGTATTCAACGAATGAGAATCATCATGGACTCTCTCATGAGGGAGGAGGACATGGACATTCACATGATGGACATGGTCATTCTCATTGAGAAGAGAGAGAAGACGAAAGGTAGAGATAAGAGAGAGAGAGAGAGAGAGAGAGAGTGAGATCACACTATCTTGTCATACATGCATTCTATTTATTCGTTTGTTCCTATCTAATACTGTTGTAAAGTTCGTCGGTTGTTGGGGGGAAAATTTCGGGAATCTGTGCTATGAGCCAAATAATATCAATAAATTATTATGATTGTGAATGAATCTTCTGAACACAATGCACGGTCACTTTTCCAACATATATCGAACATATATGGAATATTTGATCATCAAAAACGGTATCCTCACAGTAAAATGGCTAACCGATTGTCTGGAATTGCGGAAAAACTATTACAATCAGTGCAGAATCTATCAAAATCGCAGACCACCCGGTAGGTCGACCTACCGCTGACTTATCGTAATCATTCATTCAGAAATGGAATTATCAATGAGATAATCAGAGTTGATCATGCAGGCGAATTGGCTGCTGATCGGATATATGCTGGACAATTGGCTGTTCTCAAGAGTAATCTAAATTGTTCAGATTGATCTTTGATCTTTCTCTCATTTAGATACTCCCTCTGCTCCCTCTATATCTCGTATGTGGGAAGAAGAAAAGAATCATCTTGATGAAATGGAAAGATTATCTGCTACTCATTCAGTATCCCCATCTATTCTATCTCCTATTTTCGCATTAGCTGGATATACTCTAGGTATTATTAATTAAGATTGAATGAGATTGGATGAATATGATTAAGGAATGACTTCTGCTCTTGGAGGAAAGAAAGGAGCGATGGGATGCACTATGGCTGTTGAAGAATTGATTGGATCACACTATAATGAACAGGTTAATCAAATGAGAGAAACAAAGAGAAGGGGAAATGATTATAGATTAAGAAACTGATTGAAGTGGCACCTGAAGAGAAGAAATTATTAGAAACGTTGTCTAAATTGAGAGATGATGAGATGAATCATTATGAAGTAGGAAGGGAGAACGAAGGAGAAAAGGTAAGGAAAATGGATGAAATGAATGAGAGATCGACATTTCAGTCTTCTCTATTCTCTACATTGAAGCCAATTGTACAGACTGGATGTAAAATTGCCATGAAAATAGCTGAGAAAGTTTGAGATTACAAGGATTGAGAGAGTGAGCGCACTGATAAAATATATTTTAGTATCCGTAGTGACACTCCTCCCCTCCCTCTCGTTTCTTCTTTCCACGACATTAGTCTGCATTGTACATGTATAAAAGTATAAGGAAACGAATTCATTGTCAATGTTCGTACTTGGAATGAAAAAGGCAAGGAATGAAATAGTGAATAGCACAAAGCAATAAAGCTTAACGAAGCACACACAAAACAACGGATCGGGATGAGATAAGACTAATTACAAGCTATTAATAGTACTGTCTGAGAATGGATAGTGCATGATGTGGACGATGTTTAGTATTCGTCGCCTTCCTCTGCATTGTCCTCCATGGAATCAACTCCAACTTCTTCGTAATCTTTCTCCAGTGCTGCCAGATCTTCTCTTGCCTCAGAGAATTCTCCCTCTTCCATTCCCTCTCCAACGTACCAATGGACAAATGCTCTGAGTAGATAATAATGAGTGAATGAAATGGAATGATTCTACTGTACCTCTTGGCATACATCAGGTCGAACTTGTGATCAAGTCTCGCCCATGCTTCAGCAATAGCTGTCGTATTGGATAGCATGCAGACTGCACGAGGAACCTTGGCTAGATCTCCTCCTGGGACTACTGTAGGAGGCTGGTAGTTAATTCCCACCTGGATAATTGTGATACTGTAGATAGGAGGAAAGGGTGCTGTACCTTGAATCCAGTAGGACACCAATCAACGAATTGAATTGATCTCTTTGTCTTAATGGTTGCAATGGCTGCATTGACATCCTTAGGGACGACATCACCACGGAATAGAAGACAAACTGCCATATACTTCCCATGACGAGGATCACACTTTACCATCTGATTGTGTGGTTCGAAACACCTGAAGAATACGTAATACATGAATGATTATCGAGGACTGACATATTAGTGATCTCTGCTACTGAAAGTTGTTCGTGATAGGCCTTCTCTGCTGAGATAACTGGAGAGAAAGTAGCCAAAGGGAAATGAATACGAGGATACGGAACAAGATTCGTCTAAATCCATTTGAGATTATAAAGATTGAAATTAGAAATGTACCTGGAATTCAGTGAGATCAACATTGAGAGCTCCATCGAATCGAAGCGAAGCAGTGATTGAAGATACGATTTGACCTGAGTAGAGAAAAGAATGAGATGGAAAGAAAGATAAATACTCTTTCAAAAGATAGAGAATGAGAGAAAGAAAGGAATACCGATGAGTCTGTTGAGATTCGTATAAGAAGGTCTCTCGATATCCAGATTTCTCCTGTAGATAACACAATTAAATAGAGAGACTGAGGCTACTACTAATTACCTGCAGATGTCATAAATGGCTTCATTATCAACCATAAATGAACAGTCTGAATGTTCGAGAGTCGTGTGAGTTGTCAGAATTGAATTATATGGCTCAACGACTGCAGTAGACACCTGGAAGGAGAGAGATGATGGGGAGGGGGGAGGGGGGGGAGGGGATAGAGAGAGATCTACCTGAGGAGCAGGATAGACTGAGAACTCTAGTTTCGCCTTCTTTCCATAATCAACAGATAGTCTTTCCATGAGAAGAGAAGTGAATCCAGATCCCGTTCCTCCTCCGAATGAATGAAATACAAGGAATCCCTTAATTAATCAGGCAATTACTCCATTATCCTTTCCTGTCTCTCTTCTACCTGCAATCCAGTACAATTATCAGCCAGTCTTCTGATTCTATCAAGAGTGAGATCGATGATTTCTTTTCCAATGGTATAGTGTCCACGTGCATAGTTGTTAGCAGCATCCTGCAATCAATCTTCATTATATGTACTGTATCTCTCTCTCTCTCTTATCGATAACCTCCTTTCCAGTGATAAGTTGTTCGGGATGGAAGAGTGCACGATACGTTCCCGTACGAATTTCATCTACAAATAATCTATTGGTTACGGTAGTTTAATATTGTTCAGTGAGGTGTCCCCTTCTGAAGGAATTGTCTCCATTCAAGCTGACTTCCGCCCATTTGGTCCTTCCCCTTCATCGACCTCCTTCTCCATCCCCTTCCCCCTCCTCCTTATTCCCCCCTCCCCATTCAGACACTATCTATTATACTGGAAGAAAGAGCTTTTCTTTCGCAATGTCCTCACTACTCTCTGGATATACTGCCAATTAGAGAATCCCCCCTTCTCTCCATCTCTGTTCCTCTTCCCTCCCTTCCCTCTCATCCCCTTTCCCTCATTCTATTCCATTCCCTTGAGAGACAAAGACTCTTCTCTCCATTCCATGCAATCGATAACCCTTGCCCCTTCTCGTCCAAATGTTCCCTTTTCTCCCTTCTTTCTATTCTCAATTTGGAATGCATTACGACCCTTCTTCCCCTCTTTCAGTCATACATTCACAATGGACTCTCTCTCTCTTCTCATATCTTCACATCTAACAATCTTCCCTCAACTACCGTAGACTCAGAGAAGAAAAGGAGAAATGTTGAGAAAAAGAAGAGAGAAAAGGAACATCAGACATATATATAAAGAAAAGGAAAACAATGGATCCAAAAGTGATAAGATGATGGATGTATTGAATCATAAATGTAATAAGAGCGTACCAATAACAGTTGGTTCGAGATCGATCATGACTGCACGAGGAACATGACGACCGGATCCTGTCTCAGAGAAGAAGGTCGAGAACGAATCATCACTACTTCCAAGGGACTCAAAGATCAAAGATCAATTGGGTGAATGGGGGAATGGAAGTGGTTACCTTATCAGAGGGCATTTGTCCATCTGGCTGGATTCCATGCTCTAGACAATACAATTCCCAGCAAGCATTTCCAATCTGAACTCCTGCCTGTCCGATGTGGATAGAGATTACTTCTCTCTGCAATTATACTATATTCATATTCATCATTCCTCATCCAATTCACACGATAGATCGATAAAGACTAGTAAGTACAGTATCTCCCCCCATTCACCACCTGTCACTTCCTCCTTATGTTCTCATTCAATTCAATGCTTTCCTTCTGTTCCTCTATCTCATTAGATCTCACCCTCTCTCTCTCTCTCTCTCTCTCTCTCTCTCTCTCTCTACTCCAATACTCCTCTTTCTCTCTCTCATCTTCTAAATTCTGTCATCCAAAAGAGGGAAGGATATCAGGTTGAATGAGTCCTCCCTTCCTTCTGTTTGTCTATATATCAAATATCTTTCCTTTTCCAGTCTACTCTCATCTAACCCTTCCCTTCCCTCCCTTTCTCTTCCCTTATCTCCTTCAATATCTACAGTGAACAGTACTATCACTAGTATATCAATAATAAACTAACCATTGTATGGAATAGTCAGAAGGAGAAGGAGAAGACGACGAAGGAGAAGGAGAAGGAGAATACTTACTCTAGATTGGCTTGACCCTTTGCCCCTATTTTCCAAGATGGAGGATTGACTCCGCCCCTTTCTCTCTCTCTCTTTCCCTTGCTCCTCCCCCTTCCTCCCCTCCTCCCTCCTCCTCCCTTACACCCTTAGGGCAGAGGAGGAAGAGTAGATCAAACAATATCAGATTACAACATACCGTATGATGTAATAGGGGGAGGGACCTGGTCCTTCTCCTTCATTCATTCAGTCCTTCCATTTTCATCTCTTCAGGCCGGATTCCACTTGCTCTCTTCCTCTCTTCTCCCTCTCCATTGGTATGACTTTCCACTCAGCGAATATTACATACAATTCATATTCGTTGTTTGCGAAATTCATGCTGATAAAGGGAATAGAAATGAGCATATGTAGAAGATTCCTTCAAAAGTCTTAGTTGTCATCTCAATCTATCTCATCTCCTACAGTAATTTTCTTCCATCTCCAATCACTATAATCTCACTCTTCGTTCTTCATCTCATGGTAACTTCAACCTTTCCATTATAATAAATGACTTCTTGTGAGTATTTGATTGCTGTGAATTCTTGCACTCTTTAGTCCATCTGCATAGTTGTTTCCATGCTCTTGATATCTATAAGTATCGTGTTGTATGAGCCTTTTCAAGTGGTATATAATATATTCGTATCAAAGTGGAACTTGCATTAGAGCTTTGCTTGTTATATAAATCGATGGGTTTTTTAAACCTAAATTTAGGAAATTTTCGTTTACTGAACAAATGGTGCCGAAATATTAGCCTGTAGGACAAAGGTATGTAGAAAAATAGTTTTAAAAAATTAATTTGTCGATGATTTGTTCTACCAAAAACAACAACAACAACTTTATATGTATTAGCATCTAGGATCTTTTCCGTATGCATCCCATATTTTAATAATAAAAAATGTCTTTTAAAAATATTTAAGTTAGATGTATTACGATTGGATGGAAGCAATCGATATATGAAGTAGTAAGTTTCCCCCTCACTTCCCACTCAATTAATCATGAAATGCAAACAATAAAGGAAGGCAACGTTAAACGAGGAAAGGCGATACTCTGTGAGTGTACTTCCGTAAGAGGGAAGAGTTTATTCCATTGCCATTCTACGAGTAACATGGAAAATAGCGAAAGAGGAGAAAGAGAGATACTAATTCATAATCTATCTACCTACTCTATCCATACTATTCTCCGAATACAGAATTATATTGAAAAAAAAAGAAAACTAAAAGGAAAAAAAGGTAATAGCTGAGCGGTAACCAGTAGAATGAGGAATAGACTCGGGAAGGAGAGTATCAATTGGTAGGGGTGAAAAAAAGCGAATGGGGGAGATAACATTAAGGAATGAGTCTCAATTCCAAAGAGTAGCTCTGTTGGAGTATACGGATAAAACAGAGGAATCAAATCGAATGATACCGAGAATAAGTGAGAATAGAGAAAGAAGCATACATGGGGTTAAGTGAAAAGGCAAGAAGATAAATGAGGAAGGGAAGGGAAGAGGAACGATAATGGAGAGAAGGGAAGCAATTGGGTAAGTACACTCTATTATTCATTCCAATATTTCGCTAATTATCAGGAAGAGTACATATAAATCTTATTATGGGTAAGACAAGATGAAATGAATCATTAAATCATTCGATCATATCAAGTGCAGCATATTTATTATTAGAGGCAAACTTGAGTTTGTCCTTATCCTTCTTGTTGTTCTTCTTACGAGGCTGAAACGAATATTATTATCACACAAAACAATTATTATTTTTATCTATTTTTCAACGAAATAAATATGTATCATATAAGAATTTTTTGGAAAAGATAACCAATACAGGGAAATAAATATAGATACCGTAGGAGCCTTAGAAGGTTCAACCTTCTTGTCCTCTTCCTTCTCATCTCCCTTCACTCTTTTCTTCATATTCTTGTCTATGTCTCCCTTAGATAATGCATCTGAAAACCAGTAGAATAAGAGTTTTGGATACGATTCTATTGGATTGGCACTCGATCAGTCATTGACTCGCGAGTTGCTCGGTTTAACAACTCTAGTAAGAATATATGCTGGATATTCAAACAACCAAATTCAGAGAATGGAAATCAGTAATCCATATTTTTTACGATTTTAGTATTAACCCACATTTTCGAAACTCCCAGTGAGCAGCATTATAAATACATATAATATATATTTTGCCCGATAATGTCCCGCTAGTATTTCAAAATAGGGAAGCGTTAATGTACCTGGACTATCGATGGAAGTGGATATATTATCCTTGGAAGGTGGGGAGGACATGATAGGGAGGGAAGAGAGAGGAACAACGTGTGATGACACACTCACTAATGTATCCCCATCACTGTACAGACGAGATTGTCTAGAATAAGAGGAAATCATTTCATTCCTTCTTCATCCTTCTACTAATTATAAATGTGTACTGTACTTTTAATACTTATTAATCATAAAACATTAAAATAAATAAATCATACATGTTGAAAGGTCTCTTCTCCGTCCTTTCATCTTTCTCTCTCGATTCTCCTTTCGTCTCTTTTCTCTCATCATCCTTTCCTCTTTCACTCGATATATCCACTGTAGATCCCACTGATGTTTTCCTTCCACTCACATATCCACCACGAGTTCCTCTCACACCACGAGTTCCTCAAAATATTCGTATACATTATCACCACAAACGTGTCACTAAAGTAAATAAATAAACTAAATAACAAATGATTTTTACCTCTGCCCCTTCCTCTACCTCCCCCTCCTCCTCTCACAGATTCTTCTACTTTTCTCGTTGATTCTTCTTGATCAACTGATCCACTCTTTGGTCCTATCCGAGAAGAATTCGAGAAAGTTCGCATCTAAATATTTAACATAAATAATCGATTCAGAAGGTTTTTAAACCAAAAATTAGAATATTGTACTCACAGTTGTTTTAGGTTGACTCTTCTTCGTATCAGTGTCTCTTTCCTTCTCCTTCTCTCTTTCATCCTTCTTGAATGAATGTTTCTTCCTTTGTTCTCCATCCTTCTTTTTCTCTCCTTTCTCATCAATTCCACTCTCTTTATCAGTCATCGATGGTCCATCAACACTTTCAATTGTTTTTGGTCGTCGTAGAATTTGTACGGGACGATGAGGAACTGTCATCAATATTAAATAAATATATTCGTAAGGATATATGCTCACCTTTCTCATTCGCCTTCTCTTCTTTCTCTTCATCAAATGACCGTTTTTCTTCATCTTTCTTTTTCTTCTCATCTTCCTTTTCTCTCTTCTCATCCTCAATTCTCTTCTTCTCTTCAATCTCTTTCTCTCTTCTTTCTTTCTCTTTTCTCTCCTTCTCAGCAGCTAATTTCTCCTCCACTTCACACAGCTGAAATTATATCACATAATTACAGAATACAGAAGATTGATTCACGAGAAGTTGATGGATATCAGAGGAAAGATGCATCCCAACTACTTTCAATTGTCTCTCTCTCTCTCTACTAACCTTCTTCGAAGTATCCACTGGTTTAGCATCTCCGAAGATCGATTTAGCCGATGGTTTCCTTTGTGCAACCTCTATCGATCCTCAAATTATATTTCATAATTACATCACACATATCTAAAAGTTTCCCTTACGGGGCTCCGCGAAATTGAGGGGCGTATGCCTTCGATAATGTCTTGAAGGAGCCCCACACTCAAATGGTCAAGCATGACCAAGCAGTTTTTACCTCCTGTTTACGTAGAAACATACCCGGCGTACGAGCATCTAACCCTACGACCCTTGAGAGAGAAATAAAAAAAAGTAGCCGTGACGGTAAAAAAATAAGAAAAATAATGCGATAAAAAATAGGTAAATATTGTTTTGTCGGAAAACGACTTATGAAGGTATACTAAAGGACGTCTATTATCGGTTCTCATCCGACCTAATTCCGTCTAATTGTTCGACCTATGTTTAATAGAAAGTGAATAAAGTAGGGATGAAAGAGTATGATTACCTTGTGGAGGAGAAATGGGAGCATCGCATGAGAATCGAGAAGGAGCTCTCTCCAATGTCGTATATGAACTTGTCGATTCCGTACGAGATCGACTCAATTACAAATTCATTATTTTCTCATCTCACTCTCATATTTAACCCTCTTACTATGATTACATACTACATCAAAAACGCCTACAAATATGCTTTCACAAAAGTATAACAAGGCCGAACCTATATTTAGGGGCCACAACTCAGATTGTCGAATTATCACTATCCAGTCAAAACCGGGTGAAAACTGTCCCTCATGGTCCCAATAACATCATACTTTTGGCCGTTTGTCGATATCTTGTCTCCGAGCTGCGCTACAGCTCGAAAAGTACGCGCGAAACGACTGTTGTGGAGAGGGAAAAGGCGAGACGAGAGGGAAAGGGGGCGGAGCCTATTTCGGACTCATTCCCAAAATTCGGAGGCAAGAGCTTCGCCATGTCGTGAGAGACAATTCAAGGGCGAAATTACCTCTTATCCAGGCAGAGCGTGCGCTAGTCACGACGGGTTAGAAACAGTAGGGAGAGGCGAGGCGGAGGGAGAGGGGAAGAGGTGTGCCTCTCGCGTCTCTCCTCTCATTTGACTAGCCCCGCCCACGTTCAAACTGAGTTTAGCGCAAAACGGAATCGAAAAAATACGGGCGTACTGAAATCTTTAAAACAAATCCGCAAGCTTTTGAAGCATGCTAAAATTCGATTTTTTTCACTAAACTTCTTAAAATATTCGTATTCGTCAGGAAATTTATGCCCAAACAATATGTTCACACTGCAACCCGTCAAATCGACCTATTCCCATCGTTAAAGTTCAATTTTAACCTACTCAATGAAGATGCGCACATTTTGGGCAGTGCTCAATCGATTGGGAATGCCAGTAGCTATCCAGCGCACTTTAGAATGAAGGATTTGGTTTAGAATGAAGCTTGCGGATTCGATTCTCGTTTTTTGGCGAAATCATGTCAGACGAAAGTGGGCGGGGCTTGTGGCCCCTACCTATATTCGGTGTGAACGGTTTTATAGTTTGTTGAGGCCAGTACATCATCATCATTTGATTAAAATTAGGTCAAAATATCTTTAGCTATCTATCGGTCACTAGTACTGAAACAATTTAACCTGGCAGCTTTTATGATACAATATATATCTTTTTAACTGACTTAATGGCTGCAGGTTGATAGTCTCGGATATCTCGTGGATGGCCATATTGATGATTAGTCCTCGCTCCATCATTATGATATCTCCCTCCCATTTCACCACCGTATCCTCCTCAATATTCCTTTTTTATATTAAAAAAAACGATTTAGAGTTCGAGAAAATATTCTAATCGTATGCAAGCAGTATGTGTTTGTCAAGCTCGAGTTCAAAGTCCGAGATATATTTCATATTTAAAATATGCAATCGAAACAACACTATACATATAGATTGTTAAGAACAATAATTCTATTTTAGTTCTCGTACTGAATGATCTATCTATATGAATATTCAATAACTGGAAAAATAAATGACTAACTGTAAGGTTGTGGTGGTCCTCTAGGATGAAATCCGTCATATCCCCCTCTTCCTCCTCTATATCCACTTCCTCCTCGTCCTCTTCCGTATCCTCCATCAATGTGTCCTCCACGACTACCATAACCCTCAACACATATTCCATTTATCCATGTGAAATATTGTCGCAACATTTAGACTGAACTGATGAGAAAATAAAGATAAATATGGATATGAGGAAAATATAAATGTGACTTACATGGTATCCTCTAACAACATGTCCTCCTTGAAAGACTCCTCCACCGAATTCTCCACTTTCTCAAATTATTAAATTAATATATTTTCAAAGAGAAAGAAATATTCATACTTCATAATAAAGGAAATACATTTTTAGATTGTATCCCTTGACGTAGCCCCTTGGTGATGTCATTGTATTCCCGTGAAGTCATGCCCCTCCCCTCCCCCCAACTCTATCTTCCTTCAGTCACCTTGTCTCTGTGCTCCTCTATGATAAGAATTATCTGGTCGTGAATCGTTATGTCTCTGATACTGTACACTTCCACTGATTCCACCAACCATTCGAACGTCATTCGATGGGCGATTCTCCACTATTTCAATCTGAATTTAATCATTAATGGTATATAAAAGAAAATCGAAAAATGAGCATGATTATTCTCTAAAATTAAGTCCTGAAGAAACTATGATATTTAAAAAAAACTGTGATATTTAAATCTAGAAAGATAATCAAACATGCATACACTGAGAGTTTCCTGATTGATCACCTCGCCATTCAAGGCAAGAACTCTTCTCACTGAATTTTCATCATGTAATTCTACTCTGCCTTTTCCATCAATTATCTTCATCCATTTGACCTGTGAGACGGCAATACATTAGATTAGGTATTTAAACTATAAACTAACCGACGCTTCACCTCCGAAGAGAAAGAAAATATCTTCGTCCGTTGCTCCGATACAAGATATTTGAATGAAGTACGGGGGGCCATTTAGAGGGGATGGTTCCCTCTCGGGTGAATCATTCAGTGGAGCAGCCATATACTAGACTCACTATATTTCTCAAAGTAACAAATAAACAATGAGACCTGTTCCTCCTGCATGATATCAGCCCAATTCTTGTTGGACAAATCTTCTCCCATTTGAAGGGCGAGAGTCCCTCCTTCATCTTCTCCTTCTTTCATCTAAAATCGACAAAATAAAATCAAGCACTAGTTAACGCTACAAAATATCGAGTAAAACAAACAATCGAAGAGAGAAAGTTAAAATGAGAGCCAGCCAAAAGGGAGAACGAGTCGACACCACATGGTGGTGCAACTTTGCGCCATCGCGTGTGCCTACCGGAACAATTTAATATTGCAAAAAAGCTATTTTCCAATTCAAATGTAGCGTGAAAATTCTATACGAAATACATATTATGATGAAAGACCACGTCACGAAATAATCAGGTGAGGAAAGGGATACATGCAAAAAAAAGACAGGAAGATAGAGAACGATAAGAGAGACATGTGCTACAATTGAATGGCATGGCAATCAAAATAGAGAGCGTCAAGCGTTGAAGAAGCTGAAAAGTGGAAGATCGAATCATGTGGTTTGAAGGTTTTGTTTGAAAGATACATCAAAAGATATTTATGTTTACGTATCCGACCATAATCTTTGAAAGAATAACGAACTTAAGTGAATAAATAAACAAGGAAACCGACAGCTAACAAAAAATTTTAAAGTGAAAATTAAGAAACCTTGTCAGCATTGTAATTTAAATTTTCGCGGAAAACACTATCTCACACGGATCTGATTACGATTCTAAGGAACTATTGAATTTCGTCCTTTAATCTAAATTTAAATTATCATCCTTCTTTTATCTCAACTTAAACAGATAGTTATTATTTATTTTTAATATAATTCGTTTGGTCGATCTCTGGTCGATTAAACTGGAGTCGTGAGGAAATCTCCGTTCTATGCGAGATCAGCTTGAGGTGCCACTAAGATCTTCAATCAGGAAAAACGAAATTCGCAACGAAGATCGAGTGAGTTCAAAGACGTTTTATCCATTATTATCAATATATTATTTAATGAAAAAATATTTCTACAGCACGTGACGTTTCAAAGTTCGGGGATGACATCTGGGGTTTCAAACAACATGGAGAAGAAAACGAAAGCGAGGCAGTCGAAGCAGGTTATTTCACTTTCCTAATTGATTAAATCCCTATTGAGACTAATCGGTGGGTTTCTTATTTTTGTTATTAGAAGGGAGCGCTTCTCATCGATAGCGATAGCGATAATCATGTTGGAATAAATAGTATGTCTTCATAATCCGCATCCTTCGTGCTTCTAATGATAATTTATACTTATAAAGATTAATTAATTTATAGAGTACTGAGAGAAAGCGAAATACAGTGGCAGAGAAGGACCAGTCGAAAAAGATAAAGAACAATGAAGTGGTTTCCAAAGTTCAGGAGGTGCGTTGCTATAATTTGAGTTTCCTACAAAATGTTGTTGAAGGGTCGTGAAGAGGCTACTGCAGCTGAAGAGCTGATGAGAACTACTGAGAGGAAGATTTGCGAAATTAAGCAGAATACTGCTATTCGGTTCAAAGATATGGGCATGTTCGTAAATCAAGTTCCAAAAGTGGAAGAGAGAAAACACAAACTGAGGGTCAGTGAATCTGCTGATCAATCAGCTACCTTCCTTTTTATTATTCTCTAGTTTAGCCCATTTCACTTATCTTGCAATTGTCTGTACGTTATTAGAATGAATGGGCGGAGATCGAGAAGAAATCGAAGGCATTTGAAGAATCGAAGGATTTGACTCAATTCGAAGAGGCAATTCAAGCACATGAAGAGGTCCGATTACTTTATAATATTAGCTAATTTTCAAGTTCGCTGGGAAGGTCGAGGAGAGAAAACACTTTTTGGTCTATGTAATTGTCGAATCTGAAATGCTGTAGTTGGCTTTATTTTCACGGCGTTCCAGGCCCTTACGGGAAGTCGCATGACACCACGAGAGTACACCACGAAATTTCTAAGTATTTCGCAACCTTTTTCGCGTGGCAGTTTCACAATTCTCACCTTCGCTCTCGACCACACTGAAATTTCACAGTGTATTTCAGAAATTTCGCATGATTTCCTGCTTACTTGATTTGTTAACGAATCTTTGGGTATATAAATATAGGTGTTGGTCGAGTGACTTCACTGCACTAAAACAGGGGACATTTGTTGATTCTTGGAAACAGATTTTTTCACTCGAAATTCCATAGGAGAGAAAGAACCATACAAATGCGCAAAGGATTCGTGCAATGAACGCTGATGCTCACGATAAGTGAACAATTTTCGGAACGAAACCCTCTACAAAACCTACAGCCAGGATCTTGGTTAAATTCTAAAAATTATTTCAAAATTCCCTCCATTTTGCTACGGTGTCAAAGAATAATAATTTCGTGGTGTACTCTGCGTGTAAATGGTCCCGCAGCGAAAACTACTGTACGGTTTCACATCGAACTTTGGAACAAAGTGTGCAACTTCTTGGAACGCCGTGATTTTCCTATGATATATTTTCTGTAACTATGAAAGCGATGCCGATTTTTAAAAAATATTGATTAATAGTGATGGATGATTTCAGTTGGTTAATCGAGTAACAATTGGACTGGATTCAATTTCTTCACAATTTGATGTGCTTGAGGAGTCTGAAGGTGATCTAACTGAATTGTTGCCCCTTCTCTCTAATCTCATTCTCGCTTGTAATATCGAGTAATATCCCTTGTTACATTATTTTCTTCCTAGTTTTTCTGTGAATATGCCTTCTGTGATTGATACTTGCTTTCTGAAGCCATGTCTTTATTTCAATCTTCATCGTACAATTTAGTTTCTTTATATGTGGCGACGCTTGGAAAACAGTCTAGGGACAGTTCTATCTCCAGAGATTTCTTTTATTCTCCATTCTGCCTCCTTTACTATTTTGTTAATAAAACTTTATTAAAACTACGTAAAAATGAGGGAATAGTAAAAATGCAAGAGGCAGCTTATGCAAAGTGAATGAATTAGTGTGAGGGAGATTCATGTGGAATACAAGGAAAATAAGACCTGTGCATTTGAGAGGCGAGACAGCAGCGAATAGCGAATACAGTGAGAGTGAGGAAGAGAGGGGGGGGGATTACTCATGAGAGGAGGGGGGGGATTATCAACGACGACATAGGACACATCTAATGAGAGAGAGAATGAATGATGCCAGCATAACCACGGCAATTAATGCTAGTACCACAATAGCCCACGTCTGAAAATATTATTACAAGTGGACAGAGATGGAGGGAAATACCTGGAGATTGAAACAGCAGTCCTTATTCAAGTCTCCACAACATTTGTAGTAATGGAAGAATGAAGATGAAGGGCAAGCAGTTCCCACAAGATGAACCGGACAGTATAATGCTCCATCCTTAATATTTATTGAATGAAGAAATAGAGATAGAATAGAGAGACCTTAGTTGTGGTGACTTCATTCACTGCATTCTTCACATCCTCCACATCTCCATATACAGAGATAGCCACAACTGACAAGACGAGAAGACTCAATCGGAGCATACTGTAACTGCAAGAGGGAATACGGTATATCCAGCAATGAAAAGAGAGGGAGAGGAGGAGGGATACGACCAGAAGTGAGATCAATAGAGAGATAGACGGCAGTGAACCACGAGGGGCTAAACAGTGTAAAAGTGAAGAGAGGGAGGGAGGAAAGAAAGAGGGAGGAGTTCAAAATAAACCCATGCTGAGACTGAGTCAGATGAGTTGAATGACCTTGGAATGGTATGGAATGATGGGTGGAAGGAGAAAGAGGAGTCAACAGAAGAAGAAGGAGGAGGAGGAGTATCGATAGAAGGAACGAAGACACGAAAATAGAGATGCTGTCTCGTTAAGCTATCTCTCATTGTTCCCTTTAGAGAGAAAAAGAGAGAAGAAGTGAATATGAGAAGGTCTCCTTCTTCCATCCGAGTTGAGAATAGAACGGAAACGATGAATGGATGAATGGAGAGGTGAAGAAGAGAAGAAAACTCAGCTGAAGAAGAGAAGAGAAGACTTTACCTCGAATGACAATGGAATGGACATATGAATGATGAAATGATTAGAACCATATGGTACTTATGAATTGAAACTAGGTTCAATGAAAACAATCATAGACTCTGAACAAACTATAAATATCGGAATGAAAAGAACGATAAATATGGGAGTGGAGAGAAGAGAAAAGAGGATACGGAATGGGATGGTATGGTGAAGAGAGATGGAGAGATGGAAAGGAAGAGAAGGACTGAGATGGATGGAGAATTGAAGAGAGAACCATCGAAATGTATGTACAAAATTGAAAAGAGAAAGAGAGACATGAAGGAGAAGCAAGATAAAAGGAAGAGAAGGGGGAGGAGAGGGGAGGGGACTTGACTGACTGACTGTACTCTTGAGTCACCATAGAAACGAGAATGGATAGGACAGACAACAATCAATCAAACAACAAGAAGTTTCTCCTTATCATCACTATCATCAATAATCTTCGATTGTTTCCGAAGGGAAGAAGTAGATCCAAGGAAGGAAGAGAATTTGCTGGATACAAGAGAGAGAGAAGACTCATACTTCTTTCCTCGAGATAAACCATCGACTCCCTCGTTGACGTGAACCTGCAATTGACTACTCTCTTTCCACCTCACTCCCCCCTCCCTTCCCCCTTCGTGACCACTTGTACAGACTACCCCTCTCCTTCCCTCTGTTTGGTACCCTCTCTCCCTTCTCAAAAAGAAGAAGTCTTTCGTTTGATATAATGTAGAGATATAACAAGTTACTCTTCCTCTTTCTTATCCCCTCGATGACACTTTCAGAAAGGAAAATAGAGGAATATATCGGATCCCTCATCTATGATAAATACATCAAAATGACTAAATGACGAATGGGAGAAGAGGGAAAGCCAGACTAGAAGATTGAAGAGGAGGGGGATTCCTTTTTGTTTTCGAGTCTCTTTCGAAATACGCTTTCTCTTTTGGCTGCCATAATAGACACTGCTCTTGGTTGTATGACTCAATCGAGATTCAAAGTGGTGGGAGAGAAGAGAAGAGAGAGAGAGGGAAGGGAAGGGAAGGGACAAACCGGGGATGGAGCAACAATTGAATAGACGAGAAAACTCACTGGGAATCGACCAGTTGCTAATTCGAGAGAGACGAATTTCTTGAAGGAAGGAGTTGATAGAGAATGGAATGTTGGCTTCCTCAATTAATATACAGTTATACATACATTAATATACATACACAAATTAGTAAAATAATTTCGCAGAAGAGAAAGACTCAAAATTAGCGCTTAATTTTTGATGAATCTTGACGATAATAAAAAGAGAATGACTGACTTCCATCTTTTGAGTAGAAGTGATGAAGTGACAACCGATACACTGGAGAGAGCCATTGCAGCCGCAGCCATCCAAGGTTGGAGATAGAATCCAATTGGACGGAATATACCTTAATACACACTTGATAATCTATATCAAAGAGAGAAAAGAGTAATCAGTGGGACATAGCTGAGCCCCGATTTCCTTGACAAACTTTGACGTGGCGGCGACCCGTTCAAATAGGGAAATTATTCGAAAAATCGAGCGGTAATCCGTTGATTTTTACATCGGAAATTGGTCGAAAATGGGGGTGACCCGTGCTTCCGGACCTGATTTTGAACCCGGAGACCCGTTCAGGTATGGCAACAATTTCCAAGGAGTTCCCTGGCTCACGTATGCAGTGGGATCACACTTGAGCAACAGAACGACACCGTTTCTGAGTCCCATTCTATACAAGTTTATTTACTTAATTCTGTTCCATTGAATAATGAAGGCTACCCCTCCCCCTCCCCCATCGTCATCTTCCTTCTCCTCACCTGCAGCAATTGGAATTCCAATGACATTGTAGATAATAGCAAAAAGGAAGTTCATTCGAATTCTCTTCGTTGTTTCTTCACTCAAATCCATGGCAGCTACTACATCCAATAGATCACTCTGAAGAGAGAGAGAGAGAGGGGATCATTCCTTCTCGTTCCTTCCCTCCTCTCCCTCACTCACCCTCACTAATACAATTCGTGCACTTTCAATGGCAACTTCACTACCAGCAGCAATAGCAATTCCAACGTGAGCAGAAGCAAGAGCAGGCGAATCATTCACTCCATCTCCAACCATTGCAACACTCTCTCCCTCATCTTGTAATGATTCCACCTGTAATTCCCTCTCTCTCTCTATCTTCCTCCCCCTCTCCTCCCTCTCTCTTACCTTTGCTTGCTTCTGATTAGGAAGAACTTGGGCGAATACTTCACTGATTCCAACCTGCAACACTCCTCTCCTCCTCTCTTCTCCTCTCCCTCTCTCTCCCTTCTCTCTTACCTGTCTGGCCGTAGCTTCAGCAGTGGTTGCATTGTCTCCCGTGAGTAGAATGACTCTCTTTCCTCTCTGTCTCAGACTGAATACAGCAAGAGAAGCTTCCTTCTTCACTTTATCTGCTATCGATACGATTGCCACGATATCTTCTGTAATGAACGACTGTCTCCTCCTCATCCCTTCCCTTCGATACCTTCGATGGCGACAACTACAGAAATACGAGCTTGTTCCCTCTCTTTCATCAACAATTCCTTCGTCTTCTCATTAATAATCACTCCTCTTCTCTCGAGTAATCGCTCATTTCCAATCAATACATCGAATGAATCCTTCGATTCGACCCAATTCACTGCAATTCCCTCTTGCTCTTCCTCCCCCCTCTCCTCTCTGACCATTATTCTTCTCTGCTTGTATATAGACAACATCTTGAGGAGCGAGAGTGGTACATTCTCCTTCTTTAAGTGACGGAGATGGTAATATTCCATTAGTAATGGATACTTGACGTGCTCCTTCCACTCGACATGATATTCCATTTCCTATTCATATCCACTTTATTCTCCATTCAATCATTAATCTGACTCACCGGGTGACACGTGGAACTTGGATACGGTAGCCTTTTGTTCTGTTCCGAGATAAGATTGAGTGAAGGCAGTGATTGCACTACCGATCGGATGCTCAGAGAAAGATTCAGCTGATCCGATTATACTCATCTGAAGAAAGAGAAGAATCTCTATTCAATATCCATTGGATGATCAATTGACTCACTAGAGTGGGAAGAGGTAAACTAGTCGTTGATTTGAGTGAGACCATTGAAATAACTCTCGGTTTACCCTCTGTGATAGTACCCGTCTTATCGAAGACTACCGTAGTCACCTACAATGTATTAGACTCTCAATCGATCTCCTCTTTCTAACTAACCTTGTGTACTCTTTCTAATGGTTCTCCTCCTTTAATGAGTATTCCATTAGTCGCACCCATTCCAGTGGCTACCATAACTGCCGTTGGAGTAGCCAATCCAAGTGAACAAGGACATGCAATTGCAAGCACTGTGATTGATGCCTCCAATGCTACACGAATTATCATCTCTGCTCGTGAATCCTGAATGGAAGAGAAGGAATATCATGGATACGGTAGATGGAGACTACTTACTCCTTCAATGGATTCATCGAAATATCCAATGAGAATCCATGCAATCAAAGTAACAATTGATACTCCAATAACGAGAGGAACGAACATTCCTGCTATCTTATCCGCCAATTGTTGAATTGGAGCCTCAAAATGATAAATAGATAATTTTGATAGAAGGAAAAGGAGTGACTGAATTGGATATAGATAACCTTATTCGTTTGAGCCTCCTCTACTAATTTAACAATCTGAGCAAGAGTACTCTCATTACCGACATGGGTGGCCTGATATAGTCATGAGGTAGAAGGAGAAGAAGAAGAGGGAGAGAAAGGGGGGGGGGTACCTGGATTAGAATAGTTCCTTTCGTGTTCAGACTTCCTCCGACCACACTATCTCCCTTCTTTTTCACGATTGGCATCGATTCACCTATAAAGAAATTAATGAGGTATATAATACTAGTAGAATAGGAAGAGGGATAATACCAGTAATAAATGATTCATCAACACTAGAATGTCCCTGTATGACAACTCCATCGACGGGAATCTTACTTCCTCCCAATACTTTGATTATATCACCTCGTTGTACCTTCAATGGAATGAATCATCTCCTTCTTCCTTCATATTTTCCTTCTTACCAATTCAATACATATTCCTCTTTCACTTTCTTCTCTTCCATTTGCATCCAATGTCACGATGGTCGCTTCTTTCGCTTGAAGAGACATCAATCTACTCAATGCTTCCGATGTCTTCCCCTATAATGGATCATTCCCATCTCCATCCCTCTCATTCTCCCCTTCTTCCAATCTCACCTTGGCCTTATGTTCGAGATATCTTCCGAGTGCAATGAATACGATGAGCATAGGAGTGACATCGAAGAAAGTCATTGGGGAAGAAGGCCAATTGAGAATGAGAGCAGCCATCAATACTCAAATGGATCCATTCCCTCTCTCTCTCTCTTCTGAATGAGATGGACTTACCTCCGACAGAGTAGATGAATGCAATGGAAGTAGCCAGTACAATGAGTACATCCATATTCATCGCTCCGTGTTTCATTGCCTTCCATGCAGCTGAGTAGAAATGACGACCACACCATAACTGAATAGATAGATTGATAGATACACTGACATGCAAATGTGAAGGTTTAGAGAGAGAATATACCTGGACAGGAGTGCACAATACAAGAAGAATCAGATTGTCAAGTGAGAGCGCAGGAGAGAAAATGGGAGTCTAAATAGATCAAAGATCATGTCATTAATTTCAAATGAGTTGTACTTGTCTCTCAGGATGCATTGGAGTGTGTAGAATCCAATGGAAGACAATCATCACTAACATAACAGGAATACCACATGCGAGAGACCAAAGGAATGTATTCCACCATCTAAAAGAATGAAAACGAATTAGAGAGAATAATGAATCATAGAATTATATGAATGATAAACGGACTTGGCAACTTCTTCTGAGTGATCCAATCGTTTTACTTGATCTTCCTTCGTCGCTAATTCAGCTGTGAAGCCAAGACTCTACAACCATTCATTATAAAATGTAGTTGATACGGTAGATACCGACGACTTCGATTAAAGAGTGTACGTAAATATAACCTCAACAGTGCTCATAATATCTCGTGGTCCAACAGAATGGGCAGAATATTCGACAGTAAGAATGGAATTTGCTATACTGGCTGAACATGATTCCACTCCTTTTCGTGCCATTATATGAGATTCGAGACGATTTACTGCTGATTCCGAGTCTAATCCACCCACCTGATATACGCATACAATTATTTACTACTATATCTACAATATCTTTACTATTAGTCTCACATGCCATATTTGGTAGACATAACTGAATAGGAATAAATTAAACTTACAATAATATGAATATTGGAGTAGGTCGATCCGCCATGTTCCAAGAAAACTGCTCTGTAATGCAAATATACCATAGTAAGAAATTGAAAGAATTGCGAGGATAAGATGAACAATAAAAGAATAAGATGAGGAATAAATAAACAAACGAGTATCCGAGATCGTTAATTGCATCGACTAGTGAAGATACATTGATTACAGACGGATCGTATACTATTTCGGCCTTTGCTGCTATTAGAGCGACTACGATAGAATTCACTCCTCAATGGAATATCGATTGAGTGAGAGGGATGAAATACGGTACTCACCATTCAATTTTCCTATTTTCGTCTCAATACTTCTGACACAAGAGGCACAAGTCATTCCATTAATAGCTATTGAACATTTTTCACTCGAATCATCTGATGCACTCTGCAATTCAGTCTTGTATAGGACAAATAATATGAATGACTCACGTATTTATCATATTTAACCGAGTTGACTCTCACTGAAACCTTGGGATTCTTCTCTTTCTGGGCTGTTCGACCATTAGAAATTTTCACTTGAGGTTGAGGGAGAGAAAAGGACGAAGAAGGCATATCCACACACACTAAACGCATGCTTCATTCTCATTACTCCATCGATATTTAGACTACCGTACCTTCATCGCTAACCAGAGAAACTTCGAATCCGCAATCATCGATCTCTTGTACAACTTTATCCCCGGTTAGAGGGGGGTTCTCATAGATTATTTCGCCTAAAATTAAGTAATAGAGAAATAAAATGAATGTACTTCTTTCAATTTTCTCACCTTCTTCCTTCTTAAGATCCACTTGGATTGAAATAACTCCAGATACTCCCTTCATCTTCTCCTGTAATCTCATTGTTTAATACATGACATTCCATAATCTAACCTGGATACTTTGCACGCATGAATTACATGTCATTCCCTTGATGGAAACTCTTGTTCGACGTTTCTCGTGCTTTTTATTCGCTTCTGAAGTTAAGTTAACTCATTTTCTTGGTTTTCAAATTGCTAAAATCTTAACAGCATACAAATGTGAAGAAGTAATCATCACTATTCTTTATCTAACTGACCTTCCATAGTTGTTTCTTTGGTGGAGATTAATTTGGATTCGAATCCCATATCATCGATAGCTTCAGCCACACTTTCTCCATTCCACAATGATCCATCGAAGATGACAGTAGCTGAAATACTCTCATTTCTCATGTGAGTCAATTCACGAGCAAGGGAGGAAAACACGAAATCACAAACTAGATGATGATAAAAAAACGAGTGAAAAGACATCTGACGCAATAAATCTAATGCTCTCTCGTTCCCCCGTAGATCCCAATTCGTAATAACAATGTAGATGTTACCTGTCTTCTCTTGGAGTGATACAGTACAGTTAAGGATTCCCTCCTTAGCTCCAATTGTGTCTTGAATGTGGTTTACACACGACATGCAAGTCATTCCTTCCACTGATACTTTCCCCTCCAGGGGAACAGTTCCCGGCCACATCCTATATATATCACATTCACTTACAACTCATATAAGAAAAGAGATATTTAACGAGGATATTGAACCTCTTAAAACTTTTAAATTCAAGTAGGTGATATGAATAACTTTATAACTACAAACTATACAATAATTTTAAACTCGGATAAAAGAAGAAAGGGACAATCACAGTATAATGTACATAACCCGAATAAGTTGAACGAGTGAAAAATGTAACTGGATAAAATCTGAGCAAGAAAGAAGAAGAAATTGCACGGAAATGGAAAAGGAAGGAGAGTGTTATCAGAAAGAAGAGGAGAACAGAATGGAATGGAGGAATGGAAGAATGGAAGAATGAGTACTGATGGAGGAAGGAATGAAGAAAGAGGAGGGAGTAGGGGGAATCCATACGTTCTTCGCTCTTTCATATCACTATCTAATCACTCTAAGACTACGAAGAAATGAGTAGATAAAGAAGGGGAAATCTATATGGAAAGACTGATTGGAGTGAATATTGATTCATCCGTAAGGGCAATGTTGAATGGAGCGGAAGGGAGAACGAATAGATCACAAGACCATTGTAATCGATCAACTTCCATTTCCAATGGAGCCTGAGAAGGAACAAATTGATTGAGACACATAGCTTCTTATCTATTTCTTTAT
This sequence comes from Pristionchus pacificus, assembly GCA_000180635.4. Lineage (NCBI taxonomy): Eukaryota > Metazoa > Nematoda > Chromadorea > Rhabditida > Neodiplogasteridae > Pristionchus > Pristionchus pacificus. The sequence goes on from CM026577.1 coordinate 11,095,984, forward strand.
TCGTATAAGATTCTAATTAGAGTATTTCAAAATGGATAACCTGATGAAGATTATCTAATTCATCGTGCAATTCAAGATCGAATTGATCACTAATCGTGAATTCGAAACGGAGTCGCCATTTGAAGTTAACTGAAAGAGAATGTATACACAAATAAAGACAAATATAAATAAAATAGTACCATTGAGTGTCGCAAATGATGGTGAAATGTGCATAGGAATAGGAAGACGGAAGGACGTCTCCTTCAGGGAAGAACATTCCCTTTCATCCTTAAAAATATATACTATTTACATAATACATTTACTCCCTATGAATTGCGCATGAATTTAACTATTTGGCTAGCCCATACATGAAAACAGCTGGCCTTACCAGTGGGTCCCACCTAGCGTTGTCTTACGACGTAAAATCGCTTGACGTGGATACACCTTTTTTTTTACCTTTTACCTACATGAAAAAGATATGTGACAAAATCCTACGAAAGCGGCGTATGTTTATGAAAAAGACCTAGGAAACCGACTAATTCTATGAATGCGGCGTATGTTTGCGAATCGTAGATAACATGCCTTGTCAATGAAAACCTTAAATGCGGCATATGTTTTCAAATTCCAGGTAGTTTTCCACTAGCTTTTTCATGTATGGGCTACCCCCCCCCTTGAATAACTTAATACCTTGCATATATGAGATATATTAGGTTCATTCTCTGTATCTCCATTCTTTCCATCTTGAAGATTCTCCATTGTTTCAAGTCTTGCAGTGAATTGAATCGTACGAAGAGACGCACCCACGAATGACAACTACCAAATCATTCATTATCTACTATTAACTTTGGAAGAAAACTAAGATTACAGAACTACAGAAAAATAGAATGAAGTTTATTATATAATAGAAATAATATCAGGGTGTCCCACATATTTTTGGAATTTGCTTGCCAATAATTACTGCATGATCGACAATCATTCTGATGCAATACAATATTACGTCATCATGTTGTGCAATTGTTTACACTTAGCCGCTTCTCGATTGCATCAGTCTTTGACTAGTTTCATCAGTTATAGTCATGAACACTGCTCGAGACTACCGCTCCGTTTTGCTTCATTATTTTCTCCTGGGTCGAACGGCGACGGAATCCCACCGTAAGCTGGTCCAGACTCATGGCGAAAATGCCCCCTCCCTTCACACCTGCTTCAATTGGTTCACCCGATTCAAGCGAGGGGATTACAATCTGGAACACCAACCCCATCCTGGACGCCCTTCTTCTCGTGTTCGGGGTCGTGTTCTCAGGGAACTGAAGGCCAATCCCAAATCTAGTGTGCGCGATATTGAGAAGACCATCCATATTCCTAAGACCACAGTTGCTCGAATCCTGCATGATGCTGGGAAGACACCTAAGCTCCCCCAAGTGATTCCGCATGACCTCACGACAGCTCAGCTGAAAAAGCGGGTTGACGTTTGTCAGGGATTACTCCACCGTAGATCCAATTTCAATTGGGTCAGCCACATCGTCGCCATGGATGAGAAGTGGATCACCTACGATAATCCTGAGAGGAAACTTCAGTGGGTGGACGTCGATGAGAAACCCCAGCAGGCTCCAAAGGCGGAACTTCACGGAAAGAAGGAACTCCTCTGTTTCTTCTTCTCCGTCCTCGGTCCCATCTACTGGGAGATCCTCCCTCCCGGCATCACCATCAAGGCTGACCTCTTCACTACCCAACTGGAAGAGGTGGCGGTCAGGGTCCCTCCCAAACTCCTGAGCGAGGGCAAAATCCTCATGCTCATGGACAACGCGCGCCCTCATCATGCGAAAATCACCCAGAAGAAAATGGACGACCTGGAGATGGAATGGCTCCCTCACCCACCTTACTCCCCTGATCTGTCCCCTTGCGACTACCACTGTTTCCGCTCCCTCTCTAACTTCTGTCGAGGAAAGAAGTTCAAGAACCGAGACGCACTTGTGAAGGAGTTCGAGGCATGGATCAACTCTAAGCCCCAGGCCTTTTGGAAGAGAGGGATCGAGACCCTGCCCGATCGATGGAGGCAGGTCGTGACTACTAAGGGAGCATACATTGATTACTGATCATTTGTTGTTGTTGAAGGAATAAACAAAAAAACAAAAATAAATAAAAATGTCACAAATATGTGGGACACCCCAATAGAATAATAAAATGAGAACACTTACATGTCCAACTACATCCTCTCCCAATCGAAATGCCTTCTTGAAGAGAGTCAACGTTGCTATCTTAATACATGAAAAATACGATGTGAAGAGGATACAAATCTAATATACCGTCTTCGAAAGTATATTTCAGACGACTTACATTTAACTTTTCTATACCTCTTAATGTTAGTCTCTTCTCACCTTTCCTCTTTCATTGGTTAATGAGAATATCAATGGTTTCCTCGGTGCAGTTATCTCATCCACTCCCACAGTATGTAATTCACTTATTGTCGGCTCTCGTGTTGTCTGGAAAATGATATCAGATTATTATTCGATTATGCAAGATACCATTGTTTAAAAAAAATGAAATAAGAAATACAGACCTGTGCAAGAAATGGATCGGAGGGACGAGATGATTTGGAATCAATTCCTACTGATGAAAGAATTCGAAGTGGAAGATGGAGCATACGTACCTCAACAAGATTTATTGTAAATGAGGCTAAAGAATAATCAAGTAACTAGAGAAAACTTTTTGAAATGACAATGTAGGTACTCACGGTAGATCGTATCCTAGCGACTGCTAGAGTGATTCTATTCACATATCGAATATAGTGTCCCTTGAAGGAAGGAGGAATCCCATTGAGGGGAATTGTGATCTGACCGAGAGAGATATACATTTGCCCCCCCCCCCTCAACAATTGTCTAACCTTGCACGTGAAAGTCTTCGATTGACCTGGAAGCAAATCGACATCGCAGAAGATAACTTGAGGAACAGATGAGAAAACATTGAAAGCTCCTTTTGAGATTGAAGTCGATGTCGTCCCTTCTAGTGTCTTCCTTCGTCCGAAAGTCCTATAGAAGAAAAGGATTGAATAAATAGATGGAATGAAGAATGGATACCTATCACATGTCAATTGCACACTTCCCCACGCTAGAATCTCACGATTACGACCTCCATTCTCCAAATGGACCTGATGAGCACGTAAATAGAAAGAGAGGAAAAGAGAGAAGGGGAGAGAAGCCCGTTTCAGATATGGGAACCACCCCCTCAGAATGACGTCATCTATGGAATGCACTCACTTCAATGGAAATAGTCTCTCCTGTGAGATAGATGGAAGACTTCCGATCGAGTGCGACGCTCACATTCAATGACATCGAATGACACTGTAACAAAAGCGAGAGAATGAGGACAACAAAACAAGTTCTCGCGCTGTTCGACGAGCTCATTACGTGAGTACACTTACTCACGACGCATATTAATCATAACTTAACTTAATCCAATAAATATGTCGTTCTAGTAGCTACTAGAAGAGGGAACAAGAATAATATTCTCGAAAGTGGGAAAAGAAAAGTGAAAACACGGTAAATTAACGTAGAATGAGCATTAGCTGAGACAACTCGATGTGCGAAAAATCGATAATCCGATATCGGAAAGAAAATTAAAAATAATAAGAAAAATTATTTCTAAAAATAACACAAAAACGTGGTAATCGTGAACTGAATCAACGGAGTACCGTAATATTACTTGTTCTTGTGTCAATCTTCTGTCAGAATTCTGCAGAACAGTACATCGCAAGATATCAACTTATATTCATAACTCACATCTTCTCAACAATATTTTATCTTCATAAAAACTATATAACAGTTTTCATAAATGTTCAAAATATCAATTTCAAGCGAATGTAAAACAAACTTGTAAAATACACATATGAAATGAAGCTTCGAAGAAGAGTTAAACTCGACTGTTCGGAATCACTGGGGGAATGGGAGATTGATTAGTTAGAAAGAGGTAATTGCACGTAGTTCAATCATCTGTACATCAGAAGATAAAGCACCACAATAGGTAAGGATAAGTATAAAAATGGACGAAACAATTAAATTAAGAAGAGAAAGTTTTGAGAATCTCCGAAACAGCGGCATACGTTCCCGTAGTAAAACCAAGCAGAGCAAAGCATAGGAGGAAAACATTCTTGCAGATTATGAATGTAGACAATTCACCTCAAAAATGCATTGATAATTAGACAAAGGAGATACGGCTACCTTTAGCATTAGAAACGAGAAGTTCAATGAATGGAGGAAAGACAAGAGCCATTGATGCTCCAGAGAATGCACCAATGAGAGAGATGAACAATGCCAAATGAGGAATCAGTTCAGCAATTGCAACTGCAATCAATATATATCGTATGCACCTATAGAAACGTCATAAATCAATGTAATATGTTGACTCACGAGTGAAAAATACTCCTCCGAACCTGACAGCATATACCAATTTGGTCTGATTCTCTACAGCAATCTTACGCGTGATCCACTTCTCAACTCTGAAAATGAATCTATATTATAAATGTGATAAAATATATAACTAATCTTTCCATAGGGACATAGAATTGAAGAGGATAACTAATCATAATGCATCCAACGAACATGAGCTTCATTGCTTGGTAGAATCTAAAATAATAAATAAATAAAGTAAACTCTATTATTGAATGAATGAATTAGGATCTCACGTAGTATCGGGTAGATTGAGAGTGGCTGTATCTTTGACTGTATCTCCAAGGGAAAGGTATCTGAACATAATGGATACTCATCTCCGTCATCCAAGGTTTGAACTATGGTCCATAGTCTATGGAAGAGGGACAATAATTACCCATAGAATCCAGTGACGGCGAAAATGGCGAGAACGAATAGACAAGATGAATTAAGGACTCCATTCCAAGCAATGAAGGCTGATGGTTCACGCATACGATTCTCGATTGGCATCACCTAGATATCAAAGATCAAACAAGAAAAGATAGAAAATAAAGGAGTAGTAAATGACTGACAACTGCAACTCCTTCGAAGGCGAACATCACAGTTCCGAAGAAAAGAGGCAAATCATAAATACTTCCGAACCAAGGAAGAGAATTAACTGGTCGAAGATTAGAGACAAAGAAGAAGAGAACAATAGCCACAGCTGAAATAAATCATTAAATGATCATCATATTAAAGAGTGATTGTTCTCGTAGATCATAAGAAGAGACAGACATACCGCAGATGTATACAACATTAGCAGCCATACAAAGAGGAGCGAGAACAGGAAGACGTCGAATGGAACAGAGACCAAGAAGAGGAATTAAAATGAGAATCATCCATACTCCTTTCGACAGATGAATCGATGTATGAGTTGTGAAGAACTTAAATAATTTATGAGAATAAGAAGATGTCTTGTAATTGTAAGTGGTCACATCTTGTACTACTTACATCCTCGAGATTATCAGCCATGAATACGAGATAAACACAACAGAAACCAAGTTGGGACACGAACATATTCACATTTACCAGTTGTCTAAACAATATTCATTCAATGTGAGCATTGTAGGTAGATTAGAAAGAGATTGAAGGTAACTAACTTGAAGAAATATCCCTTGTGTCTCAGCCACTCAGGCCCTAATTCAACAGCTCCTCTCATTATATTAGCATAATCAATCAAATCTCTTCCGTTTCTTGAGCACACAAAGTGAGCCGCGTGAACAACCTGCGAATAATAGTAAAAGGAGAAGAGAAGAGAATAACTGACTTGTCTCATGCAGTGAAGACATACGATACAGATTATGACTATTAGAATAAGACCGAGCTGAAAGATTAAAAATATTATTAATGAAGATAAATATGAAACTGACGAATAATCCCGAATGTTTAAATGCAAGAGGAAGAGAGAGTAGTCCGGTTCCCAACATAGCCTTGACCATGTGGATGAATGCTGTTTCTGCAGATAGAGATTCCTCTCCACTTACTCCTCTGATAGAATAGAATACAACTAATTGATTAGCTACGTCATATAAACCTGGTGTGGAAGATAGGTCGAGTCTCTGATATATCAAGTGATGCGTGGGAGACTGTATCCCCGATTGGATGAGATCCCTTTGAATAGACTACTTTGAGGGTGTATCATTTTAGAACTCACGTTTTAGAACTGGTCATTTTAGAACTCTTGAAGACAATGGTGGCAGCACCATTTTGCACCATGAGTTCTAAAATGTACCAATTCTAAAATGTGAGTTCTAAAATGATACACCATCACTACTTTAGATGAACAACCTTCATTCAATACCTCATAATGTTCGTGTTCCACACTATCTTCGTGATACGATCGCCGTTCATTTTCCCTCGAACTCATCTACAATTATCCATTCTTTCTTCTTTTTTTCCCTCTCATCATCAACCACAAATATAATATCGTTATAACGATTCAATGCATTTCCAATTGAATTATATAAATCGGCCAGGAACTTTATGCTAATTATCCATAAATAGAATGTTACAAAGTGAAGAATAATGACTCGGCTGGTGGTGAATATCGATGGAATGTATGTGGAAGCAGTTCAACTGGGTTTGATTGAATGGAATCGATATATCACACTATATAATTACTCGTCTCTACTCTAAACAGTACAATCCTACAACATCTACAAGTCGTGTAGCCTATACAAAATACAACTCTGATATAACTATTAGCTACACTTATATCTATGGTACAACGAATGATAAAGGCGAATTAAAGGAGAGTGAGACGAATGGTGTAGCATTCAAGATAGATAGGAGGAGGGGAGGAGGGGGAGGGGGGTGGAGAGAAGCGAGAGGACAAATGGTAGAGAAAGAGATATAGAGTGGAAATGGAATCATAATGATTCATTCGACCTCTCAATTCGATGGTTTCTTCCAATGAGTATTCAGGAATTCCATAATGGAATCATAGATCATGAAAGTAATAGCGACATCGAGACACACACGAGACAGACGAGGTACCGTTCCCTTGTAGAATCTGAATCTCTCTCTCATAACTACAGTACTCGGATAGTAATAACTCACGCTCTGAATCCTTCGTTCTTCCATATCTGAAGGGCACAATCGAATGTATTCTTGTACTTCTTTCTATCCAATCCCTGCATTCTCGTCTTGACAACATCAATGGGAGTGTTTCCATAGACAGAGGCAGCTCCAGCTACAGCTCCCATCAATCCAACCAATGGTTTAGAGATCACCACTGAGTTGTCACCTCCCCTGTACCAATCCTGAATTCACAACCATTCATTATCTTCACTAACTAGATTGAATACCTTGAGAGTCTCCATGACGAAGAATCGAATGGCTTGATTACTTCCTTGTTTAGCCATAGTAGCAGTCAATCCCTGAAATAAGAAGGGTGTCATTAATCCATATCTACTGTTCATTGATGTACACATTTAATCTCACCTGGTATAGTCCTCCCACTCCCTCAGTTTTCACAATAGTCGCAACTCCATGAGCAAATCCCTTGAAACGAGGCTCGGGAAGAGTTCGATCATGGATGAATTTGACCTGCCAATTGATCACTATGTTTAACCAAGTATACATCCATACCTTGATTGTTTCCATAGGCGTAACAGCGAAGATGGCTTCAGACAGACCCGCTCCCAGACCACAGAGAAGTCTCATCGAAGGAGACAAATTTCCCTTCTCATCAACAGCTTTTCCCTTCAGGTACTCGAATGTGCCGAATCTACAATGAAATTAAGTCCATCATACATAAATTATAATTAATAAAAACCTGAAAGAACTCTTAGGAATTGATCCATAGAGAAGGACGGAGAGACCTCGATAGAGACCGAACGCACCATGACTTTTCACTGTTTGTTTGGCACAATCAATTGGGCCCTGTAAGAATGAAGTTATCAGGGAATGGGAAGGGTATTTAGATTATATCAACCTTGAACTTGGGCTGAGCAGATCTCTCATCCAATTGAAGTTGAGTCTTCACGTATTCAGTAGGATAAGTAATGCAGATCTCGATACCTGAGAGAAAGACGAATTAACTGAAAGAGAAGAAAAAGTGATAAACCTCCAGTGATTCCTCCAATCACAATTCCTCTCACTGTATTCTCGGAAGGGCCGAATTTCTTCCAGAGGGAGAGTGATCCCCTTAGAAGAACGAGATTGAACACGAGTGGTGAAGTGCAAGTGACGCGATCAAAGAAGCAAAGGATGGAGGGTCCAAAAGTGTGTTATGGCGAGAGAGAAATAGGGTGATCGAGAGTCACTATGAGAACATAAACAAATCGATAACTTACGGGTCGACTGGTTTGATTGCAGGGGAAGCCATTCGACTGTGGAGAGCTCTGAATGAAAGATTGAATGAGGTAAGATTAGTTTGATAAGAGAAAGAAAAGAGAGAAAAAGAGAGGATGATTCTAGCTTTCTTATCGAGGACACAACCAAGAATCGCGTGTTCTCAGAAACAATGAGGTGATGATGATAGTGGACAATGAGGTGATGATGATAGTGGAACGGAAGATGAGCGACATTCTCGAGATCTCACTCTCAAGGTCAAATGGTGCGCATGGATCTCCAATGGAGTTTATGTACTCTATCTGTGATCTTAAACGAACTCTCACTGATCTCCTGGGAGAAACCAGGATGGATACAACACAACTTAGAGAGAGAAAGAAAGAGAACAAGCAACGGAAGAGAGAAATTCAATATAAGCGAAGGATGTGAAAGAAGAGATTGGAGACTTTTTGTGATGTCATCGCGCGCCAGCACATTGCCACCTCGCGAAACAAACAAAAGGCGCCAGAGTTCGCTTATTTTGGATTCCAAAATTTTTGGAAATAGCGAGAAATCAGAAGTCTGCCCTAGAAATAGATACAGTAGTATAAATATGAGTGTACTGTAGGTTTCTTGGAGCACAAATTAAATTCAGGATATTTTTTTCAGATATTGATTGCAAGCTTTTTTTTTGTTTCTTGGAACAGTCAATTTTCGAGTTCTGCTCGATAGTTCAATCGACAAATGGCTTCGCAGAATGCATGGCTGCTGCTAATCGAAGTACGGTTCTCTCCCTCTATCGTCAGATTCTCAAATTTACTCGAAATTGGAAAGCCGGTGACAAGTCCGAAGCAGCAATAGCAGAAAAAAAGGCGCTGTACGACGAAGCTCGCCAAAAGTTCACTGCTAACAAAGAAGTGAGTCCTATTTTTTTTTGTTGAACTAGCCGCTTATAGTACTCAAACAAATATATCTGGGGAGCGACATAAGAATTTCTTTGAACAGTTTTGCGAACCGTTTGAGATGCTCATTTGCATGCAACCATTCCTCCCATACTGTATTTCAATATGCTAATCATGCCATTATTATCACTCTCTTACTAATTCATTTATGTGTAATTTTAAAATGAGTAATTTATTCATTCCTTTGTTCGGGTAAATGAATAGTGTGATTGGCGTATTCTAGGTGTCTGACTCGAAGGAGATTGGTCGACTCATCAGTGAGGCTGAGATTCGACTTGCACAAGCAAATCACTACGGAAATCCCTTCGAACGTCCTTCATATCTTGAACCGAATACAGCCTTCTGTCAGTTATTTATCATTATTCCTTCATGATTCTTCTTTTAAAGATGTCTTCAACCGAGCCAACCAACAATTCGCCCTGCGATCCCGAAAAAGAGAACTCTGAATCATGTGGTTATGGAACTCCGACTGGATTCTCATTCAACTCGATGCCTATTATCTTCGTTCAATTCGCTCGTCTGTTCTATGCTGGAGCCAAGGTTTCTGATGAAATGATCGCTGAAGTTATTCAAGCAGCAATCGATAATGATGAGGATGTAAGTACCGTAATCCCATAACCATTCAGATGGTGTCTAATTGCAGTAGAGACTATAATATATTCCCTTCCAGGCTGTTCGATTGTCTCTTATCTTTGCTTCGAATATCATTCAAAAGTATTTCCTTAAGAAGAGATATTCACGAGCAATTTGTAAGCGATTTGTAGATTATGTAAGTAGATTGTTCTATTGGGCCTTCCATATCTCTTGTCTCATTATAGTACGAACAGAAGAAAGAAGAAGCTCCAGCTGCAATCTATTCCCTTCTCACTGCTTCAATCGTTGAAGATACTGATTTCTCATATCGTTTATTCCTCTCTCGTAATGGAGAAAGTGCAATAGTGATCAGAGAGAAGAATCAAACTCTGAGTGAGGGAACGACTGGACTTTCCCTCTGGCAAGCTGCTTGTGATCTATCTGCATTCCTCACTTTCAATTTCATCGCTCCTCCAACTAAGGTACTCCCTCCCCTCCCCTCCTCTCTGAGTGATCCCTTCCCTCACAGGCTATTGAATTGGGTGCTGGTTGTGGTCTCTCTGGAATAGCTGCAGCTTCTCTCTTTCCTGAGGCAGAAGTCATTCTCACTGATTGTGATCCAAATGTACTCAAACAGTTGGAGGTATGGAGAGAAAAAGAAGGAAAGGAAGAAATGTAGATGATTACAGTTGAATCTCAAGTGCAATAGAATGAGTGACAGAGCAAAGATGCAGACTCTTGATTGGAGAAAATTCGAGAAAACGAAGGACATGGATGGAACTAATTTGATCCTTGCTGCAGGTATATCCATTGATACATTAGATGTTACCGTAATCTTAACAATAGATGTTGTGTATGATCGAGCACTTCTTCCATCTCTATGCAATGTTCTCTCTTCTCTTATTACTTGTGCTGATGTTCTCTGTCTTGTATCGTGTACTAAGAGAGATCCTGTTACATTGGAAGCATTCGAGAAGCAACTCGGTCAGTCTCCCCCCCCCCCCCCCCCCCCCACTCGCCCTCCCTCCCTCTCCCCTCCTTGATATCTCCCTCATTCAGGTTCATCTGGTCTTCGTATTCGTGAGAAGTGTGTCTGTCAGAATGGAACATTCGCAGTAGGAGGGAATTCCTTCACTTGTGATCTCTTCCCTCATTCTTCTACTCTGGAAACTCCAACTATCATCTACAATATCATCAAAGCATAGAATATCGATGTGATCACTCCCTCATTAACCGTATCTCCCTTTGTGCCTTGATTTGTTTTCTCTCCCATCGGGTTATTATCCTCCTCTATCATCTTTAATTGTAAAGAGTAACTCATAATTGGATAAATGGAGCGACGCCCACTTGATTTATCTTGTTCATTGTAACAAGCGTTGATATCGCTACAAGTACTTATTGTCATGTCTTCCCTCATTACATTGTATACGATCCCCATATGATCCTTGTCATCTCTTCTCAATATTTTGGTATTTATCATAAAAAATATTTCATCCCTCGTCTTTCCTTAATCCTTGATCTCTCGTCTCCCGTCTTGATCTTTGATCCCTCGTCACGCACTGATCTTTGATCTCTCATCTCTCCCATTGATGTTTTATCTCTCCGTCTTTCCGATGGCATCATCATCTCGTCGTCGTGTCATTCGTTCTGATGTGGAAGCAGCCTTCCGAGCGTGTAATGAAGATGAACCAGAGTATATCAAGATAGGTCAATTGAAGGTATGAAAGAGAGAGGAGTAATGAGCATTCGTCCCTTTCAGTTAGTCATGCGTGCTCTTGGATTTGAGCCTCGTAATGCAGAAATAGAGAAGATAAGCGAGAAAGTGAAGGTACGACGACTTTTTGTATATCTGATTAATTGGATTATCAGCTTATATCATTGTTGAATGCAGGGGTTTGCAAATCGTTCATCATGGCACGGTCGAAAGGGAATGATGGATGTTGATGAACTGATGGAATGTATTGGAGAAAGAAATAATGATAAGAGCGATGAAGAAATGAAGTTAGTTTATTTATTTATTCTCATATGCTTTTAAGAGAGCTACCAGTAGATAAAAGGTTGCATCGTTAATCTAAGGGTAGTAATATGCGGAGTTTTAATGCAACAGCAAGGGCTAAATATTTAGTTGTGTATGTCTATCCGGGGAAAATGAGTTCGTTATTTCAATCGTTTGAACATTTTTTACAAGATTAATATTTGGCAGAGTAGTAGTTGTTGTATTCCTCATACCTGGTCCCCTTCTCCCTTTTACTCCGTCTCTTCATTATAATTCACCTCCGATTTGAAGGCTCTCGATCTCTTTTCTTCTCTTTTGAATGAGAAGGGATGGAATAGGTGATGAGTCTTCTTTCCTTTCGTGACTTTGCCAACTACCTCCCCCTCGCCCCCCCCCCCCCCCTCTCCATATATCCCTTCTATACATATAAATACATGAATAAACTGAACATTCGAGAAATTCACTATCACAATATAGCATCAGTGAATCAGTGAATCAGTGTATATTCAAGATATAGAAGACCCCTCCCTCCTCTCTTCCTCTCATCACATATCCTTCTTTCTCTTCATACCATCACTAGAATGTTCTTCTTTCCTCTTTCTCTGTCACTTCTCAACATGTTTTCATCCCGTTCATCCACCTCGTAAGGAGGTATCACCCCCCCCCCCCCCTCCTCCCTCTTCCTCCCCCCCCCCTCCTCTGAGGAAGGAACAGTGGAGAACTCTCCTCTATCCTTCTCCATCCCTGAATTGAAGTGAGGGAAAAGGCAAAGAGTGTGATAGTTGTGCATAACAAGTTGATTAGACTGCTTTCAGTCTCCCATAGGATAGAGAGAGGAGAGGGGGGGGGGGGTAGATGGAGAGAGGGGAGGAGTACTTGTGACACTTCACACTTCTCATAAGCTGTTGTTATATCTTCTCCATTCTCATCACAATCGAAATAATTGATTGAATAGGAAGAAGAGAGAGAGAGAAAAGGGGGGGGGGAGAGGGGTAGTGATTGCGTAGTGATGATTTATCTTCTCTTTTAGTCTCGTGAAAATAAATTGATATATCGAGGAGGTAATACCATTTCGAGTGGGAATGAGAATGAGAGACAGGTGGAAAATTGGTTGTGTGAATAAATGAAAGAGAGAAAATGAGATACAACTGACGGATGAAAATAGTATTGATTCAGTCGAAGATATGCATGAAATTATTGAATCGAGTGGAAAATATGAAGATAAATAGAGGGGAAGTTTTATTAATGCTTTTATTTCAGATGTGCTTTCCGTTTGTTCGATCGAGAGGACAAAGGATGGATCTCACTTGAGAATTTGAGAACGGTAGGTTATTCCCCCCCCCCTCCTCCCTCTCTTCATCCCTCCCATTCCTTCTCCTTGATTTGAATTTCCGGCTTCTGACCTCTACCTCAATTGGTCACTATCATCAATGGATATTTTGGAATTGCCATGAAATAGATTGTGAGAGAAGAAGGGATTTATCTTCCACAATAGACTGTAAAAGAATGGAAGAAATAGAGAGAAAGAGGGAAGAAGAGGAGGGGAGGGGACAATAATTGAATTAGAGAAGCCTACTTAGGCTCATAATAGTTATGAATTGAGAGAAGAAGGGAGAGGAATGGATAGAAAAGACTGAGCAGAGAAATATTGAATGGAAAGGGAAAAAAGAATGATAGGGTATGCAAAGTAAAGAATAGTGATAATGAGAGTGAAGGATAGGATAGACAGTCAGAGACGAGATATATTTAGTAGGGGAAAGGATGATAACATGGTGATATATCTACACTGTGTTGATGAAGATTGAGAAAGTGTTGATGACTAAAGTGTTAATTATAATGATTACAGGTTTCTCGTGAATTGGGTGAGAAATTGGGAGATGACGATCTAATGGAAATGTTGAAAGAAGCTGCAGGAGAAGGAGAGGGAAGAGTCACACAAGAACATTTCGCTACTGTTATGAAGAAAACTTGTCTATACTAACCCCCTCCCCCATTGACTATCGTATACCATTCATTAATATCGATCTCATAAACTTGATCTCACTTCCCATTCCCCTTCCATTCTTCATTCCATTTCTTGATCGTAGTATACCATCTTCTTTAATGGTATTTTCCCTTTTTCCATTCCATTGTCCCCTCTATCCCTTCCTTCCCATCCCCCCCTCTCTCGTATGCTCTTCTTTCTACAGTCACTCCTTCAGATGGAGAGACGTGTATATAATAAATGAGTGAATTGGTGGTTCCCTTCTTGTCTCGTCTCCTTTCCTTTCTCCTCCTTCTTCTCAGTCTCCCTTTTAACCTGAGGGGGCGGAGTCTTCCTTCCTCTCCTTCCCTTAGTCTTCTCTTGTATCGTCATTCACAAGTGTCTACATGTGCCCATGAGTCTCTCTTTCATATACATTCTCATTATCTTCATTCCTTCATCATTCGTCCTTTCTTCTTCTTCATTTGATGTGTCTACCTTTTCTGTCTCACAAGAGACCAATTGTTTCTCTTGTGCCTCTTCAAGTTATCTCCATAGATGGGACGAGGCAAGTATATCCAATATCTATTCTTACTTGCATCATTTGTACATCTTTCAATCGTAATCAAACGAGATTTGAAAAAAATATTTGTTCAGTTGCTTCATCACTATTTTCCTCCAAAGAATTTCTCTGATTTATGTTGGTATCCGTCTCCATCGTCAATTTCGACTGTTCCTTGTTCTTCTGCTTGTTTCACTCTTGTTGAAAACGTCCACATATTCAATACAGGTTTGGTACACATCTTTCATTTTCCATTCTTCAAAGAACTCCATTTCTCTTCATTCTTCATTTGAAATGTTTCTATAACTTATGCCGTTATTTCCTAACACTTGAGAAGGAATGAGAACATTTCATTTTGTGTGTCGTGAGATGTATTCCTCCCTTTCGCCTCCCTCTATCTCCATCTATCTCTTCTCTCTTAACTCTCTTGTTCACTCGATAGATCCTAGTGTATTCAAAGGTAGTCTTGACTACGGTAGTCAATCAATAGACTCTTCACTACAGTAGTCAATCGATGGAAGGTAGTACATAATGATTAGTGATTCAGTGATGCTTGTCTTCATTCCCCATGGGGATAGTATTACTCTTCTTCTCCCTCAAAAGGTGGCTCTTCCTTCTACTCTTTTCATATTTCCTTTCCTTCTTCCATCTATTGTATAGAAGAAGAAATTGGAGAGAGGGAGAGGGAGGGAGGGGGGGGGGGGGGCTAATCTCCACGTCGTCAGTATCCATAGAGATTTATCAAATGAATGACTCATGATAGAAGGTGGAAGAAGGGAGAGGGAAGGAGTAGATCAGAAGAGTGAAAGAGATACTCATTCAATCCTGTTGACCATTACTATCCACTAGCTTGTCATGTCTTATTCATGAATTGAAATGATCCCTTTCCCTCTCTCTCTCATTCTCTTTCCACCTCCAGTAATGGGAGAAGTCTAACTTCTATACTCTTCTTCTCTTTCCCCTCAACAACTCACTCTAAATTCTCATTATGCCACACGTATTCATAGCTGGAGGCGGTTATTCTGAATGAGTAAGAAAGGGATTGAGGATATGTCCTCTCCTTCTCTATCCATTCTATTGCGTGTCATGGATCCATTTTGAGTCTTCACGCCCTTGTTCCTCTTTCTCTCTGTTGGAATGGAGAGAGGGGTTGGGGAGGGGGAGGGACACCTATGAATGCACAATCAGAGAACTGAATTAATATGAAAGATAGGATTGGAATGAAATGGAAGATATATAAAATTGAGTAATAATGAATGTTTTAGATCGAGTTGATCGTGGAGTGATGAGAGGATGTATCGATAGACTTCTTTTATTTGGATTGGATGAAGATGTTCGAGAAAGATTTGATTCATATCAAAGAAGAGGAAGAATATGCAGAGAGACCGATAGAAAGATAATCAAATTGTATGCACTCAATCATGAGGACGAATCGGTATGATTAACTTACATATTACTTGTCAATCTGACGTGGATGCTCCCACGTAGGTCCAATACAATGTTTGAAGATTAAAGTAAAACGTTACCACATTACTTCCAAGCTTGGAAATACCTATGATATCCATGTCGAATGCTATCTCATGATGTCTTTTCTCATACTCTTGGTTTTGAAATTGGATTGCAACGTTATTCCAAATTGGAATTTTCAACTGAAGAGTACGATAAGCGAGAGAAAGACTGAAGAGAGGTTTTACAAGTTTCCCCAGACCTGGAAACAACGTTAACCTTACCTTAGAATTAACTTGGATCCAAATTTTCGAGGCACAACAGAGTACAGAGTTAAAAAACGTTGAACATCTCAATACAATTTGTTTCTTGTATCTTCATCTGTTTGCAGGTTCTTCTTTGTGCATGTACTGGCCCCCATTGTAATGGACAAGATATGAGAGGAATCTCCAATGGATTCATTCCCTATCCATTACTACCCTTTCTCCTTATATTGATCTATCTTCTAATGTGACTTCTTCTCTCCTTGGGTATCCCTTCTCTCTTCTCGTGTATTCATACAGGTATCCCCTCTAGTCACGATATTATCCATTTCTAGTCTTTCCCTCTCCTTTCTATTCCCTACGAGTACCTCATTCCATCATGGATAAATGACTTTATCACTCGATCAAAATGTAATCACTCGGAGGTAGTGGAGTACTACTCGTTATGGCCTCCGAATCTCTTGACACATTAGAGAAACGAATAAATGACTTTCAGTCTAAAGCTAAGGAGGGGATAGACTAAAGCAGACAGTAATACTTGTGCAGACGAGGTATGCAATACGAAAGGTGGAATATTAAGCGGAAATTAATGAATAATTACTTAATGTTATGTACAATGAATTGTATGATACATCGTATAGACAGTAAAATAAAGTCAATCATGCCAGTACATTATATATAGTTAGTATATCATTGTTGTGCGAGAGGGTCGATAATTTTGAATGGAGATGACAATCCAATGATCATATTGTAATGGACAGAATGATATGCAACTCTGTATTCTCCTGCTTCCATTGATTCGAATTCAGCGACGATTGAAGGAGGAGACGAGAAATCAGTGTAGCAAGTCATGGCAAATACCTTACAATTACATTCTATTTACTCCTCACTTTCTTATTTAGACTAACCCATTTTATTGGATTAGTGAGATCAGGAGATCTCGCTGGAAATAGACCTATCCAATCTGTGAATCCCCCCTTCCTCTTCCAATAATCTGGTCGACGATATCGAAATCGAACTGACAATGGTATTGAAGTGTACCTGAATCAAGAGAAAGACTACGGTATATACTCCTTCATAAGCGATGAATAGAAGACATACCACGTAGGAATATGAGTGAAGGAGATTCTCCATTCCTGTGAATTAGGGAGATCCGCTAAGGGAATGCTGTATATCCCTTGGACAGGTAGATGATCACTCGCAAGTACATTATCCATTCGAGAGTAGTTGAGACATTTGGCAGAACCCTCAAACACAATTATAAACACAATAGACGACATTCCAAAACCATAATAGTTCGTAAAGAATCTTCATTGACTACTTCAGCATTTGAAAACGACATGTGAGAAAGATAAATTTGATAGTGTGATACCTTGTATAAGATTCGATCACACCACGAAGGAGTTCTCTTGAGATCGAATTGTGTGGATCCCATTACGAATCGATAAGTAGGGGCAAATGTGATTGGCGCCTATGATAATATATACTTCACAACTCCTCTCGTTTCATATATTATATACCTCTTCATAGTCAGTAAATACTCGTCCCTGCCCTCGACTCTTCAATAATTGGTCTCTTTCTAGAAGATTCTGAGAAAACGATTATTCGAAGAATCTGACTTATATTTTCACCTTAAGATCGCCCTCATCAATTTTCTTCTTCACTTCTTCTTGATCTCCCTCTATTCGAAAGTTGAGATCTCCGAACCAAAAGGACGCACTAAGATGTGAATTCATCAAGATGTGAATTGTCATATCCTTACCGTACACTCCTCGCCTCTGGAAATGTGCACGTTTTATTGCCTTTGTATTGCATAATACGAGCTTCCAATTGAGAAACGTCGTGAACGAAGTGAGAAAGAGTGAGAACAATCGATTGACGATTCTGTCAATTTAGACATTAGATGGAAATATTCTTCATAGCATAGGTGGTGTGGTAGCCATATACGGTAACTAGGGGTACTGTAGGACCGATTGGGATGGTACTTTGTCTTGACCCACCATGACCTACCAACCCATGTTGGGCCATGTACACATGGATAGGGGGGTGCCCATACCGTATGGGCACCCCTCGGACACTCATCTACTTCATACATAGATACTTACACATAGAGTAATCATCGCCCCAATCGATCCTTTGTGTCCAGTTAGTCCACCCAGAGTATTCTTCGCGAATTTATACTCGATCCGACTCATCTCAACACAGAGCGTATTCTACTGTATCCATCAAAGTTACGAACCTTAGAAACATGTTTCCGTTGAACAAAAATGAGAAGGAGATTTGTTGCCTGAATATAAGATATAAATGATGAACAGGGGAAGATGAACCTGGAATGTCTTTCCAATGAGAGTGTATCGAGTCTTCTCTCCGATAGTCTTCACGAGGGAATTTAACCAGGAAGGAGATACTCCTCCGTATTGTTCACCATGGGAAACCTCCTTCACATTTCACCATTTGACTCACTTATCTCCATTAAAATATAATACCTGTAGTCCAATAATGAGTAATTCTTCATCACCTTCACTCCTCACTACTTCCTCTGCACTATATATATCTCCGCTCTTCATGGCAACATTGTACGACACTATTCGCATTTTCCATTCTGTCATCTCAATAATATTTTCAAAATGCCTGTTTCTAATAAATCATCCTCGGTGTATCCAGTAACGATTAAACGTCTCATTCGTCTTTGCACTATTCATAGGCAGAATGACTTTATTTCATAAAGTGAAAAACTGCTTTTTCAATATGCCCACGAATTTAAGAATACATTAAAATGATAATTAACGACGATGATATTCCATCTTTCACTATCTCGAGATACCATCCATCTGTCGATCAAATCTTCTAATATAACACACATATATATAACATAAAATTAGGCCTGTACATTTCATGATCTGAGTAGGGAAAGCATCATAAATGTATAATAGTACGGGGAAGTTTGTGACAAGTGCGTTTAAGGGTATAAGGAAAGGAGAAATTGAAAGAACCGTAAATCTAGTCTAGAATGACAGTGGTTGCACACTAGCGATCATTGTAATGTTGAGTAGTACTCTGTAAAATAACAGTTCGATGTTGACTATACATAATGTCCCTACGACAAGGGAAAGAAGACAGGAGATTACTTATTACCACTTCTTCTCGCTCGTTTCCTAGAGGGACTTCTTGTTCTATTACATTGCTCCTCCTCAGCAGGTGATCCACTGGCTAGCACTGCTTCCAACAATTCAGTTGCCAATTCATTCCTGTCCTTCTTCATTTGTCTCCATTCACTTGATCTAATGACCGTACTGTGATGAGAGGTGAGATATCGAATACACGCCTGTGCAATAAATACTCTCAATAATTTGGAATTTGGAGAGATAGACCGACCTGTTTGAGGATAGCTGCAGAATAAGTATCAGCGAAGATTACCATGCCAGTGATACTCTTCGAGTCAAGTTTATGTGTTAGATATCGCTCACATTGTTCCTAATAAACATATTCGTACATATGGCATACAACAAACAATCTCACTTTCAATGGCAAGACTGCATACTTATCAGCGATAGCAAGGACATCCTCTGCATGAGACTCAGCTGATTCGAAAGATCCAGTATACATGTACTCAATCATTGCTCGCACCTCAAATTTCAATGTTGCGGGTGTGTCACAGAAGCATTTCAAGTTGCATTATATACTGGGGTTTTCTCTGATATTTATTTTATGACAAATCGAGTAACAGATTTTTTCTAATTTATTTTTATTCGGAGTGAGGTAATATTTTTAGTTAAAATTAACTGACGGGAGCGAATTGTGCATCAGTAATATCGATGATTCCTTCCTGTGCTTCAATCATTTCATTCGTGAACATCGATCGAAACACTGCAGAGTGCTGTCCGAGAATACATCGATGCGCTTTGATCGATTTAGCTCCAATCTACAACAGTCATCTTACGTGCGCATCGAAGTCGAAGATTATTTAAAATAAAATAAAACAATATCCAAAAAAAAGCATACCTTGATTGTACAATCACTGAACAACTCGGAATCCAACATTTCCTTCAGTGACTCTCTCAGGTTAAACTCAACCTGAATACGAAAAGGAAATAACATATATTCTCCTTCTACAAACCTTCTCATCGCAATCCTCTCCATCATTACTGTCGTCATCATCTGCTGCTTCCACTGAAATCTTCGATCCCGGAGGAAAATACTCAACCTGGAAAATAATTATAACTTTTTTTTTTACATTTGAGATATAAACCTCGCAAATTAGAAGGAGCGATCCGTCGTTCCGGAGAGCATTTGCCATTTTATCACGAGACACCTGTAATCATTTAAATAAACGTAAAGCAAATTCACACAATCACCAAAACTTTCATAACAAATCACGATATAACCTGGAATTTTCCCCTTCCTTGTTGATTAGCGAAATCTTTGGTGTCTCTGCACACCGAGACCCGCTGATTAGAAGCATCGGAAGCGTAAATTTGAAACTCAGTCATGATCGGCTCTTCTCCTCGTTGCAAGCCAACCTATAAAAAATTATGTAATCGGGCTATGAGTAGAACAGTTTACGAACCTGTCGAAGGAAGAAAGATACATTGCCAGTATCCTCCTCTCTTTTGCCATTGGGATAAACATGAAGCTCCCAGTTGACGGAATTTGCTTGAGGACTACCAAACTGCTTACTAATAAGATTTTGACTGTTCTTGAAGAGCTTCATCAGCTTTTCGAACTGGAAAATGTGCAATGGAAATTTTTTTAAGAAAAGTGAGTACAATGTCTTTTTTTATATATTTTACCTGATCAATTTTCCATTCGAGCTTTGTTGAAAGTGCGACGACCTTAGTTGCTTGCTTCGATACGACTTCCATTCGTCTGGGAGAATTCGCGTCGTCGGCTATGAGTTAACTATGAACAAAATCACGTGACATTCGAACTCACATCTCAAGTTGCTTCGAGACATGTACGAATTAGATGCTGCTGATCGACTGGTGCTTGCCATCCAATTAGATTGTGACAGATCGATGCAACTGAAAATAACTCAAAATTAACTTAAATATATTCCCCTGAGAAACTAGATAAAGCACGCGTAAATATGACATCCACTGACTTCCATAATGATGCATCAGCATCGCAAATTCAAATGCGAGAAAAAATCTACCAAGTTTCAAAATATGTATGAACATTAGAACAATACATACAAACACAATTAGTGAAAGCAGATCAGTTCCATACAAATTGGGTTAGTTAAGTATTAATTGTTAAGAATCAAAATTTGAACGAATACATTCGTATATTCGAATATAATGCATTTGTACGAATCATATAATATTGTTATGTCTTTGAACTTGATCCTAACTTTAAGGAACAGGTAATAAAATCAGAACAATACTGGCCACAGTAAAGTTTAGTAAACAAACGGCCTGACGGACTCCGCGGAGGTGACATAGAGAATTTAAACGACCGCAATACGCAACCCTGATTCTAGACAATAATTTTGAAAAATCAGGGTAGATCGGGAATCGTCTCACAACGAAGTCCATGAAACTGTAAAATAAGTACGGTAGTTTTGGACTTACGCTGCTTAGCAAAACATTTGGCAGCACAGATTTGACGCACATGTGCTCACAGATCTGTACGAATTTTCGTTCATGTTTTCTCTGTCCGTCTCTTTCGCGCACGTCTCTCGCATGAAGACCGGGATTCAAATCCGGCAAACGGCGGGACGCCACACTGAGTATACGTGAAAGGGGGGAGCCATATTGCCGAATTCGAATTTTCGAAAACATTATATTTGATAGCGTGAGCCGATTATTCTTGTGTTAAGCTAGCTAGTATGCGTATCCGCTGCTCGTTCTCCTAGCGCCCATGAAAGTACTTCAATTAAGAGAAACATATTGCTTTTATTTTTCGGTGTTTGCAGTTGTGTGTCGTCGAGATAATTTTCCAGCATTTCTACCATTATATAGCATTCCTTATACATTTTTAGGGAGATGTCGGGTCCGGCATCTCTCGCATTCTTCCAAGCTCCTTCGGGACCTGAGGGTGGTGGCATTCATGCCGGCCCAGGATCTGCACAGATGATGCCACGAGAAGTCCTTGAAGAGAAGGTAAAAATGCATTCAAATTGTGACAATTTGATCATTTTTTGTTAAGGCCCGCAAGTGGAAGCAGCTCCAATCGAAGAGGTATGCAGAGAAGAGAAAGTTTGGAGTTGCTGATACACAGAAGGAAGACATGCCTCCCGGTAAATGTTTTAGTTGGATTTTAGTTTCATTTTGGTGTCCTTATAGAGCATGTTCGCAAAGTTATTCGTGATCATGGAGATATGACTTCTCGGAAATATCGACATGACAAGCGAGTCTACCTCGGTGCTCTCAAGTACATGCCACATGCTGTATTGAAGCTTCTCGAGAACATGCCCATGCCATGGGAACAAATCAGAGACGTCAAGGTACGTGTATATTCAGTTTCTTAAATTTCTCTTAAATTAATTTATTTCGCAGGTGCTGTATCATATCACCGGAGCAATCACTTTCGTCAATGATATCCCACGTGTGATCGAACCCGTCTACATGGCCCAATGGGGAACAATGTGGATCATGATGAGAAGAGAGAAAAGAGATCGTCGTCACTTCAAGAGAATGCGTTTCCCTCCTTTCGATGATGAAGAGCCGCCTCTTGATTATGCAGACAACATCCTCGATGTTGAACCTCTCGAGCCGATTCAGGTATTCCGTCGTATATGTCTGACTCTATTGTATTATGTCCGTCTCAGATTGAAATGGACGAGGAGGAAGATGCTGCAGTCAAGGACTGGTTCTATGACCATAAACCTCTTGCGAGCACCAGGTGAGCTTTAATTGATTTACTTCCTTGTAATAAAATATAATTTAGTTTAATTCATATTGATTTCTGCCTTGCTTGAATATTGTAGATTCGTAAATGGAACCACTTATCGGAAATGGGCATTTTCCATTCCAATGATGGCGAATCTCTACCGTCTCGCCAATCAATTACTCACTGATTTGGTATTTTTACAAATTCAAATGGATAACCTTTCTTTCGTTTAGGTGGACGAGAACTACTTCTATCTATTCGATATGAAGTCATTCTTCACTGCAAAAGCTCTCAACGTTGCTATTCCTGGAGGACCGAAATTCGAGCCTCTTATCAAAGACACGAACCAGTAAGATAATGGTTTTCATCGTACATATTCTATGCGTGAACAATTGCAGGGATGAGGACTGGAATGAATTCAATGACATCAATAAGGTGATCATCCGTGCTCCGATTCGTACTGAGTACCGTATCGCCTTTCCCTTCATGTACAACAATCTCATTAATTCCCTCCCTGTTCAAGTCTCTTGGTGAGGATATTGTTTTTTTTCTTCATTTTTGGCGGCAAGTGGTTCACTACTTTGTTGTCAGGTATCACACACCCTCGGTAGTGTACATCAAGACTGAGGATCCTGATCTGCCTGCTTTCTACTTCGATCCTCTCATCAATCCCATCACCCAGAGCACCCATCAGAGAGTGAGATCCATTCACAATTAGTGATAATCTACTTACTCGCGCTTGACTGAATGCCATCAAATGTATGCTTTTAATCTAAGAGAATGGGTTGCGAGTTTATTTATACTGATGGTAGATAATTTCGATAGAAGGCGTGATAGGAGTAATAGTGGTTTCTCCAATCAAGATAATATATCGTTACAATGATTTGCAGACTGCCGATCCCCTTCCAACTGACGAGGAGTTGGATGAATGGGAATTGCCTGAGGAGATCGAACCCGCATTCTCCCATGTTCCTCTCTACACGGATAATACATCCAATGGAATTGCTCTCCTATGGTAATCATAGATTGACACTACATATATGAATGTATACTTACAGGGCTCCTCGTCCATTCAATCTTCGTTCTGGTCGTACTCGTCGAGCAATTGATGTTCCTCTTGTCAAGAGTTGGTACAGAGAGCACTGTCCCGCTGGTATGATCTCCTTCTAGTGTTCACCCTTACAATTTATCTATTAGGTATGCCTGTGAAGGTGCGAGTTTCGTATCAGAAGTTGCTCAAGGTATTCGTTCTCAATGCACTCAAACATCGTCCTCCCAAACCTCAGAAGAGAAGGTAATTATCGTTGAAAACATAATAGTGATATAACTTTCCTTTAGGTACCTCTTCCGTTCCTTCAAGTCGACCAAATTCTTCCAGTCTACTTCTCTTGATTGGGTTGAGGCCGGCCTACAGGTACGCATTATGAAAAAATACAAACGTTGAATTTGTTATTAATTTTTGGCATCATAGGTTCTTCGTCAAGGATATAACATGCTCAATCTGCTTATTCATCGTAAGAACCTCAACTACCTTCACTTGGATTACAACTTCAATCTCAAGGTTCGAATAGTCCAATTTTGAATAGACCAATTGTTTTAAACATATCGAGATAATCACTAATTTGATTATAGCCGGTGAAGACTCTGACCACAAAGGAGCGTAAGAAGTCCAGATTCGGAAACGCCTTCCATTTGTGCAGAGAAATTCTTCGTCTGACGAAACTCGTGGTTGATGCTCATGTGCAATACAGGTGAGTTGAAGGGAATTGATCAATCGATGGATTGACTGACAAAGAGATCCGCGGATTAATGATTGCAGATTGAACAACGTTGATGCATATCAACTCGCAGATGGAATTCAGTACATCTTCGCCCATGTGGGTCAACTGACTGGAATGTACAGATACAAGTACAAACTGATGAGACAGGTGATCACTCTCCTATCTATAATGAAACGACATTTTGTTATCAAAGCAATTTAGGTGCGAATGTGCAAGGATCTAAAGCATCTCATCTACTATAGATTCAATACCGGAGCAGTCGGTATGAAAATATACTGGATTTATTTAATGAATATGAATTGCAGGAAAGGGACCAGGATGTGGTATCTGGGCACCGGGATGGAGAGTGTGGCTCTTCTTCCTTCGAGGAATCACTCCTCTACTCGAACGATGGTTGGGTAATCTCCTCTCTCGTCAGTTCGAGGGAAGACATTCGAAGGGAGTTGCCAAGACTGTTACCAAACA
Organism: Pristionchus pacificus; assembly: GCA_000180635.4. Lineage (NCBI taxonomy): Eukaryota > Metazoa > Nematoda > Chromadorea > Rhabditida > Neodiplogasteridae > Pristionchus > Pristionchus pacificus. The sequence continues at coordinate 11,121,039 of CM026577.1, forward strand.
GGTATGTCTCTTCTCGTTAATTAATGATCTTGCATGTACTATTAGTATATTTATTTCAGCGTGTGGAATCACATTTCGATCTGGAATTGAGAGCTGCAGTGATGCACGATATTCTTGATATGATGCCAGAGGGAATCAAACAGAATAAAGCACGAGTCATTCTACAACATCTTGCTGAAGCATGGAGATGTTGGAAGGCCAATATCCCATGGAAGGTAGGTGATCATAGGAGGATGAGGAGAAGGCGGGAGGGGGTAGTAAGAGAGTGGTATTTACTGTATCTGTTTAGGTGCCAGGCCTGCCCACTCCAGTCGAGAATATGATCCTTCGTTATGTGAAGGCTAAGGCAGATTGGTGGACGAATTCTGCCCATTACAATAGAGAAAGAGTGAGAAGAGGAGCAACTGTAGACAAGACTGTATGCAAGAAGAATCTGGGAAGACTCACTCGACTGTTCCTCAAGGTATTCATTCCTTGTATTGAATGGATTTATAATGTTCTCTCTCTCTTTTCAGGCCGAACAAGAACGACAACACAATTATCTGAAGGACGGTCCATATATCTCTGCTGAAGAAGCAGTTGCCATCTATACAACGACTGTCCATTGGTTGGAATCGAGAAGATTCTCTCCTATTCCATTCCCTCCTCTATCGTACAAACACGATACAAAGCTACTCATTCTCGTACGTATATCACATCTCTTCCCTCATTCATATAATGATCATGGTAATATTACAGGCTCTGGAACGATTGAAGGAGGCATACTCAGTGAAGAATCGTCTGAATCAGTCTCAGAGAGAGGAATTGGCACTGATCGAACAAGCATATGATAATCCCCATGAGGCTCTCTCTCGAATCAAGAGACACATGCTTACTCAGAGAGCTTTCAAGGTTTGATTGAATGACGACAGGATGACTAATGGAGGACAATGTACAATTGTAGGAAGTGGGAATCGAATTCATGGATCTGTACACACATGTCATTCCTGTACACGATATCGAACCACTCGAGAAGGTCACTGATGCTTATCTCGATCAATATCTATGGTATGAAGCAGATAAGAGAAGGTATTGTCATTCTGTATGTCTATTCGTATTCATTATTACATTGTAGACTATTCCCTGCATGGGTGAAGCCGGGCGATTCCGAACCACCTCCACTATTGACATACAAATGGTGTCAGGGATTGAACAATCTACAAGATGTGTGGGAAACTGCCGATGGAGAATGTGGAGTTATGCTTGAAGCTAAATTAGAGAAAGTGGCTGAGAAGATGGATCTCACACTACTCAATCGATTGCTGCGGTAAGAGAAGGAATGAGAGAGTGGGAAGACTGTCTCATTTTAGACTCATTGTCGATCATAACATGGCTGATTATATGACTGCGAAGAACAACGTACTCATTAATTATAAGGATATGAACCACACGAATTCATTTGGAATCATTAGAGGATTGCAATTTGCTTCGTTTATCATGCAGGTTTGAATAAGATGGAATGATGTCATCTCTTTATCATTGTTTCATTTCAGTATTATGGTCTTGTTCTCGATCTTCTCATTCTTGGTCTTCGTCGTGCATCTGAACTATCCGGACCTCCTCAATGTCCCAATGAATTCCTCACTTTCCAGGTTTATTTATTTATATTTTATTGATAAATGAAGAATCTTTACAGGATATCGCCACTGAGACTGCTCATCCAATCAGAATGTACTGTCGATACATTGACAGGATATGGATCTTCTTCCGGTTTGTTAATATATTCGTTGATATCCTTGATGATTGACTATCGTAATATTCAGATTCGATGCGGATGAATCAAAGGATCTCATTCAACGATATCTAACTGAACATCCTGATCCCAATAATGAGAACATTGTGGGATACAATAACAAGAAGTGTTGGCCGAGAGATGCAAGAATGAGATTGATGAAACACGATGTTAATCTTGGAAGAGCTGTATTCTGGGATATCAAGGTGATAAATTGACTATGACATGGTATATAAATGATTGACTCTTTTCGAATCGTCTTCCTCGATCGGTGACGACTGTTGAATGGGAGAACGCATTCGTGTCTGTCTATTCGAAAGATAATCCGAATCTACTCTTTGATATGAGTGGATTCGAATGCAGAATTCTTCCTAAGTGTAGAACTGCCAATGAGGAATTCATTCATAGAGATGGAGTATGGAATCTACAGAATGAGGTAAGCGAATGAGTGTATTGAAAGAATGCAAATGATGGAGATGGAAATATAACGAGTAATTAAAGGTGACGAAGGAAAGAACTGCTCAGTGTTTCCTTAAAGTGGACGAAGAATCGATGCTCAAATTCCACAACAGAATCAGACAGGTTATAATTGATAATTGATTAGTACGATAATGGATTTACTCGTTAGATTTTGATGTCATCTGGAGCGACAACTTTCACAAAGATTGTGAATAAGTGGAACACTGCACTCATCGGTCTTATGACCTACTTCAGAGAAGCAGTGGTGAACACTCAAGAGTTGTTAGATCTCTTGGTCAAGTGTGAGAATAAGATCCAGACTCGGTTAGTTCACTTATATGTGAGGTATTATCACAATGTGTTCGGTTTTTAGTATCAAGATCGGATTGAATTCAAAGATGCCTGCCCGATTTCCTCCCGTTGTATTCTACACTCCGAAGGAAATTGGAGGTCTTGGAATGCTTTCAATGGGTCACGTACTCATTCCTCAATCTGATCTAAGGTATTATCTCTCTCTCGTTGATTATGTTAATTGATTGTGTTATAGATGGATGCAACAGACAGATGCAGGAGGAGTCACTCACTTCCGATCTGGAATGACTCATGATGAAGATCAACTTATTCCTAATCTTTATCGATACATTCAGGTTAGATTACTTTCTATTTCTATTCTTTTGATCTTCTTGATCTTTACTCTGATTAATGCAGCCATGGGAAGCAGAGTTCATCGATTCTCAGAGAGTATGGGCAGAATATGCATTGAAGAGACAGGAGGCGAATGCACAAAACAGGTTAATACAATTATTAAGATAATGAAGGCATATGTCCAAGAAATCTTGAATGAAATTTAGTTCGCAATCCCTAATATTAAAAATACACACAGTTTTTTTAAAATTTATAGTCATAATTTGTTAAATGGAAGGAACAACGAGGAAATTATAATGATGGATTGATTCCAGACGATTGACACTGGAGGATCTCGATGATTCATGGGATAGAGGAATCCCTCGTATCAACACTCTCTTCCAGAAGGATCGTCATACTCTTGCATATGATAAGGGATGGAGAGTCAGGACTGAATTCAAAGCCTACCAGGTAACCAATTATGACAAGAAGAAATATGTTCATGAAATAACTATATGAAATAACTATGGGTTTTACAGATTCTGAAGCAGAATCCCTTCTGGTGGACTCATCAGAGACACGACGGAAAATTGTGGAATCTGAACAACTATCGTACTGATATGATCCAAGCACTCGGAGGAGTAGAGGGTATTCTGGAACATACTCTATTCAGAGTGAGTATCTATTCCACCTTTTCTACATGGGAGGTCTAATTCTGTTGTCATTAAGGGAACATATTTCCCTACATGGGAAGGTCTCTTCTGGGAACGAGCATCTGGATTCGAAGAATCGATGAAGTTCAAGAAGCTGACGAATGCACAGAGGAGTGGTCTCAATCAGATTCCCAATCGACGATTTACTCTCTGGTGGTCTCCCACAATCAATCGAGCCAACGTCAGTTTGTATATATATTTATACTGGTGATTATCTATTTATGTTTTGATACGCATTCTATAAAATGAATTTATTTCAGGTGTATGTCGGTTTCCAAGTACAATTGGATCTGACTGGAATCTTCATGCATGGAAAGATCCCAACTCTCAAAATTTCACTCATCCAAATCTTCCGTGCTCATTTGTGGCAGAAGATTCACGAGTCAGTGGTCATGGATCTTTGCCAGGTTTGTCCCTTCCCTTCTCTCTTCCCCATCTATTATCTCTTCTTAAGGTGTTCGATCAAGAATTGGATGCATTGGAGATTCAGACAGTACAAAAGGAGACGATTCATCCAAGGAAATCATACAAGATGAATTCATCTTGTGCTGATATTCTTCTTTTCGCTCAATACAAATGGAATGTATCTCGGCCTTCCCTTCTTCCTGATTCCAAGTGAGAACTTTGTATTTATATTCGAATGACTTCTCTATCTCAGGGATGTGATGGATAATACGACGACTCAAAAGTATTGGTTGGATATTCAATTGAGATGGGGAGATTACGACTCTCACGATATTGAGAGATATGCTCGTGCAAAGTTCCTCGATTACACGACAGATAACATGTCCATCTATCCTTCTCCCACTGGAGTTCTCATCGCTATCGATCTGGCTTACAATCTGTATTCTGCATACGGTAACTGGTGTCCCGGAATGAAGCCTCTGATCAGGTGAGATTACTGTAGATATAGCTGGATGATGTATGTTGATTGATTCCTCTTCAGACAAGCAATGGCTAAGATCATCAAGTCCAATCCTGCCTTCTATGTTCTTCGTGAGAGAATCAGAAAGGGACTTCAATTGTACTCATCGGAACCGACGGAACCGTATCTGACCAGTCAGAACTATGGAGAATTATTCTCCAATCAGATCATCTGGTAAGAAGGGAGTAATAAGAGGAAGAGAGGGGAATGAATAAATTGAAGGTTTGTGGACGACACGAATGTGTACAGAGTGACTATCCACAAGACATTCGAAGGAAATCTAACGACGAAACCAATCAATGGAGCGATCTTCATCTTCAATCCGAGAACTGGTTATTGATTAGAAAGGGAGTATTCGTATAAGTGTATGTGATTGCAGGTCAACTCTTCCTCAAGATCATTCATACTTCGGTGTGGGCGGGTCAGAAACGTCTCTCTCAATTGGCCAAATGGAAAACTGCTGAGGAAGTGGCTGCACTTATTCGATCTCTCCCTGTTGAAGAACAACCGAGACAGATTATTGTCACTAGAAAGGTGAGGGAATAGAAAGAGAGAGGAGGGAGGAATGAATACAATCTCATTCTATTACAGGCTATGCTCGATCCTCTCGAAGTGCATCTTCTCGATTTCCCCAATATTGTCATTAAGGGATCCGAGCTCATGTTGCCTTTCCAGGTTTGATCCTCTTCCTTCTATTAAATGAGCATGTCTAATTGGAGTGTATCTTCAGGCAATCATGAAGATTGAGAAGTTGGGAGATTTGATTCTGAAGGCGACTGAACCCCAGATGGTTCTGTTCAATCTGTATGATGACTGGCTGAAGTCTATCTCATCGTATACTGCATTCTCTCGAGTTATTCTCATTATGAGAGGAATGCATATCAATCCAGACAAGACGAAGGTCATTCTCAAACCAGACAAGACTACCATCACTGAACCTCATCATATATGGCCATCTCTACAAGATGAGGACTGGATCAAGGTGAGTTGAGAGTACGGTAGAGAGGGAATCAATCACGGACTGAATTGAGGTGGAATTGGCACTCAAGGATATGATTCTGGCTGATTATGGAAAGAAGAACAATGTGAACGTGGGATCGCTCACTCAATCTGAGGTGAGAAGAAAAGAAGGGAAGGAAAGAGAAGACAAATTAACGGTGATTATTTAAGGTGCGAGACATCATTCTTGGAATGGAGATCTCCGCTCCCTCTCAACAGAGACAACAAATTGCTGAGATTGAGAAACAGACGAAGGAGCAGAGTCAGGTAAGAGGAAGGGAGAGAAGGAGGAAAGAGAGGGAGGATGGAATATATCTCTTTTAGGTGACAGCTACGACGACTCGAACAGTGAATAAACACGGAGATGAGATCATTACTTCGACAACTTCCAATTACGAGACAGCATCATTTGCATCGAGAACGGAATGGAGAGTGAGAGCAATCTCATCCACTAATCTACATCTGAGAACACAACACATCTATGTGAACTCTGATGAAGTAAAGGATACTGGATATACATATATCCTCCCCAAGAATATCCTCAAGAAGTTCATCACTATCTCCGATCTAAGAACTCAAGTAAGCATACTGAAATGAATCAATGGGTATTAAATGAGTATCTTTCAGATTGGTGGTCTTCTGTATGGTGTATCTCCTGCTGACAATCCCCATGTGAAGGAGATTCGATGTATGGTTCTCGTTCCTCAGACTGGCAATCATCAAACAGTCATGTTCCCCAATCAACTTCCCAATCATGAACTACTCAATGATCTTGAACCATTGGGATGGTGAGTGGGAATATGAAGGAATGAAATGAAATGAGTTGATTACAGGATGCATACTCAACCGAATGAACTGCCCCAATTGTCTCCTCAAGATGTGTGCACTCATGCTAAGGTTCTCACTGATAATGCAACATGGGATGGAGAGAAGACAGTTGTGATTACTAGCAGGTAAGGAAGAGGGCCATCTCTCTCTCCCCCCCCCCTCTCATTCGTTCTATCTCTTCCTTCAGTTTCACTCCTGGTTCTGTGTCACTCACTGCGTACAAGTTGACACCTTCTGGATATGAATGGGGAAAGAGCAATACAGACAGAGGACTCAATCCCAAGGGATACGCACCCTCCCATTATGAGAAGGTATTTACGAGATCTCTTCTTTTCTCTCATTATCACGAATTGATGATAACAAGCGTTGGTTTGAGGTGCAAATGTTGCTGTCGGAGCGATTCCTCGGGTTCTTCATGGTTCCATCGAACAAAGTGTGGAACTACAACTTCATGGGTGAGTAGATCTTGTCTCTCCCTTTTCTACTTCTCTTCTCTTCTCTCTATTAATCTCATTCTCTCTAGGTCCTCGTTGGCAGACATCGATGAAGTACGATCTAGTACTATCCAATCCGAAGGAATTCTACCATGAAGATCATCGACCAGTTCATTTCCATAACTTCAAGGGATTCGATGATCCTCAGGGAGTTTCTGCAGCTGATAGAGAAGATACCTTTGCTTAAGCTGTAGTGTTCACCTTTTTTTAAAAAAACATTCGTAAAATCCTGTATTTATTTATGTTGCCTGTTACGTTTCATCGGTTAGTGTCAGTAAGCCGGATTGATAATCAAGTTGTTTCCTTTTTCCAATTAGTTAATCCATCTGGTTTGTATTAAATTCTCCTATTTTCACATCTGATACTCAGTGCATCCAAAATGTTCCTTGTTTTTATTTGGAAAAAAACGATGAAGTAATTATTTAAATATTCGTGTAAAAACAAACAACACGTTAAGTCGATAGATATTTGTATATTTTGAGTAATCAGACACGTTTTTGTTGTTTTTGCATAGTTTTCTGTATACAATGGAAAAACTACATGAAGATGAAAATGAAGTAAAACAATTTAGGATTTTGATTGGGGCATGCTATCGATTAAGACACAATGACTACTCAAAACACTACTAAGAGAAAGGTTGGTTAGATTTTTCGTATAAATGTGTTGTAAAATCTCAGCGGCCGAAAAAGGTGCTGGATTACATCCAGGTGCACTTGCGTTATACTTAAAAGTACATTTGTGCTTTCTTTTCATTACCAATCGATATCATTTGTCATATGAGAAGCGCTCTGTTCTCGCTCGAGTTAGAGACATGAGAGAGGAATGTGATTCAGACTCAGATTTCGTTCACAATTCGTGATGAAGAAGAATGTCGTCATCGATCATTCGTTAATTCCCTTCAATTGGATTCATTCACTAATACTCTTTACTCTGCTGGATCAGATGCTATTATCAGAGTATGGAGAATCAATGAGGTATCTCCCTCTTCTCCCGACTTCCACGTAATTATGACATGTTAAAACTTTCGATCATTCCCTCTTTGAAAAGCTCGAAAAAAGAGAATAGGACGATAATATTTTAGAAAGAAAAGAGTGCAACATACGAGCAATCGATGGAACATCATTCCGATTGGATCAATGATCTCATTCTCTGCTGTGGAAACAAATACTGTATGATGTGATAGATATACTGATGGGAATGAACATCTATTCGTTGTAGTACTCTCTGCATCGAGTGATACGACAATTAAAGTGTGGAATTCATACAGAGTATTTTGTATGTCCACACTCAGGACACATAAAGTGGGTTGGATTGAATTGAATTATGTATTATTAGTTATGATTCGTTGACAGGACTATGTATCGTGTCTTGCATACGCTAAAGAGACGGAAAGAGCAGCCTCCGCTGGTTTCGATCAATCGATATTCTTATGGGATATTGGTACTCTCACTCGACTCACAACAACTAACAATACAGTAACGAGTGAGTAAGGGACAATGAATATACCGTATACACTTTGTATTAGCATCTTCACTGGCTGGGAATAAAGAGTCGATATACTCTCTCGCAATTAATCCCTCTTCCACTATAATCATATCCGGATCTACTGAGAAGGTAATACAAATTGAATACAGTGTCAAGAAAGAAATAATAAATACGATTGAATGACTAGATTCTCTTGAGGTTCTTCGAGTGTGGGATCCGAGGACTTGCCAGAAGATTGTCAAACTACGAGGGCACACGGATAATATTCGATCAATACAAGTGAATGACGAAGGAACGAAGGTAATTCCATATCATTTAGCGTATTCTCCTTATCTCTATTTGAATTGCAGTGTATATCAGCCAGTAGTGACGGATCATTTCGATTGTGGGACATTGGAATGCAGAGGTTCGTCTGTCAAACATATTGCACATTCATCAATTAATCATGCATATATCAATTGTTCGTTTCAGAAGTATATATACATGGAATACTCACGAGGAAGGAGTGTGGACACTCGATGTCGATTCTTCATTCTCTACCGTATTCTCTGCGGGTCGAGATAGACGAGTCTACCGTACTTCCCTTATCGATTGCTCCAGTGAACTACTTTTCATTGAGGATGCTCCAGTAAAAAAGGTTGGACAAAGAATGAGGATGAAGTTGATTTTGAGTTGTTTAGTTGATACTCAACGATCGATTCAATCCAACTCACATATGGTCATCTACTTCGAATGCTGGCATAAACAGGTATCATAAAGAGAGAAAGAGAGAATGATGAGTTTATCTTTTTAGATGGCATCTTACTCCTCCTTCATCTTCCCTCTTCGATAGTATCACTCCTTCCATCCACTCTCCAGATATTTCCATTCCTGGAGCTCCTTCAATTCGGTACGTATCATCTTCCTTTTCCCTCATTGCCTATTGTAATTCAATATTGTTCTTAAGCCAACACGTCGTTCTCAACGATAAGAGACACGTTGTAACTCGTGATTCGAAAGGAGACGTCGCTCTATTCGATGTTCTATCTGCATCTAAAGTAGAGAGAGAGAGAGAGTTGATAGACAGAGTGATCATATATGATTAAGGTGCATGAGTATGGTCAAGTAGCAATGGAAGATGTAGTGAAGGAATACTTCAAGAAGGTCTTCGTCCCCAGTTGGTTCACTGTCGATCTCAAAAGTGGAGTAAGTCATCTTCCCCTTTCTCAACGGATCACAATCTATTATAGTTCTTGTCGATAGTATTAGAGGAATCTGATGTATTCTCTGCTTGGATATCAGCTAAAGAGGCGGGATTCGAAGACAACGAGACTAAAGGTATGTCCTATCAATTTAATTCATTTGAAGAAATTCCATTCCAGTCAACTATGGAGGGATGCTTTTGCGTGGACTTTTCTCCCATTGGCGTGTGGCAGAATCACATCATGATTCAATAGGAGAAGTGGCGACAAGAGGATATCCACAAGTTCCTCCCCATACTCCTCTTATTATATGCGAGGCATCAGGACGACCTCTACTTCGATTACTCGTTAGTACTTACTTTTCTCCTTTTTATCTATCGTATATGCTCATCAATATTCCTTTTCAGGTCAAAGACGCATCGATGGAAGCTCAGTCGAGCCTTCTCTCGGAAGTGATCCCACAATGGATTACAAACGTAGTTCAAATGAATGATCTACCAAAGTTCAACAAAATGCCATTTTTCCTAGCACCTCATCCAAGTCTTCACGTGAAAGCTCCAAAGAAGTAAATTCGTGATTTTTTTAAATTGGAAACGAATGAAAAATTGATTGCAGAGACAGACTATCGGCTACAGAGATGTTGCAAGTGAGGAAGGTATTGGAGCATGTTCTACAGCACGTTCTACAAGGATCTACAGGGGAGAATCCTATGGGAGAGAACTTGGTCCCACCACCAATACCTGCCAATATAGAAAATAAGTTAGAGCTGTACTGTCATGATCAAAAACTGGATCCAGACATGGACTTGCGTACTGTCAAACATTTCATATGGAAGCAAGGAGGCGATCTTGTTCTCTTCTATAAGCCAATCAAGTAGGAACTGTTCCATTTCATTCATTGTAAACTTGCGCACACATTCAATAGAAAGATGTATACGGGTTATTTGAATTACATCGAAGGTTGTAAAGCTCGAAATTAAGATTTGTGTAATGCAACTTGACATAATATTTTTGAATTATTATTGCGTTATAACAAATAAAAAGCTACTTGTCAAATGTTTATTAGTACGTTCATACTTACTGAATTCGAATGAGAGGGTCGGGAAAAAGAGAGCAAGTTGGTAAGGAGTGCAAATTATGGAATACGTACTGTACAAGGGAAGGCACTGCCACGCTCATTTCTTTCCTTTTTTGGGAGGAGCTCCTTGAGCAGTTCTCGGCGGAGTTATGGGGCGGTTCGCTCCAGTTGTCCCGTATGGAAATTTCTTCTTGTCTGCAGGTTTCAGAATCTGAAAAATATCGATTTTATAAACGTATACAAGATAATTTTTGCATTAGTACAATTTTATAATATAAATGAGCAGAGCGACAAGGAACTTACTTGGAATGAGCACATAAGAGTTTCGTCGACAGTCATCATCGAGCCGGCGTTATCGAATTCACCACAATAATTAGGTGCAGAGAATAGAGTAACTAATTGCCGCTTAGCGAAGAATTCATAACCATCTTCAACCACCTACAATTTTTTTATAAATATTTTGGCCATATTTTCTCGTTTTTGTAGACATACAAATAAATTCCCTTAGAAAGAAACTCAAATCAATAAAAAAATAGTTACCTGATGAGCTCGGCAAATTAGATCGAGGTCATGCTTGTGAAGGAACTTTCCAACAATTTCCGGACCGAAAGTGAACGACACTCCTCTGTCATTTTCTCCCCATCCCGTGACATCTTTGTCAGGATCAGACCATAGAAGATCGCACAAGAGACCTAGAAAATAATAATAAAATGATGAAACTCGTAAACGCAAATATAACGAATACTACAAACGTAGAAATCAAGAGGTTAAAATACCTTGATCAGGTACATCCGTCGGTCTCATGATGCGGCGAATCTGCTCCATAGACTGCAAATCGGGAGAGAGACCACCGTGGCAGCAGAAAATTTTCTCATCAATGATCGCGGCAACAGGAAGGCAGTTGAAGCAATCAGTGAATGTCTTCCACAGTTTGATGTTATACCGCCGTTTGCCTGATACATGTTAATTACTGCATATTCTTTGTTTCGCTTAACAAACATTCATCATAGAATCCATATATCCTGTTGATCGAGGCACACTCATGGTTTCCGCGCAGGAGGAAGAAATTTTCGGGATACTTGATCTTGTATGCGAGAAGGAGACAAATCGTTTCGAGTGACTGCTTTCCTAAAAAATAAATTATTAAATATTTTACTTTGATAATTATGATGTTTTATGAATGAAGAATTATGCTATAAACCCCTAGGAAAAGGCAAATGAACTTCTGAATACTCTCACCTCGATCTACGTAATCTCCCAGGAATAGGTAGTTTGACTCAGGAGGGAACCCTCCATATTCGAACAACCGAAGCAAATCATAGTATTGACCATGAACATCACCTGAACCATTCGCTCAATTGTTTCGCGCTAACAAGAACGAAACTAACCGCATATTTTGAGGGGTGCTTCCAACTCAAGCAGTATCGGTTGAGAAAGAAAGATTTCGCGGGATTTCAAACATAATCCTTTGATTTCATTCTCTGTCAACTGAACATTCTTGCCGGGCTTTGAACCACGAACTAAAATGATCACATTCGAATGGTCTTGTAACTTTTTTGTTGAAGTAGGAGAATATTGAAATCAAAACATACCTTCTAGCAATCGAGCGATGATGTTATCGAGATTAAGCTTATCGGTCTCCGCCATGCCTCCGACGGGTTACCCGGAGAGGAGTGAGCCTTCAAAGAAGCAGGTAACACAGAACAATCTGTAACTCCAATATGAAAGACAAACTAATAAAATATATACAGATTAAAATAGTAAAAAAATTTTTGGGGCGAATTTGGTAAGCAACGCGGTTTTACGAGACGCAACGCGGTTTTCGTTTGGACGCTAAAGAGAGGAAGAAGAGGAAGGGTTTGGAGCGTTTGAAAGTGTACTCCGCGGTGCTTACATAACTACAAATAAAATATGTTACCCAACCGTAAATTCTAAAAAAAATTTAATTTTTACACCTAATACGCAATACTCGAGTAAGGATAGGTAATCGTAGGCCCACTAAGTGGTATGTGAGGTAATAATTGTTAAAAACTTAGTGGGCTGATATTCTTTATTCCACAAAGTTAGCTGGCCCACGATTAGCTCAGATCCTGAGATATCCTTAATCGCGTAATGTCACAATCCGTTACGACAAACGATGAGAAAATACTAGAGAATCTATTTGGGGAATTAGGCGAAATTTCCGTTTGAATTGCCGCGCTGTATTTTAATCTAAATTTTGAAATTATTCTCACTAAAGATACAAATTAAAATGTAAGAAACTAAAAAGGAGCAATAAAAACTCAAATTTCCTCAAATTTTCAAAAAAACCCACCCTCAAGTTAGAGGGGAAGCGTGCTAGGAGAGAGCTACACTTGCTTTCCATCTCGTGACTTGGTTAGTGCTCGTGATTTATCGATTTCTAGTCGACTCCTTACTAGTGCGTCTTTTCTATGCCTCCCTCAGCCATACACAACAAGACTGAGAATAAAAAGAAGAAGGGAAAGGGACAGCAGAATGTTGCTGCTTCCGTTTGTCCGGTGCAGACGGTAAGAGTCGTCTCTCTCATTCTCTGTCGTACTCTTCTCTCGTTTTGATCAGGTGCAGCCCCAAGTGCAAGAAAAGATGGTAGAGGACGAGACTCCTCCCCTCGCCTCACTCTCAAAGATGGAACGAGAGTCGCCAAAGATAACCACTACGGCATCGGTTAACCCGATTCGAATCGTTCCATCCAGTAAACCGACTGTTCCCGTCTGCAGAGGGCAATTAGCAAAGCCTCAGCCTGTACAGTACGTTTTTTAAAAAAAAAATTTGTATTCACAAGTTGAAGCACACATATGCAGTGAAAGAAAAAAGTGTTTTTTTTGCAGTAATAGTGGAGTGGTCAGCGCAGTCGCTGATATGATCCATAGTTCCATACCCGTTTCGTCCACGAATACGGCTGATCAGCCTGAGAAGATTGAGTGGGTGGAGCTGCAAAGGTGTGAAACTGGTATGTCCATGTATCTAAAGTACCATTTTATTCATAATTTTCTTGCAGCTACTTCTTCTAAATCGGTGGACCTTCTTGTGATTGGTCTTGCTCGAGGATTTCAAATCTGGATTCTGAATGTCAGTGAAAACAAATAGATGGGCCACAAATCGAATGCTTTCAGGAAGATTCAAATTGGGAAGAAGTTCTGTCGGAGAGACAAGGACCGATCCGACTGGGAAAGCTGCTACCTCAGAATCCTGAGCCCTTGAATGAACATGACAAAGATGTGTACGTACTCTAATCTTCTTTTCTCAATTAATAAAGTGTTGGTTCAGATTGGGGTCGCAAAGACCTTTATTCGCAATCGTCGATGCGTCGTCTCCTAATCTCGACAAACAATTTTGTGTTCTCACACTCCTCTCACTTTCCACTGCTCAGAAACTGAGCAAATTCACGTTTGATGAACCTATTTCTGCTATTCAAACAAGTAACAAGTAAGAAATTGGATTGATACGACCTCGTTTTATATATGATATTCATTTTTCAGGTTCACAGCTCTGGGTTTATCGTCATTGATTGTGGTTCTCGATTCGTTCTCTTTACAAGAGAGATTCCGTGTGAATATGAGCTGTCCATCAGAGGGATTTGCTCCTGCCATGTCTCTCTGCTCTTCTTTCCTCGCTTTCGCACATCCAAAGGTTTGACAAGTTGGACAATTTGTTTCCGTATCGATAGATGGTGATTAATATGTTTCGCAATAGATGTACACGTGACGGATCTTGCTTGCAATTACGATCACGTGATGTGATTGTACTTGATTATATTACAAACCTTTCTTTTCAGCCAGAACAAGCAGAACTTTCGTGTGGAGGATTGGATTTGGATCAGAAGGAAACACAGTCAACTATGACTGGACAGATGCTGCAAGTGAGTCCTCTTCCTCTCATATTTATTTTAAAATAGTATACAATCACGAATTCATGAAAATTATTTCAAGGCAATTTCGCGTACGATGACGACACTGAACGAATCTGTATCGGGAACAGTAACTCGAGCGTGTGGATACTTGGGAGTTGTAGATCTACTCACTCCATCCTCATCAATTCCCAATTATCCCAATGTCATCGCTCGTTTCCTTGCCCATCAATCCCCTCTCGCACACATTAATTTCTCCCCAGATGGAAGGTGAGCTAGATTGGCAGAATTACGCTTTTTACTAATCATAAATATTTTGAGATGCGTGGCGACAGCAGATGAGTGTGGTAATACATTCCATGTGTTCCTTCTTCTTCCTCATGCAATCACTGTTAGTCTCGGAGCAGTTCAACATCTCTATCGTCTTCATCGCGGCAATACTCCTGCCAAGGTTACTCACATTTCATTTATTCTATTTTAATAGTAAATTTCAGTTAATATCATCATGTTGGTCATTGGATGGTCGTTGGTTAACAGTGGCAACGAATCATGGAACCACTCATATCTTCGCAGTATGTCCGTATGGAGGACCGCCTAGTCATAGAAGTCACAATGGAAGACTAGCTAATAAGTGAGATTCTTTGACTAGATCTTTCGTTACTTCGGGTGATTCTGATATGTTATACATTGAGTGGAGAATTGGGCTGCAGCTGTAGCGCGTTTCATTCGTTTGCTATATTCAAATTTTACATATTTGTTCCTTAAGAGAATCTCGATTCCTTCGGTCGGCAGGACTAATGGAAGAGCCAGTGATCGGAACAAATGCACCTTCTAGAGAGAGAAGACATAGTGGATCTCCACTTACCTATAAGTCAGTTCACTTCATTTTTATTTATATGATTAAATTGTTACTATAGGAAGCATGCATCTCAAGACAAGGGTTCGATAGCTAAGGCGGCCCTCAATCCACGCATCGGACCTTATCCCGCACCCGTAACCTTGAATACTACCAAAAAAATTCGAGTGAGTTTCCAGCTATTTTGAACCGCTAAAATATTCTCACTATTTTTTATAACTCCCTCTAAAACAACCTTGTTTGTTTTTTTGTAAACTCATAACTGGTAAGAATATAATGTTGAGGAGTCGACTCTCTCCGCAGATAAGATCTCTGCATGGGCATCTGATCTCACTCCCGTTTCACTCACCTCTTCTTCCGGTATTCTTTCAATTACACTATTTCTCCATTAATTTTTTAAATGACGTACTTTAAAGATGAGATCTACTCAGGTCGTAAGATGGGAGTGGCATCGAATTCTCGTCTCTCTGTCCTTCTCAAGTCAAATGTAATCTACATAGCTCGTGCAGATGGAATAGTTTGTTCCTATGAGATGAGACTCCCAACATCGGGTAGCTTATTCGTATATCATAATTCAAAGAAAAAATAGAGACGATAAAATGAATGAGAAGAAGAGATATATTGAATTACAGTTTCGCCCGACGATTTGCCTAAGCTTGAAATTCTTCCGATCGCCACATGGACACTGACTAGAACTAAGAGAGGTGACGATGTCAGAGCTCCACTGGCTAGAGAAAGGTCAGCACCTATCATGTTTTATTTTTCAGTTTTTCTTAGTGGTAACCAAAAGATCGTAGCTAATTGAAGGATATTTCCAGTACTCTTATGAGCGTCCTCTATGACGACAACGTGAATGTTCGAAAAACGTCTGTCGAAGGAAGAGATTGGATCCCAGAGGTTTTTTTTGTTGAAATACCTGCTGGCCATCATGAATTGTCATACTTGTGGTTCACACTCATAATAATAATGACTAATTGTAAGGTGGAAGTGCATGCTTATTCGGGTCCTCATCGTCGCCTATGGCAGGGACCACAGTTCTCATTCTATATTTACAATGAAGATAAATCAACGAATCTGGTACGTCAAATTTTGATGTTACACTTGCAGGAAAAACATGAAACAGCACAACTTTTGAAGATCTTTCGATTTATTGCCAATCTAGTGGTAGGATTGTTCCATTCCTTTTTTTTAGGATATATTTGAGGTCGATTAAAAAAAGTCTTTCCAAGATCAATAAGACCTAGTGTTGATATTGCCAAACAATAATGGTGTGCAGAAGAAATTGTTCGAAACACCGTTATTCAAGTTTAGTTTGAGATGTCTAATGGCCCATAATTGTAGATGTCGACACAGAAGTGTGTGCCCATTGTAATGGGAGAAGGAATGATGAGAGGAGACGATGATCTTAAACATGCTACTAGAATTGAATATGGAAGTTGGACTAGCGAAAAGGTACTTTCTTTCTTATTCCACATTGCATATATTCGGCGATGAATTATCGCCTGGTTCTCTTTACTCATTTGTTCTCTCCTCGAACAAACTCCTCCTAATGTTGCCATATTGAACGTCGCCCTTAGAATTGATAGTTGTCGATAACTTTGAAAATTTCTTACGTGTTTTCACATTTCATATTTTATTAATTGTGTATTTAAATAAGAAAACAATCTTTAAGGAAATTCATGGAGTGGTAGACGAATTGGATGATATCCAGAAGGCGATTACTGAAGCGATGAAGGAAGTCCATGTTGATACAGAGGACACGGTCAGTTTACATGTTTCAACTTCCATCCTTCTTTTCTATAGCGATTCTAGTTGTTAATTGGTTACTTTGATGATTGATGAGAAGTCATTTCTAGCGTGTCTCTGATGACGAATTTTACGATACTACATCAATCGGAGGTAATCGTAGTGATAAAAAAGAAGATCTTCTTCACTTCGATGATGATGATTTTGAGTGAATATGTAAATAGTCTGTAGATAACGATAGTGTACTTGTTTTTTTATATTGTCAATAACTTGTATATAGGCGGAATTTTTCTCTCTAAATGTTGTACAGCGCGATTCTAGTCTGGGTGTTGCTCTATCTACCCAATGTATATCCAAGATCCTGATGGTGACATTAGTCACTTATTTGTTTAGCGTGTACTTTTTTGTATTTTCATTGTAAAAAAAACTCTTGTACGGTGTAGATCAAATTGAATATGCCTTGAACCTGGAATTGTCTAACCTCGTATGCTTTTAAAGCTGCCATTTAATTCATTTTCACAATCAATACAATAGTTTGAACCTTTTTTTTACTTTTGCTAAAATTAGGTATTTCACTTCACAGTTATTTGCTTGTGTCTTTAAATTGGAACTTTCTTATCGGTCGACATGTGAATGCTTTCTTCCCTATGTTAAATGCACTTTTATAAGTTGTTCTAGTGATTTTATTGCGGCCGGCCGCTTTATTCACATCGAATTTATTGAAATTGTCTAAATATTGATAAAATTAAAGAGAATAATTCGATCTTCAAAATTTACGTACAAATGAGGGGGAGGGGTGTGAAATATTTGTCATTTCGTTGGTCTTTTATCTTTGTGGGAGGTCGATCAGGAATGACTAAGGAAGACAACACTTCTAGGTAAGTAACTTCATAATTCTTTTCACTTACGTAAGGAACATTTTAAGAAAGAGAATTTCTCCTGAGTTAACAACTGATTCCAAAAAGAGCAAAAACTCTGACAAATCTAAGAAATCGAAGACTAAATCTAATGGTGAGATATTGGTTAAAATTGGTCGAGAAGTTAAAGAAGGAGGGGCACGACCAACCAAAGAAATATCCCACCGCGATTGGCTTGCGTTTATAACGCGGGTTCTGTACTTTTTCAGTTTTCGATAGTTTTTCAATTTTTTCGCAGGTACGATAACTGCGGATTTTCGCCGCTGCGGCTCCTTTGTTTTTTAATTGATTTTTTGCGTCGTTTTGCTCGCTATTTCTAGTTTCGATTTATGTTAGGATGCATTAGGACAGGCTGAGCACTCCATATTATAAGTTTTGAACATGGTTGAAGCTTAAAATCGTAATATAATGGACGAAGTTTAGACGAGCCCTGTTTGTACACCTTATTCGATTTGTTTTTTCATTCCCGTTGTGGTATCCTAGTCTATTTATAGTTAATAATTGGTGTTCTTACTGCATTAATGTCAGTCTATGATATTTTACGCCCGAACGCGCAACAAAACGCGTTTGTGTTCGACCTCCCGATCCGTTGTCACTAGCTCCCCATTGCAATTTCCTTGCCCACCATTTTCGCGTGATTCTTTTCTTCATATTTACTCGATTTTATTGGTTTCAACAACTGAATTCATCTGATTAAGGTCACCGTGACCTCCAGCGTGTCCGCATGTGGCAATACTGCCTGCGGCCGAACTAGACCAAGGTAATTGTTGTTATTAATTATTTAAAAAGGTCGTGGAATCTTGCATGAGTATAAAAATATAAATTTAGGTTGAATAAAGTAAATGACAGTCGAGTTGTTGAATAACAACACCAAGTGTACTACTGCCTTCCCTCTGAGCCGAAAAAAACTTGTGTTCCATGTTGTTATAATGCAATGAATACTTGTTTTATAGGCCGACAAGCCCGGATCGAAGGTCAACAAGAAGGAGGTCGTCGAGGCCGTCACCATCCTCGAGACCCCTCCCATGGTCATCTCGGGAATCGTCGGATACATCGATACCCCCAATGGACCCCGCCCCTTCAAGACCGTATTCGCTGAGCAGCTGTCTGAGGACTTCCGCAGACGCATGATCAAGAACTGGTACGTCTTATATTTAGATTTAGCGGCATTCCTTTACTTCAGTGCCCAAACGCCTCGCTTTTACTTGTGGGTAGTGAGAAATTAGCGAGTTATCGAATGAGCAAGGAATAAAATAGCTCTCTACTTTTGAGCACTAAATAAAGAAGTGCCGGTTAGGATAGTTACGCCATGCTCGGTCCCATTCCTGCTTCTGTGAGATTTGCCTGACCGGCACTTCTATAGAACAGGGGGCCAGGTATAGAAATCCTAAACCTTCTATATCGGGCTGATGCATACGTTTCTTTCCTTGTGTAGCTCAACAAGTTATTTTCCTACTCAAATACCCCGGTTCACAATCATTCACAATCAATAAGGGCTTTTATGAACATTTTAGTGCCCGTAAACACTGAGAAGTTCTATAGAAATGCCCAAAAGTACGACCCTATTACAAAATTATAATTTTGCGGAGAGAAGAGACACAGCCAATCCAACACCACTATGATTCAGCATAGACATTAGCATTAGTAATTAGCATGGTTAGACTCGATTCATAGTGCTTAGTCTGCCCTTTGTATCCCTGCCCCCCCCCCCCCCTATTTTATAGAAGTGCTGGCAAGGCAAATGTAGTGTGCTGACATTATTCGGTGATGATTCTGTCCGATTTTATTGATTAATAGCATCCACTTCACCGCTGCCTTCTTTCTGAACCAAAGAAAGACAATATGTGGCATAAACTCAAACTTTCATTTAATATTTTTATTCAAATTTCAGCAGAAGCTTCTCAAGCACCGCAACAAGAAGGCCCACATTATGGAGGTCCAGCTCAACGGAGGGTCCATCGCCGACAAGGTCGAGCGGGCTAAGGAGCGTCTGGAGAAGCAGGTTTGTTTTACCTCCAGAAATATTTATATAAAATTTGATAACTCATTCATTTGCCCTTCTTCTCAGTTATTATTCTTCCCAGCCAGTTTTGACATACTTTGAGTAGTCGGTAGTCGTCAAACTGTTCTTTCGACACTCTAATTACGGCATTATAGATGTTTTATCATTATGATTAAATTAATTTGCATTACTTGCAGGTCCTCATCGACCAGGTCTTCGCCCAGGACGAGATGGTCGACACCATCGGTGTTACCCGCGGAAAGGGATTCAAGGGTGTGACTTCCAGATGGCACACCAAGAAGCTTCCTCGCAAGACCCGCAAGGGTCTCTGCAAGGTGAGCAATGTATTATGTTTTATTTTGGGCGAATAGCTGTGATTCTTGGAAAAATAAAGTAGTGTACATAATGGTCTTTGCTGATAATCCATACCCGGTTCTGAGCATATTTAGCAGTTCACTGTGGTTCATTACATTATGGCATTTCTAATAAATATTCTTCCAGGTCGCTTTTATTGGCGTGTAGCCTTCGAGAAGATCACCCTCAAGTTCATCGACACATCGTCCAAGTTCGGCCACTGACGCTTCCAGACCACCGAAGAGAAGAGAGCCCCCTCGTGGCCGAGGAGAAGGCTGCCCAGCCACTCATTTATTTTGTTACTTTTGTTTTGTAAGATAAATTTCTTATCGTAATCTATCAAATGTGCATCAACATATCATTTCATGAATAAGTATCCCCATAGACTACGGTAGCAAGACGGTTGACTGTTAGAAAATAAAACAGTAGTTTTGAATTTTTGAATCCAATTAGTCGAATGATTTCAAAACGACGTGATTCGTGAATAGATGTGAATAGATGAATAGATGTGAATAGATTTCGTCGTGAATAGATGGGAATGAATATATATATTATCGTAGATTACTGTAGACGAACAAATCATGTCTGCATGCTTTGCATCACGAAATATCTTGTAAATTTGACGAGCTTGTTGAGAGAAACCCGTATGTATCAGCGAAACGCTAGTTTTGACGGTATACATACTCTCACGAGTAGCAAGCACTCATCACCCCTCGTGGAGTAATGGTAAAGTTGCCGACTTGAAAGCGCGCAGTTGTTGGTTCGGTTCCCGACCAATGCTATTCTATTGCTGTTTGCTCGATAATCGCAAACATTCAATCAATATCAGGGTACAGTATCCAAATTGCCTGCCCCCTAGCCCAAACTTTGATACTTCATAGCTGGCTTCAATGACGTTTGTAGCACTTCGGATAAAGCAATCTCTGATCGGGTGGGCATCCCCTAGTGCCCTGTACTGCCAGTCTATATGACACAAATGGTCGTGCCCCTCCTTCTTTAAGTTATGTAGGAGATTTACCTTTAGAGAAGAAAGTGAATCTCTCTCGAGGAACGTTATGTAATAATCAAAGCAAAATATGTGAAAGATATATGTCACTTAGATAGAATAGTTTACTGTTTCTGGCGAGGGGACTGACATCTGCTGTACTGTAATACAGGAATAGATTAACTGAAGAGCGTTTTGGCTAGGCTTATAGATTAATACTGAGTTCGTTTTACTGAGGTGATATCTAACTGTGGGAATAATATTAAATGTCAGACTCGAAACGGTCAGAGATAATAAAAAAGAAAGGAGGGAAAGAAGAAGTCTCATTGGGACCTCCCAGCGATAAAGAAATGAAGAGTCTCAAAAGGAAAAGTGAACTTATGGAAGCAAAAAAGGAGAATGAAGAAGAAAAAGAAGATAAGGAAGTACGTTAGATAATTGTATTGTATAATATAATATGAAAAGCGTAATACATATTATGTTTAAGAAAAAAGAAGAGAAGGATACGAAGGAATCTCCTCTGGTCGTGGATGGAATTCAGACAACAGAAAACTCCCCGTTACTGTTGAATTATCAGCGATTCAATCAATAATTGTACCCATTACAGGAGATCTGAAGAGAAGACAAAGGAAGTTCAAAGTGGACAGGAACTGGTGCCAGGTATCAATTAAATGAAATGTGTAAACAATAGATCGAATCTAGGGGAATCGAGACAGTCTGTAACCGGAATCAAAGGACAAGAATTCAGAAACATTTCGTACACAACCATCATCATTGTCTTCATAGAATTGGTTTCCAACATCACTCTTCAAATATTGAAAATATATGTTTAGGTGCTATGCCTATCAGCATTTATCTATGTACTCCAAGAAAGGATGTTTCTTCTTCCGAAAATAATAATCTGTATCAATCTCGGAATAGTCTTTCTATCTTCAGTTTCTCTTTTGATCGTCCTGGTAAGCTCACAAATATATTACTAGTCATTCCGTAGCCGAATGGACTTAATTTGTCTGATGATAAATAAAGGAATATGTTTTCAGTTCGCTCGTTTTCATGTTTCTCTATTCGAAACAGATAGTCAATTAAAGTATGCAGTGACGTGTGCTCGAAGATTCCTTGTTAGTTATCTTTTCTATTCAATTGATAATCATTCTTCTTTTAGCTTTTCTCATCTCATTCCATTCGATTCTTCCTTTCTCTATGTACTCTAATCTTCTCAATTCTTCTTCCTGAAGGAGCTCTTATTGGAATCTCTACCGTACTCGTCTGTCTCTCACTCATCCATGTCATATTCTCTCTCAAAATGCAACCAGTCATTCCTTCCCCATGTTAATCCCTTCCATTCAAATCACTCAAACAACTCTTCTTTCTCCTCCAATTTCGCTTATAAACTTATATCATAAACTGAATCGAAGTGGAAAGATGGCTAAATATTGCCAAATAATATAGAATTAGCGCACTCGCTCAAAACAATAATTCATTCCCACAATAGTCGTTGACAGATTCAGAAAATACTTTGTTTATCACATTTGTTCTATTTACACGTGTCGATCAAGGAACGACCTAAGGGATTTGCACACAGAAGGAATCCTTCAAGGAATTATCTATCACACTAAATTTCAATTTACAATGTATCAAAAATAGAGCAGTTCAATCTATTATGCAGCATCGAATGATAAATTATGGCGATACTTGAATCATGATCATTCTATTCTGTCTTTCTCTGCTTACTTCTTGGTTTATTGGCGAATAGTAGATCTCTCGAGTAATGGAATCCTCTATTGACCCAATGGCCATAGATGGCAAACATCGCTGCTTCAGTTTCGTGACGAATCTTAATCATAATATACATTCACGACACAGTTCATGCCCATCACCTGGCCTGGCCTCTACCTATTTTTCCAGTGATATTGATGAATGTAAACGAGGTAATATAATTTGATCACTAAGTATGCCCCCTTTGATCTCTCTAGTTCGAGACATTCCCACTTCTACTAGAGCTTTTATATTACGCTAATATTAAAAATAAGGGAGAATTTCGATGAATATTTGAATGCGCGAATTGACAAAATTTAAATAATAATATAATGCATACTTCTCTATCTCGGAAGGGTCGTTTTCTGATTGTATCTCGATCGATAACTCCCTTGAGATCGCGATAGTGAGAAAGACGAATTAGGAATCTTGAAATAAACAAGTTTACTCCATTATATAAGGTATTATCATTTGTGCTCACCTAACAAATATAATGGAATGGCGGAATAGTTGTCTGTAGTCTCTCTTTTTCTTGGCTTCTTTCTCAGCCTTTGTAACTCCCATCCATTGATGATTCAGTGCATCATTAGCACTTAATCTCGTCAATGGATCCACTACGAGTAGACCCGATATCTCAATATAATACATTCAATTTCCCTCATTTCTTCCATTTTTTCTTACCAGATTCTTCGCATCAGCAGTCACATTTGTCCATTGCTCACCTTCGAAATTATACTTCGCTTCCTGGAATTATAATTTTTATAAATCTGAAAAACGATGTTTTTGTAACCTGAATCATTCTCATCATCATCAATTGCTTCCTATGATAGAATGGTGCATATCCAGCCATGAGAGTGTACATTATTACTCCAAGTGCCCAATTATCAACCTTAATCATTCCAATTAGTTCTATTATCTATTAATCCCTCACCTCCATACCGTACCCTGGCGCATCCTCAAACATTTGACATTTTAAAGTCTCCGGTGCAAGATATCCAGGAGTCCCGCATAGTTCTTTATTATTAAATAAGAGTGGATGAATAAATATAAGGATGGATACCCTTTAGCTTCTTTCCATTGTTAAGTCGAGTAGCGAATCCGAAATCAGAGATAACAATTCGCTCATCGTCAATACAAAGAATATTCTCCAATTTGAGATCTCTATGGACGATATTTCGAGAGTGCATAAAAGAGACTCCTTCCAGTAATTGACGCATTAGACGACGAGTCTCAAATCGACAATAGTCAATGTACCTTTTTTGTTTCTAATAGAATCACACGTTACAAGTAGTTTCTGTGAAAACAATTGCCCACTCACCTTCTTTTCAGAAACAGTAACACTCGAATTGAGTTCATCGAATAGTTCTCCTCTTGCCATTTCAAAAACGGCGAAGAGAAAAGAGGGAGTTTTATAGAAGGCGTAGATCGATACTGAAAAGCAGATGAGGTTGATATCAACATCATTGATATCTTAAATAACAACCGCTTTCCAAATTTTTCACATTGCATTACATTAAATGCCTGACATTCGTACCGGATTATATATGTAAATGATATATGCTCGTTAGATAACTGACTAATAGATGGATGTCCATGAAGCTCCCTCAGTAATGCTACTTCACTTTCCGTTTCTTCTCTCAATCGATTTGCTTCTTCATCACTTTGTTTATCCGTTGTGATGTCCACTATCTAAAAAGACCATTCTTATTTAGTGGAACTGAACTAATCGTAAAGTGGAACTATCACTGCATTATTATTAGTCTCAACAAAGGTAAAGCAACATGAGGTTACCTTGACAGCAAAGTTTTTGCCAGTAGCCTTCTCTAGACATTTCCTAACAGTTGATGCGAGACCACGACCAAGAATCTGAAATAAAGTGCATGATACCCTATTAGATGTCCCGATCAGTGATAAATTGATATATTCTCACATCTTTAGCCTCAAAATCAACGTAGAATCCTTCTTCCTCGAAATGTCCATCTGAAAAGTTTGTCCTATACAAAACATAATGGGTTCCGTCTCTCGGGTGTCCCTAGGCGAGAGCGTACGAGAAACTCTTCTCTAGAAGTACCCCAAGATATTACGACTTCGAAATAAGTAAATGACACCAGTAGGCAATGACAAGCCATTAGGATATGAGCCATCGTGAGATATGTGGGAAGTATTAGCTTACCCGACAACGGAGTAGATCTATCGTATAACATCTTCGTACAAGGGCAAGACTATGAAACACACACTGTTCCCGTCGTACAATCACTTCATTTCTCGTTCACAGATCTATAATTGGACGTGCACAGTAAGTAGATACGCCAAGCTATTTAGATATTGCTCGAGTGGATAACTACCTCTTTGAGAAACTAATGAAATATTAAAAAGTAATTCATTTCATAGGAGAGATAGTGAGATTGATCACAAGTAAGGAAGAGAAACAGAGAGAATAAATTGACCAAGTGGAGACTCGATCTGTATAAACGAAAGGATGGAGACCCTTACTCGAGAACCAATCGATAACAACTATTACCTATGAGAAGACATACTCTACTCTATCAGGGCACTTAGCGTATTCGATGAGTCGAAGAGAAAAAAAAGAAAACAATCAAACAGACAACAACTTATGAAATATTAAAGAAAATCTTGTAGACTAAATCAGGTAATTATCTGAGATACAGAGAAAGATCGAGAGATGATAATGGAAAGAACACGGACATAAAAGGGGATTGGCGGAACTGAGTGATAGGATAAGAGAAAACTTGAGCACTAATTGATAATTGAGATAATTGAAGGACTAGAGAGAAGAGAGCGAGGGATATTCCATCTACCTAGATCTATATGAACGGATAACAGTCACGGGGTGCAATTGTCACAGTAGATCAATGGATAATGAACTAGATGGGGAATGGATATCACTCGAATGAATGATGATGTTCCTCTTCTGAATTAGAAGTTGGAGGTGTGGATCCTCCTCCAAATGAAGTCGATTCACGGAATAGAGAATGACACATCTTCACTAATTCATCCTTCTGAAATTATAACCATATTCGATATGATAATTGATAAAGGGATTCTAATTAACCTCTTCATTCTTCCATTCTCCCATTCTTCCATAGTCAACTGCATCCTTCAACTTCGTCAACATGGGCAGAGTTCTCAAATATTCCATTCATACGTTGAGATAATAATGGTGATATTTTTACTTACCTGTTAACGAGTTTCTCATCGAATGATCTTGCAATAGCTGATTTGACAGAAGAGACAGAGGATGGATCGATGAGGATTGAACACTCGTACACTACAATTACATTTTATTACTATTGAATATTCTTTTAAGCCTCCGTTTGTCAAATGATTCACCAGCTAGTCGATGAGGGAATGAATCCTTGAATTGAGTCTTGACCATCTCATTCAATCGAATGGGATCAATTCCAGATGGGAAAAGAATATCCATGGCCTCCTTTGCTATCTCAGCCACTGTTCCATTTAGAGAGACTGTCTTATCTACAATCGAATTAACATTGATGAAGAGTGTGATATTAAGTAGGGAAGATAGGGAAGGATCAACTGACAATGAAGAAGGAATTGGATCTTTGCAGTATGAAGAAGAGGATGATCAGGATCGATGGAGTGAGCTCCCAGAAGAGATTGAAGCATCAACAGTACCTTTCCCTTAACATGATCATTGTATTCCATCTCTCCCTGTCCCCTCCCCTCCCCCCTCTCGTACCTTTCTTCTATATACTTCAGCAGCAAGAGTGTATCCAGTGACATGAGTGCATCCCAATTGGAGAAGAGGAGAGGCGAATTTAGCTGCTTCATCCAGAGGATTCTCACACTTGACAAGATCTTCTGCATCCAGAGTCACCTAGAGAGAGAGAGAGAGAGAGAGAGAGAGAGAGAGAGAGAGAGAGAGAGAGAGAGAGAGAGAGAGAGAGAGAGAGAGAGAGAGAGAGAGAGAGAGAGAGAGAGAGAGAGAGAGAGAGAGAGAGAGAGAGAGAGAGAGAGAGAGAGAGAGAGAGAGAGAGAGAGAGAGAGAGAGAGAGACTCACAATGGGAACATCATCGATACCATTCTCCTTTTCCTTATCTTTCTTCTTTTCTTCCTTCTTTCCCTTATCTTTCTCTGCTTCTCTTGCCTTCTCCTTATTAGCTTTCCTCTTCAATTTCTTCAATTCAGCAGCACTTAATTTATCATCTCCAGTTGCCTTCTCTGGCCAGATATCTCCCGGACGATCAACAATACGAAGATAGATCTAAATAATCATCCATTACCTCCCTCCCTCCCCTCCTTTTCTTACCTTGATAGCCATTTTAGCAGCCTTATAGTAGAATTCGTGATCTCTGATCTTATCCTCCAATCTCAAGAGTCTAACGTATGCACACAGAGTTGACTTGCGAAGACAATAAGTATGGAAATCGAATTGATCTTCGTAGATGCCAACGAAGTGCTGAGAGGGAATAATCGATTGATGACCTTCCATCACCTCCCCTTCACTCTCTCCCTCACCTGCTCTACTTGATGACACATCTTTAGTGCTTCACCATAATTACCAAGTATCCTATTAGCCTTGGCAACTTCCGTCTCATACCACATACATTGCATATCAGTGAGAGAGACAGATGCCTTCACATTCTCCTGTAATCTCTCTCCCTTCCTTCTCATCTCTATAAATGGAATAACAAACCCTCGTGAACTTTGCACACATCTTCTCAGCATCTTCCAATCGTCCTGCACGGAGAAGATATTTCGCTGCCTCAAATCACAATTGTTATTATTTTAACATCAAGATTATAGTTAGTATGCAGTAGTCATTGGACTGACTCTCGGAACCATTGGAATGATATGATAAACAATGAAGCATTTCTCATTCTCACCTTACTATTGATGTATCTATCAGCAGTATCGAGAGATTGAGCCTCATCAAGAATTCTCGCTGCCAATTGCTCATCTCCACTGTGCTACAAGAGAGAGGATGAAGGGGGGGGGGGGGGAGGGGAGGGGGGGGGGAAGGAGTGTACCTTGTGGATCTTAGCCTTGATCATGAGTAATTCGATAAGAGTTGGAGTATGGGAGAGAGCTCTCTCGATATACTTAAGTGCAGGTCCGATCAATCTCAATCTATCGTAGTGTTGAGCCACTAGAGCATACAACCATACGACTGTTGTAGGAGATTCGTAATGGAGAGAATCATCAGCTGAAGAGATCAATGAGAGAAGGAGTGAAGAGAGAGAGATAAAGGAGACTTACCATCAAGACATCCATTCATGTATCCCTTTTCTTCAACTCTTTTCACATATTCAAGAAGAAGAGATTCGATCATAGCTGACTTATCAGGGGAAGAATAGAAAGGAATGAGACTCTGAAAGAATAAACTTATAAGTCTCAAGAGGAGTGAAAAATGTAACAAATACCTTGAATAGACTAGGAATTCCCTTTCTGAGTCCATTAGTGATCCATGAATGCATTCTCTTCCTTAGATCATCTCCTTGTGCCTTGAGAAGAGCGAGATGACGAGGAAGAGAAGCTCGGGGATAACTAGATGATAGACTATCAAGCATCTCCAATTCCTTATCTATCTCATCTGAATGACACGTCATTATTCACCCTTCATTGACATTCCATTCACTCACTATCATTGAATCCGATACATTTGTTCAATTGTTCATAATACTTCTTACACTCGGGATTACGAGCAATAAGCATTCTGTATACTCTTTCTGCACCCTCACGGCGATCAAGAAGGAAGAGAAGTTCACCTGACGATGAAGAAGGGGAAGGGGCTAGAGAAAGGGAAGGGAATACTCACCTCTAATCTCCAAATATGTCAGTTTATCATATATAAAAGCAGAATTCTCTTCCAATTTAGAGAGTGCCAATTGATTTTGTCCACTCTCTCTAAGTACCATATTCTGATATAGAATAAGTTCAGATCGTTCTGCATCAAGAGGAGTCGATGGCTGAATATTATATACAATTATTATTCAGAATACCTATTACGATAATCCGTAAATATAATTTTCCTATATTTTTGATTCTAAAAAAGAAAAGAATGTTGATGGTAACCTCATTATTGTTGAGATAATCATTGATGATGTTGAGTGCATAATCATAATTGCCAACGAGATGATAAGCAGTTGCATATCCAATCCATGACATTCTTTGAGATGGACGAAGACGAAGAAGTTCATATCGACACTTCTGAATAGACGAAGCCATTACACTCCCTCCCTCTCTCTCTCCCTTCTCATCCAACTTACCTTGTATCCTTCAAGATCTCTCATTTGAATCTGCAGTAGAGAGAGGTCACGCAGAATCTAAAATCAACGTTTTATGTAACCAGTAGTCAGTAATAAATCAAAACGAGGGATAAATACCTGTAGATTACTCGAGTCAAATTTGAGTGCCATTTTATAAGCAGCAATTGCCTCATCGTATTTCTTCTCCGAACGATGAACGAGACCATAGACATGCCAACACACGTGAGACTTCAGATCAGACTGATATAGGGCTACATTATCGTCTTAGTACTCTACAATGACAACTTTTCATAAATTGGTAGCAACTGTACAAGACAGTCGATATATTTTCCAAAAATATAGATAGGAAAAACTGATTAGAGACTATCCCTAGGAAGACTAGAGGAAAGGAGAAGAAAACTATTGCATGAGTCTCTCAAAGAGTTGAGTACGGATGATACATACCCTTATTCCTCTCTTGACATGATCCATCGCCTCTTCCCTCTTTCCCATGCAGTTCAATATTAATCCCTTCATCGCCAAAGTCTCTGTAATACAAATACAGTAAGATGATAAATGGAACAATAAATAAATTCGTAGATGATCTCAATTCGACCCCTTTACAAACCTCCATGTTCCGAATACTGGGGAATGGTCAGAATGCTCTTCGCGCACTTCAATCCAATCTTGTATTGCTTCTGTTCGTAACATTTCTGAAAATAAATAATATTTTCATCGTAGGCGAAGCTTTTCTGAGGATGATGTTGGGTGTGTGCGTACATAGAGTTGTCAAGTTTAATAATTGATGCCCAATCAAATTTGGTCTCTGAAACCGTAAGTTTCCTAATTAATTTATTCGAACAAAAGACCCTGATATATTTCTTGGAATCATTGAAATGAGATAATCATAAAACTCACAATAATCTTCTTAAAGAGAGAAAGTTCCTTGGATGGAAGCGGGTTATTACTCGACTGTCCCGGAGGTGTCATTCTTCACCCACCCACTGAAATATCAATCATTTAAAGAATTACAACCAAAAATGAACAACAAAGAAAATAAATGAAGACTGACAAAGTCGTTTTACAACGGTTCTACCTTCTCACAAACATCGGCTTTTCAAGCACACTCAAGTTGTGTATAACAAGGGATAAAATCGAAAATTTAAATAAATTCTACTTAAATATCGAAATTAAATATAGTATAGATTGAACTCCATACTACTAGAGATACAACCTGGCAATAATAAACAAAGGTATCACTTTCGTGACGTACGTTTCATCAATCGATAGCTAATTATCTATGTTCCATATGTTAGCAATAGTTTATCAGGCATAATGCATTCAGCCAAGCTCGAAGTGAATACACAACGTATGCAGTTATATTAAGAGAGTTCGTTCGATGACCCGAGGGGACTCAGTCCTCTCCCTTTTACAATTCATACACAATTACTCTCCATCTTTGCTTTACATACAAGTAAATACAGTACTGGCTATATTAGCAACAATAGCGATAGTTGAGCTAGAAATATATATTTCGTTCGCAACCGGGTAAACAAAAAGAAGCAGCGCCAGAAAAGAAAATTCAATTTAAGTTCATAGATAGAGCTAGAATGAATATGGAGCGATTGAATGGTTAGTCGCAGTGAAGAAGAGTCAAAACAAAGCATTTTAAAGGGAGAGAAAAAGAAAGAATGTGACAGGTGATAGAATATGCACTATTTGATAGCGGAAGAATAGCAGAAATCAGATCATTCGAAAGATGAAAGACGAGATTATCGGCACTCCCACACTTTGCAGCTCATATCCACACTGCTAGTGAGCACGTATGGAGAATTGTGATGGAAGTCTGCAACAATATAAAATGAACAATAAGAAAATAGAATAAACAAACCGATGGCAGTAACAAAGTGAGAATGAGCATCGATAGTTTTAGAGCATCTCTTCTCAGAGACATCCCATACTCGCATCGATTTATCGTCTGCCACTGAGAGGACGAACTTTCCCCGTGGATGAAATCGGAGACCACGAACCTAAAAGAATATTTCGCCATTCTTAATGAAAAATAGCCACTGAATACTTATGGGCCAGAATTGAGACTGATTGTGAAATACGTATGCAAGATAGTAAAAAAAATGAATAACCGAATATCCTCAGTATGCAATAACTCCCTTTGCTGACACAATGTGCCAAAATTCTAAAAGAATGTTACATACCCAGTTGTCATGTCCGATGAGAGTGAAGAGAGGAACTCCAGCAGCAGCATCCCAGAATCGAATAGTCTTATCTCTTGATCCAGATACAATAACAGCAGCTGCATCTCCATTGGCTCCTACTAGAGGGAGTGCTCCTGTGGGTGCCCATTCCACACATTCCACTACATGGTCATGTCCTCTCAATACATGACGAGCTCCTTTCGTTCCCATCGACCACACTATCACTGCCTGTAACAATCATTACTTATCATCCCATATCGTATAGCTTTTGTTTTTAGAAAAATCAAAATAAAATAATAAATTTAGTATTTGTCATGTGAAGCAAAAGAACAATAACTTCATTATTTGGGTGGTGGAGTGAATGATTGACCTGATCATTGCTGGCTGATGCGAACATAACTCCATCTGGATGGATTCGTACCATTCGAACCCAATCCGAATGCTCGCGGAATGTAAATGTGCAGTATCCAGAAGCTACCTGGAGAGACAACTTTAGAATGAAATGATAGCAATTGGAAAACAAATAATCCTACCTCCCACATCTTGATTGTGTGATCTCTGCTTGCCGAAAGTATCAAATCAGCAGAAGGGAGAATGGCAACAGACGAAATATTGTGGTCGTGTCCCTTCAGGGTCTTCATACACTCGTACATTCCACCGAACTCCCAAATCTTGATAGTGAGATCAGCCGAACATGAGACTGCAATAGAATTTGACATTGGATTCATCATTTGCCTACGTACTAAGAATTTTTCCAGCTTTATCAAAAACAATGTCCTGCACAGCATCAGTATGTCCCTTTAGGGTTCGCTCGAACTCTCCTGATTCGTAATCCCATACCTGGAACACAATGTTCTTGATTTAGGAATTCACAAAGTTACGCCACCTTTATCGTTGAATCTTCACTTGAAGAAGCAAAAACGCTATAAACGGGATGGAAGACTACTCGAGTGATTGGCGATCTGATTATTTTATTTTTCATTCTCCGTAATTATGAATACAAAACAACAACAAAACTCATACCTGTGTCCAGTCAAAGCGAAACGTTCCGGTGGTCTCGGAATCCATTCACTCGGTTGCCGTTTCTCCCTGAGAAAGTGATATAAATATCATTTTTATCATTGATATGAGTGTATAAATTCATCAAAATACCTAGTTGGCGCGCCAATATTGATTTCCTTCTCCGCTTCCAATAATTTCGCTTCCAAATCAGCGCATTTCTTCTGAAGTCTCAAAACAGAAGTCCACTTCTTCTCCAGAATTCCGTTCAATTTTTTATCATCGTGATTACTCTGAAGGCGGTGACGGTTAACACATTCAAAAGCCCAGGAAAATGAATGTATATACCACAACTAACCACATTGGCCTCTTGCGAAAATGCAGCCAGAGTCTGAGAATATCCATACGTCTCCAGGTAGTCCGCGATGCCTCGATTACTAAAATACAACAAATATAAATTTGAATTGTTTGCACAAGGCCCAGGTGACAAGGGAAACTCGAAAGCTTAGTTCACTCACATTTCTTCACGTTGTCTCTCCGAGAGGTTCATTTTCATGCTTCCTCAAGCCAGAGACAGATACAACCGACGAACCACTGTTCGTGCAACTGGTCTAAACTAAAAAAAAGAATGTCTGTAACAATGTTTAATCGATAGAAAAGGCCATTAATTAAGGGAGCGACGACATTGCACTCCCTTAGCGTAACGTTATCAATTTTCAGGCACATCGTGACGAGACATCGCTTACCGTAGCTAAACATTCCTGAACATTTTCAGCCTTTGACTAGATAGTTATCATCCACAAATAATCACAATTGAGCGTTGATGATCGCGAATATAGTTGGTGGAATTTTGCAAAAAAAAATCAACTCATCTCTGTATTTTTTTCGAAATACAAAAGGCTAGACATATTCCAAAAAAGGGCTGAATAATTTCTGATTTTGCGCAACATTTCAGACAAATAATTTGTCACAAATTTTCCATCCTCAATTAGTTGTAGTAAAACACGTTTGTTTTTGCGCTCCTATTTCTCTCAAAACCAATTATTCAATATGTCAAGCTGGAGGGGCTGAACTAGCACATGTCCTAGCATAAATTAACACAATAAAAACAACAAAACAAAAAGTAAATATACAAATAATAGCGATCAAAGTAGGGAATAAAATTCGCAATCGCTAGAAGCGTGGGATTACGGTGTAGAAAAAATTGAAAGGCGATCACGGACTGACTTTCTTTCAAACACAGGGTTTTCGTGGTGAGACTCATAAGGTTAAGATGTTGAAGAAGTCGAAGATTATCTTGAACATTTGAACATATCGAAGACAAAGATATTGAAATTCCGAACATTCCGTACACCCAGGAATTCAAAATTCAGGCCTACCGCATCTTACACCATGTCGAAAATAGACGGAAATATAAAAATTGCTTATTATTTTTAGGAGAAACAAATCGGCATATTCGGTAAAAAGGTTGAAACAGGAAATGAACATTTGACAAGTTACAGCAAGTGACAGCATTGGAAAAATAAGTATTTTTTATCTCGACAAAATAAGGAACAATTTTATGATTAAAGCCATACTTTGGTCATTAATTTATGGATTGATTTGAACAATTACGGAAAAAAAATCAAATTTGCTGCTCCAATCGGTCAAGGAAAGTATTTTCTTTAAAGAAGTCAGGAATGGGGTCGTCATGTCTACAAATTATCTTGTATATCGGTTTCTTCCACGATGGTTCGTCGTGTTTCCCTAACATGATTGCCTCGTGAAATTCTCGAAGAGTTTCCTGTACTACCCAGATGAATCGATCGGGAGCCTGTAATGGAACTCATTATCTACATTTATCCATGCTCTTTCTCCACGAATCAGTGGCTTATGTGAAGAATGTTACCTCAAAATGATTGTTCCTGTTATAGTGCTGATTGAGTTGCTTGAATAGCTCAGAGTCTCTTGTTACGATTATTTCTTCTCTGTTTTTTATTCCCTTTGCAACTGCTTCTTTAGCGTACTTCTCCATTTGATTGTAGTAAAACTCTCTGAAAAAATATCCCCATTTACTTATTTTTGTCGTTCTAACCTGAAGTTTGAGAACCACTTGACGAGCTGCCCTGAACTCTTCTTTCGGAATTGAAATTCAGGAAAGTATTGTTTGAGATTTGTAGGATTGGGATATCGAGTGTAGAAGAACATTAGCTTAGACTTCTTGAGATCAGCTCCTGACAATTGACTGCAAACGAGTAAGATTGAGAGATGTTCGTTAGAGAGGGGGTAAATTACCAGTCTGGATCATCGGGATCATAATCACTGTTATCTTCAGACATAGATGGACTGGGAATAGCTGTTCCTGCCAATCGATTCTTATCGAAAATCGATGGACCAACCATTGCTCCAGGGAAATAATTGAATAATGATGTTGGAATCTACAATTATTTTTTTTTACAATGAACGCATTACGCAGTCAATTACTACCTTATTGTCATCGTTATCTCTGGAGAAGTTGGATTTGATTGTAGGGCTTTCAATCTTTCTTTTCCTGAGATTCTCTTCTAGATTTAGACCAATGAATGGATTGGGAGGGAAAATTCCACCTTAAATATGCATATACATTAATTTTGATTAGCTAAATTTCATTACCATTAAATGGTAGTTGGGTTGCATTGAAATTAGTGGCGATAGTTGATGCGGAAATCGACTGTTCTTTCTTATCTTCTCCATCCGCTTTGTTTTTTTCTGTTTCGATCCATTCATTAACAATATCATCGATAGAGCCGACAACATTGGACAGAATTGCTTGCTTTAAGAATGCTCCCATCATACTCAAATCATTGGACACTTTCTGAAATGTATAAAGATGTAGTACTCGTAAATGTGAATATCCAAATCACTCCTTCTCCCATAATCTTTTGCTGTTCAATAATTGAAGAGTACAGTGCTTTCTGAGCATCGATGATACTGTCCAACTTGGAAGTTTGACTGATTTCTGTTTCATTCTCAACACAATCTTTTTCTTCCTTCTTGATATGATCGTGCTCTACAGAAGAAATCTTATGATCAACCGTATTAGCACCATCTAAAAAACCAGTCTCACATATCCTACAGAAACGAATTACTGACCTTCATTTCCTTCTTCTAATGAAGGTGAGTTTTTCCTGGGAGCATTATTCTTTCTTCTAGAAGATGAAGAGATAGAAGATGAAGTTGATTCAGTAGCACTAGCATTACTTACAGGGGCATCTTCCATTTCTTCATTCTAAATAGATGATTTATAAGATATGAGATAGGAAAGATGTATAACCTCATTCTCTTGTGATTCCTCAATAGGATGCATTCCCTCTTCCGGTTCAACTTTCTGAAGAGGGACAAGATTAGAAGTGACCTCTCATATGAATAATCCAGTTGCGTATCGTTCAACTACTTGAGATATTATGAGAAAGTGACTAACCTCATCTGGTATATCATTCACTATTTGCATCCATGGTGGTAGATTAGGAAAGAGTTGATTAACATTGAGAGGAACAGAAGTATTCTGTTGAATGGAAGATGCATTGTCTTGTTTGGGAGGAACACGGGGTTGCTATAAAGGGAGAGATTATTGAGATAGGGGAAGAGAGTGAATCACCTGATACGAATTACGTGGTTCTCCTGCATCTACTCGTTGACGTTGTCGTTTCATTTTGATTCGTTGATTAGGAGTAAAGAAATGAGGTTGAGTAGGAAAGAGATAAGGGAATGGATTGAATGAAGTAGGAGGAAGAGCTCCTCCCGATGACATCTATATAAAGAGATTGATTGTATTGGATATGACGGAGAGAGGACGAAAGAAGAGAAGAAGAAACGGAAGGAAAGAGAGGAGACAAGGGGACTCGAGATGAATCAGAATGATCCGATGTGTAGAGATACGATGAAATGGAAGAGAGATATTGGAATAAGGAGAAGAGGAGAACGGAGAGATAACTGTGGCTTCAAGCTGTGCAATTCAATCGAGTCTTAGTAATATTGAATGGTGATTCGAGAATGAATCAATGGAGAAAGGATTGAAGTGATAGAAGAAAGATGAGAGTGAGTACTGTAGGTAGATAGAGACAAGAGAAGGAAAGAGGAGAATACAAGAGGAGATCATTCCTAGTGTATATTCCTCTCTCTCAGTCAAAACTCCGCCCTTCATCTAGTGGAAAGATATGAATACTTACAATTATTAAGATGACAATGAATTGAGGTAAGGGATACTGATTTGAAATCATCCCTGGGGGAATTCTATCTAAGATTCGATTGGAATGATGCTTATTCAAATTAATAATGTTAAGAAATCACTTAGTGATATGATTAATCGATAAAAGAGAGCTGAAATACTGTAAGAAAAGGAAGAGGAGAGATAGATCTTGAGAAATGATTGAAGTGGAATGAAGCGAGAAACGGAAGTGGGAGGGGCGAAAGAGAGAGAAAGAGGGTGGGACTACTCCCTTTAGGCCAATGAACGAACGGAATTTAGAATACTCTCAGAAATGTACCGTCATCTAAGATATTCAATCATTATAAACATTTGTATCTATATTAAAAGAATGTTACTAAGGAAAGGGAAGAGATGAAATATAGCGGAAGAGATATGAATGAAGTGAACCATCTGCCAATATGAAGACAAAAAGCGGCTAAGGTAGAGGAAGAGAGGTGATTTGTCTATTGAAAGAGAGAGAGAGAGATGCCGCCCAGGTGGACTATTTCTGAGGGCATTGTAATTACAATCTACTCTTGTCCTTACGATAGAAACAGACTGAACTCTTATGGTTGAATGATTCGAGTAATACATAAGTAACTTAGTTGGATGAATACTTGGAGGGTTACTAAGCAAATACTTGACATCTTCGGATGTGAAGCGGAAACGAAGTCTCGAATGGACAGAATTGCAAGTCTTTCGCTCATCTCATCTCCTCTTTCCCTTTCCTACCACTTCTATCCATCCCTTCCCCCCTCTCCTCCTATTCTGAATTCATCTTCAATACATCTCAATTCACTCCGAAATGTCTCCTATTCAACGGATAAACAATGTCTGTATACAAGAGGTAGTGAAGAATCAATCTGAGTCAGATCGAATAAACCGAGGAATCGAAATCAGTGACTATACGTCATCAAAGAAGTAATGAAGAGATTACCACTTAAGACGGAATATATTTCTTCAAGGAAGAATCCCTCTCTAGTATGGTATAGAAGGGTGATAGGTGATCAAAAGCTCATTCCTATCTCAAGACGAGTTAATGGCAGAAGGGGAAGGGAGAATAGAAGAGAAGTGCGAATTGAAGTCTCATGTGGACCATAAAGTAGCCGATAAAGTTGGTTTAAGGAATTGAAGTGAGATGAGATGAATGAAAAGGAGAGAGAATGAATGGGGAAACAGATTGAGAAATGACCGAGAGAACTTGTGAGTTCTATCCAAGATGGATAGATATTAGCAATAAAAAATGAAGTGGCCATTGAGGGAAGGGAAAGGCGCAAGTTATGGGAACCGAAGGTTTATTCGAAGAGATGAGAAGATTGACCCCTTGACTATTGAGATTGCACAATTAGAGTAGTCAGTCACTGTAACAAGCCCTTATTGACAGATTCATTGTATCTATCTATTGAGAGAGGCTATACAACGATTACCGCACTTATTGCATGAAATATGTCTTACTCTCTTACTTCGTCTTCTTATTATCTATCTCGCTTTCTATTCTCAATTCCCAGGGGATCGAATTAACCACTAACTTAGGATGTAATGAAAGTAATGAGAATCATACAATGAATTTCAGTACTTTCCTATTCTCGATTGATATCTTCAATCGATTTCCTGAATGTACTGTACTGGAATGGGCTGAGTATGAATAGGGATAAAAGTAGGCGGTAGTTTATCCTCTCTTCTTTATGTCATTGCTGAGTATAACGGTACGATGAATTGGAGAGAAGAGAAAGATGAGTGAGAAGGGTAACCGGAAATACTTGGGGCTTATTATGTATGAGAGAATGGATTATGTGTGGAGAAGAGAGAATGGAAGTGATTGCTCACCTCACTTTGCCGCATTTATTTAGACTGAAGCGAGACTGACTGGATTGACCTTGGAAGGTATTGGATGATTGGTTAGATACTACCCTGTGAATAGCTTCACCCTTTGACATCCCGCCATCCTTCCTTTCAATTACATGTTCATTCTCTGTCTTTTCGGAAGAGCCTCAAAGGAGGAAGGATTTCCTATCTGAATGGAAAGGGATCGAGATCGGAAAGGCCGTTAGATTACTGTCCAACTACCTAGTCGACTATTCGGG
The DNA here is from genome assembly GCA_000180635.4 of Pristionchus pacificus. Taxonomy (NCBI): domain Eukaryota; kingdom Metazoa; phylum Nematoda; class Chromadorea; order Rhabditida; family Neodiplogasteridae; genus Pristionchus; species Pristionchus pacificus. Next base: position 11,159,812 of record CM026577.1, read on the forward strand.
TCACAATGACTATTATGAATGGCTAGGAAGGATAGAGAAAGAGCGATGATTGGGATGGAAGGATTGAGTTGGGATAAAAGATGAGCAATATATGGGGGATCGTACCTCCCTTCGTAGACATATTGCTTTCTGACCTTCAATCTTATATGAGTCTTGGCGCAAATTCTACTTGTAAACGGCTTAATTAGAGATGTTCCTTTATTGTCCCCTGGAGCAATGAATGACCTTAGTCAATCAGTGCGTGTTTGTGTGCCCATCTATTGTTAGACGACCGCACTTATTCATTTGTCTAATTGCCGACACCTTTGTTGTGAAAAGGCTAAAATGAAGACAGTTAATTGAACAAGTCTGAGGGTTTGATGAGGAATTGGTTCAGAGTATGACAGTTTATGGATGAGAGGAATATGACTGAGAGTTATGATACATGAGACGGTGGTAGGAAGGAAGGATTGACCTCACTCATGAGTCCTTCGTTTTCTCACCTGTTAGTGATTGACTACTGAAGGGGGAATCTCAAGTTACATAAACATTTGTGTTGATTGATTGTATCTCTGAGGATAAAATGGTGAATAAGAAGGGAGAGGGAAAGGGGAGGAAGAGGTGGAAGTGAGAAGGTAATGAATGGGAAGAGGAATAGATGAGATTGACATCCCCTTTTCGGTCTATTCTAGATTGAGATGGACAGACCAATGGAGTTAAGCCAACTAAGTCACTGCTAAGTCATTAATGAAGAAGCATCTCAAACGAATTTGTATCTACTACCACATATTGGAGTGATGCTTTCCTTTCCCTTAGCGAGTTGAAGAAAACAAGAGAAATGGTCTGATGAATATTGTACGAGATGAGATGGTTCCTTTTAGTCACAGGGAATATACCAAAGTGATAAAAGTGGTAGTGAATGAATGAATGTTGTCTCCTTTTAAGAGTTGGACATGAATGGAAAGCTTCTTTTCTTCTTTCCCTTCTTTATGAGAGTTATTATTGAAGATATATATATTAATTGTAAGTGTGAGTCTTTTCTCAATTGAGAATAGATTCAATCGAAAGTAGGTACCAATTCAAAGGGAATGGAAGTAGTGAGGTGTGGAGGTAATCTATTCATCTTTCATAATGAGGATAGAGATCCGCTACTAGATTACTGTACAATGATTTGGCCCTTCTCTGTCCTCTGATGACCCTTCATTATTCGAAGAGGGAACCATAGTACTCTATATGATCTCCCCCTCTTTCTTTCTCTCTCTTTCGCCCCTTTCCTTCTCTATCGAATTGCTCATACTACCAGACTAGCACTGATAGATTTTCTCTCTCAATGAAAGGGTACCTCATATTGGACGGTCCTCCCTTTCCCTTCCCCTCTCCTCTTCCCTCTCTCTATCTCTTTCCAATTCTTCTCTCATAGCACACCTGAGGCTACTAGAGGATGGAATATCCGTGGTCAAGTCAACAAATGGCCTTCCCTTCTCTCATCCATCTGATTCAATGGAACGAAGGAAGGGAATACCGTAATCCTGAGATGAATCGAATGAATGTTTCTCTCTCTCTCTCTACTGTTCATCAATCTTACTGAGTCAAGTGAGGATAAAGAAGAAGATGAATAATTGATGCTCCTTTGATTCTACCTCTGAGTGCTATGGAAATTAGAATTGAGGAAAGGATGAATGAGGGAAAGAATGATGATCGAGTTATTCTAGAAGAAGAACAAAGAAAGAGAAATAGAAAAGTGAAATTTAGGAGAGGAAAGAAGAGTGAGAGAGACAAGAAGTCCTTAGAAAGATATTGAATAATGGGAGACGATATAGAGTATGGAAGTGACACTTTAATTGAGGATGAGAATACATTCATATACTAAGAAATGGAAAGAAAGATGAACAGATTGAATGTGAAAGAGGAGTATTTCCATCTATTGAGAATGGACGGAAAGGGAATGGAAAGGGGAATATTTGTGCTTCCAAGTACATGACCCGATTACACTGTCTTCTTCTTCTTAGATACTTCACTCGAGGGTTTCATGTAGTTCAAAAAAGTGTGAAGAAAGAAAAGAGGGAGGACACGGGGTTATGACTATCACAATTGATAACCCTTCAATGAACATTATGAATGATCTTTCTTTGTTTCCCAGGCTGATTCATTGAATGAGCACTAATTAACGTGTTCCACGGGTAAGATGACTTCGTCCCCCTATACATACATTGTGTAATGGAGACAGAAAGGTATGGAAGAAGTGAGGCATGAACAGCATTTATCCGCATCTTCGGAATAACGGGTTAATATTTGACTATTCTAAGTTTAAATATCACAGAGAAAGTAGAAACGACAGTCAAGGCGTATTTAACAAGAAATGACATGTAGTAATAAAAATGAAATGATCGACGCACACTTTAAAGCTTGAGTTTGGATCGAAATTTGATAAAATAATGAGGGCACTGATAATTGCATTCGATGAATTGTGTATGTAGCTATTCTACTCTAATTTATCAAGGAAATTAGCGTCTTTGAAATAGTCCGGAATAGTGTCATCTAACCTACAGATAATTTTATATATTTGTTTCTTCCAAGATGGTTCATTATGTCGTCCCAGTTTAATTGCATCGTAGAATTCTCGTAGTGATTCTTGTACTACCCACACCAATCGATCAGGAGCCTCAATATTCATATTAATAGTTAGGATGATTATAAATGAGACCCGTTGTCAGAATGTATGATACTCACTTCAATATGATTGTTCCTATTATAATGTTGATTAAGTTGTTTGAATATTTCTGATTCCCTCGTCACAATAATATCTTCTCTCTTCTGAATACCCTCTGCCACAGTCTGCTTCGCATATTTATCCATTTGATTGTAGTAGAATTCACTGAAATGAATAAGTTCTGAATGAGTCAATATTCTCATTGTTTGATTCCATCCCTCTCCTATCCTTCTTTTTCTTCTCTTCTCTCATCCATTTCTATCCATCCACCTGTCTATTCCCCCATCCCAAGAAGTATCTCCTCTCTCCTTCTCTCTCAATACCGTAATCTTCTCTTATTTCATCTCACTTCCCTCGATCATCCATTCTCCCATATCTTTCTCTTTCTCTCTCTCCCTCCTTCTCTCTCACTCAGACACTACAGGGGATTTGTATGTAAAGGAAGAGAAACAAGGGAAGGAATTAGGGTGGATTGAGGGATTCTCTACCGTATCGTCCTCCCTTATTACTACTCGTACTTTAGTATCCAAAAGGAAAAGAGAGTAGAAAAGAAAGGGAGTACAATGTATGATCTTTTGTTATGAAATGGGTGAAGAAAAATGATAATTCTTAGCTGGTGAATAAGTAAGAGAGTTAGGAATAGAATGTATGAGTGTAAATCGGATTAAAATGGAGAGAAGGAGGGATGAGATGGTGATGGAATGGTCGGAGCAAAGAGAAAGAGAGAGAGAGAGAGATCATGAAAGTGTACTGTATCGAAACGAGAAGGATGAGATTAGAGAATGAACTTGTTCTTATTCACTTATTCCCCCTCTCTTCCACTCTCACAAGAAGAAAGAGTATCAGTCTTATTCAATCTACATTCTACTCAAGAAGACAATGAGGGAAGAAAGATCACAGTGGGAGATTGAAGATACGAATGAAGCTGACAACCATCTATCAATAAGGAGTGAGGGAAGGAGGGGGGGGGGAGGGGGGAGTAAGAAGAAGGAGAATCTCACCGAAAGTTAGAGAACCATTTGACGAGTTGAGCTGTATTGTTCTTGTTGAATCGAATATCGGGAAAATATTGTTTGAGAACGGAAGAATTGGGATATCGAGTGAAGAAAAACATTAATTTCGCTTTACGAAGATGCATTGGAGTAAGAGTGGAACTAGAAGAGAGAATACTAAAGAGAATATTGAATAAAGGATATACCTCTGAGGCATTGAAGGATCATAGGGAATTCCATCGTCATCATCTGAATCAAATGGACTTTCCATCATATCATACAGTGGATGACCAAGCATTGATGAAGGAAAATATGAAGGAAGAGGAGTTGAACCACGTATCTAAGAGGGATTAGAGATAAAGAATGAACGAGATGGATAGATAACTTACAATGGGAGAAATAGCTCGATCACTCGATGGAGTATTATCACGAATAGATGGTGAAATAGTCATCTTACTCCTTACTGATGGCATCTCTAATTTACGTTTACGTGTCTCATCTTCCTTACGAATTCCATTCATTGCACCCAAGAATGGATTGAATGAAGGAGGAAAGATACTTCCTTCAATGAGAAGACTGATGGATAATGAGATATTGATGGGAATACCTGATGACATTCCAAACGGATTCATTGATTGTGTAGATGACGAATGAGGAATAAGAGAAGGAAGAGATGAGAGAACTCCGTTCTTTTCTTTCCTTTCTGTCATAAGCCAATCACTGATTATTTTATCGATCGAAGAAGAGATAGAAGACATTATTTCCTTCTTTAGAATTTCGGCCAGTCGAGACATTTCACAGTTTTCTGATTCCTTAACGAGATTAATGAAATTGAAAGAGAAAGAATTTGAAGAGATGCCATACTTTTGACTCCTTGTGATGCTTCATAATTGAAGAATAAAGATTAGAATGAGCATCAATTATATCACTCATATTAGTTAATTGAGTTTCTTCTTCCTCTTTCTCCATCTCATCTTCGTCTTCCATTTCTTCTTTCTTCTCTCCTCAAATTACTCAGTTTCCCCCACATTTTTCATGCCAGACTATTCACATCTTTCGAATACTATTTAATATAATAATCGAAGTATTTACCTTCTAATGAAGGTGAGTTTTTCCTGGGAGCATTATTCTTTCTTCTAGAAGATGAAGAGATAGAAGATGAAGTTGATTCAGTAGCACTAGCATTACTTACAGGGGCATCTTCCATTTCTTCATTCTAAATAGATGATTTATAAGATATGAGATAGGAAAGATGTATAACCTCATTCTCTTGTGATTCCTCAATAGGATGCATTCCCTCTTCCGGTTCAACTTTCTGAAGAGGGACAAGATTAGAAGTGACCTCTCATATGAATAATCCAGTTGCGTATCGTTCAACTACTTGAGATATTATGAGAAAGTGACTAACCTCATCTGGTATATCATTCACTATTTGCATCCATGGTGGTAGATTAGGAAAGAGTTGATTAACATTGAGAGGAACAGAAGTATTCTGTTGAATGGAAGATGCATTGTCTTGTTTGGGAGGAACACGGGGTTGCTATAAAGGGAGAGATTATTGAGATAGGGGAAGAGAGTGAATCACCTGATACGAATTACGTGGTTCTCCTGCATCTACTCGTTGACGTTGTCGTTTCATTTTGATTCGTTGATTAGGAGTAAAGAAATGAGGTTGAGTAGGAAAGAGATAAGGGAATGGATTGAATGAAGTAGGAGGAAGAGCTCCTCCCGATGACATCTATATAAAGAGATTGATTGTATTGGATATGACGGAGAGAGGACGAAAGAAGAGAAGAAGAAACGGAAGGAAAGAGAGGAGACAAGGGGACTCGAGATGAATCAGAATGATCCGATGTGTAGAGATACGATGAAATGGAAGAGAGATATTGGAATAAGGAGAAGAGGAGAACGGAGAGATAACTGTGGCTTCAAGCTGTGCAATTCAATCGAGTCTTAGTAATATTGAATGGTGATTCGAGAATGAATCAATGGAGAAAGGATTGAAGTGATAGAAGAAAGATGAGAGTGAGTACTGTAGGTAGATAGAGACAAGAGAAGGAAAGAGGAGAATACAAGAGGAGATCATTCCTAGTGTATATTCCTCTCTCTCAGTCAAAACTCCGCCCTTCATCTAGTGGAAAGATATGAATACTTACAATTATTAAGATGACAATGAATTGAGGTAAGGGATACTGATTTGAAATCATCCCTGGGGGAATTCTATCTAAGATTCGATTGGAATGATGCTTATTCAAATTAATAATGTTAAGAAATCACTTAGTGATATGATTAATCGATAAAAGAGAGCTGAAATACTGTAAGAAAAGGAAGAGGAGAGATAGATCTTGAGAAATGATTGAAGTGGAATGAAGCGAGAAACGGAAGTGGGAGGGGCGAAAGAGAGAGAAAGAGGGTGGGACTACTCCCTTTAGGCCAATGAACGAACGGAATTTAGAATACTCTCAGAAATGTACCGTCATCTAAGATATTCAATCATTATAAACATTTGTATCTATATTAAAAGAATGTTACTAAGGAAAGGGAAGAGATGAAATATAGCGGAAGAGATATGAATGAAGTGAACCATCTGCCAATATGAAGACAAAAAGCGGCTAAGGTAGAGGAAGAGAGGTGATTTGTCTATTGAAAGAGAGAGAGAGAGATGCCGCCCAGGTGGACTATTTCTGAGGGCATTGTAATTACAATCTACTCTTGTCCTTACGATAGAAACAGACTGAACTCTTATGGTTGAATGATTCGAGTAATACATAAGTAACTTAGTTGGATGAATACTTGGAGGGTTACTAAGCAAATACTTGACATCTTCGGATGTGAAGCGGAAACGAAGTCTCGAATGGACAGAATTGCAAGTCTTTCGCTCATCTCATCTCCTCTTTCCCTTTCCTACCACTTCTATCCATCCCTTCCCCCCTCTCCTCCTATTCTGAATTCATCTTCAATACATCTCAATTCACTCCGAATTGATTTCAGTTCTCAAATGTTTACACGTGAACTTCAGGTAGTGAAACGTCGTAGGATAGTTTAGATAATCTATCGATGGAGAGGAGAGGGAATGGGAGGGGAAGGGAAGGGTCATTCTGCCTGAGGCAATAACAGAGACAGGTGGAAGGCGGCATCTTCATCTCCCTATAAATCTCGCACTAAACGCTACCTATTATTACTAGAAGCAATGGAGAAGGAAGGGTCATTAGATGTTTCTTTAGGAAGAAGAAGGTATAGAAGAGAGTGGGATCGACTGAGAATTGAAGTCTTATCTGGATCATAAAATAGAAACTGAGTGAAGATGAAACGATTAATTGAAAAAAAGTTATAATGAATCCTATTGATCTTTTAATATATTTTTCCAACTATTTCACGTTTCACCTATCAGTCCGGTTGCACAATAAAGATTTGAAATCTCCAATTTATTGATAACTTTGCAATAAAAAAACCTTATACATACACGCAAAAATTTCCAAAACGAGGGGTCGGATTTGAGTATAAAAACACGCGGATACGATAGCTAGATATGCAGATACATTTTCACACGCCGATAAAGTTGGTTTAAGGAATTGAAGTGAGATGAGATGAATGAAAAGGAGAGAGAATGAATGGGGAAACAGATTGAGAAATGACCGAGAGAACTTGTGAGTTCTATCCAAGATGGATAGATATTAGCAATAAAAAATGAAGTGGCCATTGAGGGAAGGGAAAGGCGCAAGTTATGGGAACCGAAGGTTTATTCGAAGAGATGAGAAGATTGACCCCTTGACTATTGAGATTGCACAATTAGAGTAGTCAGTCACTGTAACAAGCCCTTATTGACAGATTCATTGTATCTATCTATTGAGAGAGGCTATACAACGATTACCGCACTTATTGCATGAAATATGTCTTACTCTCTTACTTCGTCTTCTTATTATCTATCTCGCTTTCTATTCTCAATTCCCAGGGGATCGAATTAACCACTAACTTAGGATGTAATGAAAGTAATGAGAATCATACAATGAATTTCAGTACTTTCCTATTCTCGATTGATATCTTCAATCGATTTCCTGAATGTACTGTACTGGAATGGGCTGAGTATGAATAGGGATAGAAGTAGGCGGTAGTTTATCCTCTCTTCTTTATGTCATTGCTGAGTATAACGGTACGATGAATTGGAGAGAAGAGAAAGATGAGTGAGAAGGGTAACCGGAAATACTTGGGGCTTATTATGTATGAGAGAATGGATTATGTGTGGAGAAGAGAGAATGGAAGTGATTGCTCACCTCACTTTGCCGCATTTATTTAGACTGAAGCGAGACTGACTGGATTGACCTTGGAACGTATTGGATGATTGGTTAGATACTACCCTTTGAATAGCTTCACCCTTTGACATCCCGCCATCCTTCGTTTCAATTACATGTTCATTCTCTGTCTTTTCGGAAGAGCCTCAAAGGAGGAAGGATTTCCTATCTGAATGGAAAGGGATCGAGATCGGAAAGGCCGTTAGATTACTGTCCAACTACCTAGTCGACTATTCGGGTCACAATGACTATTATGAATGGCTAGGAAGGATAGAGAAAGAGCGATGATTGGGATGGAAGGATTGAGTTGGGATAAAAGATGAGCAATATATGGGGGATCGTACCTCCCTTCGTAGACATATTGCTTTCTGACCTTCAATCTTATATGAGTCTTGGCGCAAATTCTACTTGTAAACGGCTTAATTAGAGATGTTCCTTTATTGTCCCCTGGAGCAATGAATGACCTTAGTCAATCAGTGCGTGTTTGTGTACCCATCTATTGTTAGACGACCGCACTTATTCATTTGTCTAATTGCCGACACCTTTGTTGTGAAAAGGCTAAAATGAAGACAGTTAATTGAACAAGTCTGAGGGTTTGATGAGGAATTGGTTCAGAGTATGACAGTTTATGGATGAGAGGAATATGACTGAGAGTTATGATACATGAGACGGTGGTAGGAAGGAAGGATTGACCTCACTCATGAGTCCTTCGTTTTCTCACCTGTTAGTGATTGACTACTGAAGGGGGAATCTCAAGTTACATAAACATTTGTGTTGATTGATTGTATCTCTGAGGATAAAATGGTGAATAAGAAGGGAGAGGGAAAGGGGAGGAAGAGGTGGAAGTGAGAAGGTAATGAATGGGAAGAGGAATAGATGAGATTGACATCCCCTTTTCGGTCTATTCTAGATTGAGATGGACACACCAATGGAGTTAAGCCAACTAAGTCACTGCTAAGTCATTAATGAAGAAGCATCTCAAACGAATTTGTATCTAGACACTTTCTCAAATCTGAGAGTGTCTTAATGTAGCATATAGCAGCAAGTTTGTTGGCTGCATGTTTGCTAAGTTTTGACTACTAAAAGTATCACAGTGTACGTAGAGTATTCTACTCAGCGAATCGAGATGATTTCATCGTATTTCCATGTGCAGGAACGCTCTTTAACTTTATAAAAAATAGAAAATTGTTCAAGATAGATGGTAATAGTGAATAACGGGTGAAAGGTAAGTAAACGAAAGAATGGATGAGTAGGAGAGGATATAATAGCTGGAAAAGGGAAGAAGCGATGAGTGCAAACCTGCCATTCAATGCGATTATTAAATGGGTAAGATCTCTCTATGAGAGATTGAATGAAGGGAAAGAGGAGAGTGGAAGGTATCAGAAAGAAGATGGTTTGGTAGAAGTTGGAGTGGCTGTGAATGTGCACACTAAGATGGTTATAGAAGTCGAGTGGAATTGACGGAATAGAGGAGAATAAAGAGACGGGACTCAAGTATCTCATCGAGTGAATCAAACACGATTCTCACTCTGTCCAAATATTCTAACGATTCGTTTTCTTTTTGTGTACTGTAGAAGCTACTGACCCAGATACAGACAATATTAATTTCTACAGAGCAGTGCGAAATAAACATGTTTTATGTATAGGTCGAGCGGTGCCGCAGTGGTTGTGTATCAGGAGTGCGATTTGAATGGCCACAAGTTCGACCCCGTCCGCCTTCAGATCCATTCAAAGGGGTTGAGAATTGGCAAAAACCACAGTAAAAGAAATCCTTTAAGACGAGCCGCAACACGAGAAGTTAAATTCGCGCAACAGCCCCTGTCCGTCCAGACTACGCGAACATTGATGATACTAAAAACCACCTGTACTTTTAATATAACTTTTGCTCACTTTTGAATGAAAGAATATTCTTGTTCATATTTTAATCGAACTTAAAAATTTAAGAGTGTTTCCTAAAAACAACTCGCGAACGCTTTGTCTTTCCCGGTTCAATAAAAATTATATGCATTTACTTTTTAATCTCATTGATTCTCCATTGAATTATAAATGATATCCTTACTTGTTCATGTTCTTTATAGGGAACAAAGATGCGGATCTGTTTTGAAGAAAATCTAGGAACTTTCACGCAATAAGATCTGAATTTTCGTGATATACGTGTAATTTCGTATCTATCGAAATATTTTCGATTATTCACTTAAAAATGTAGGCGCTCAAGCATCGCTGTCAAGTTCATTTTGCACCAAATCGATCAGTGCAGCCATGCTGCAACCTTCTATATATATATCTCGGTTCTCCGTCGATGAAACCTTATGAAAATTTGATAAGGCATCGACCATAGCGAATCGAATGTGAACTTTCAAATTTATGAAAAAGAAGTGGTTTTTCAATAAAATTTATGTTCTCGAAAACTAGGAGTTAGTGAGATTAGTTATTGGACTGGGTTGATGCGCCTCACGCCGGGGATCATTTTTCATACCCATAGTGTGAAGAGAAATATTTAACTTTGTCTGATAACGTCTGATAACGATGGCAATCGCATTATATATAATGGACTTCTGGAGTTTGTTCCAGTGGTTGAGCGGTATAACGTGGGAGCATCCACTGAGTGACATGAGACCGGTCCTCTCTTCTGTCCTCTTCTGGGCCCATCGACACTTTGTCCGTCTAGATTATCGGATCGGAAAGAGAAGCGACATACGTCTGTGATTGTCGTCTTCTTCTAAGGAGATGACCTACTTCGTAAGAAAATATGTTTTGGCACGAGAAGAATATGGGAGTTGAAAAGAGATGCATGGATCTTGAGAACTCGAAACTGCCTCGTGGCTTCGAGGATGACCCCTGCTGCGCTATTAATCCTCATTGTGCATCATCCTGTCGGATCATTGCTCCTGAAAATAGACAGCATCAGTTTCACTAGAGGTTTGCCATCGAGCGAGATTCCTGGTCCAGAGTTTCTTTATCAGCTGAATCTTGTTCTGATGGAAAAGGCCTATTTTCTCTTCATTTTTAGCGACGTCGACATTGAAGATCACGATCATCACGATGTCATCATCAAATCTCAAGTGTGAATAGATAGAATTCTCCTGTCGATGAGCACTCCTCCCTCGCTCCACGCAATATTCTTCACATTAGCAGCCGTAGATATCTTGGGCGAAATTATGTCACGTTGTCGAACTTATTCACCAATCGGTTTAGGGACTGGGTGGTGGGAAAGCTATATCTCTGTGTAACTAAACAAACTCAGTAAAATGATCCTAGATAGACAGAAGACGTCGAAGGAATTGATTCATTTGGTTTTTAACCCAGAATAAATAACAATGGCGATCTACATCTATATCCTGCGAGCATCGAATAATATATATATATATATATATATATATATATATATATTGTTGTATAGTAATATAATTCTATGTAAATTATTAATCACAAGTAATTAATGTGACCCGTTGATACTACTACAGTAGTCAGTACATTTCATGCCCCCTGGGCTCCCACCACGATTTGTTCCTACTGTAAGTATTGCAATTCCCCGCTGGCCTACTTTTCGTCAGTTAGTTCTCTCTCCCTCGTTGCGGCTAGTTGTTGCTGCCTATTCTCCTGTCATCTATTCTACTCTGCGATTCTTCAATAAAGCCGATTCTATTGGAGCTACCAGTATTCTCTCAAGACACACAACGAGAAGACACAACATTGGCGTTCAGGACAATTCGGACTTCGGTAACTTTGACTGATTTTGTTTACTTCGTTTTCGGCGTTGTCTTCTTGAGTTCGCGTGATTAGCAAGTGGCAAACTGTGCCTGGCTGATCGCAACTAGTGGTATAGTGACAAACCGTGTCTGACCACTGAGAATTAGGCGCAAACCGTGCGCATCGCAAACTGTGCGTGATTGAAATAAGCAGAATTTCATCAAGTACGCCGAAGGCTCTGCCCGAATTTTGATTTTGAATCAAAAGAGACTGTAGAAATGGGTACTAATGAGGATGGTGAAATGGCTGCAGAGATTACTGAGATGAAAGCATTGATGGCTAGCATGGCACAGCTATTTATGAAACAATGTGAGAAGAAACCAGAGAGTCTGCAGGAATTATCTAATGCATCTATGAATGCCATCGAAAGCCGAATCCAGGAATTCGTGTACTCACCAGAGGATGGAAACACATTCGAAAGATGGTGGAATAGATATGTGGACATATTCGAAATCGATCTCAAAGAGATGGACGATCTGAAGAAGATTCGTTTGCTGATCAGACACGTCAGCACCTCTGTCGAGAGGACATTCGTGGAGTCGATTGCGCCAGTGAACTGGGCCGATATGACACTTCTGCAGGTTAAAAACAAGATGCTGAGTCTCTTTGGTGATAATACTTCTACATTTGACCGCAGACGTACAATGATTGATCTGAAGATGAGTAAAGAGAACATTGAAGATGTGAGAGTGCTAGCAGCACGAGTTAATCAGACGGTAGAGAATGCACAAGTGAAAGATGCAACCATAGATGAATGGAAAGTATTGACTTTCCTGCATGCACTTGATCTGCCGAGATATTCTGATGTTCATATGAGAATGATGCAATCAGCAAGACAGAAAGGCAAAGACTGTACATTGGATGATCTGATCTCTGTATTCAATGATGTCGCACAGCTCAAGAAGGACTCACTTTCTATCACAGTGTCGGGTAGAGCTGTACATTATGTGGATAAACGAACGAATAACAAGAATCAGAACAAACAATCGAACAAGTCGAAGCCGCAGAAATTCAATGATTCTGTTGTATGTATGAGCTGCGGAAAGACTTCTCATAATCGATCAGAATGCAAATTCCGTAATGCAAACTGTTACAATTGCAAGAGAGATGGCCATATTGCGAAAGTGTGCAAGAAGCCAAAGAAGGCACTCACTGTTAGTGTATCCACAGTATCCACTTCGGACTACCACATCCAAGTGAATATCAATGGACAATCGACGTCCATCAAGATCGATACTGGTGCAGATATAACGATTCTCTCAGAGAAGGTGTGGAGACGAATCGGCGAGCCGCAGTGCGAGGCTGCCGATTGCACTGCCACATGGAGAGAGTCTGGAGCTTATTGGAACGTTCAATGCGACTGCAGATTATAAAGGTGTGGAAGCGTCTGGTGATATGTACGTTACCCGCAAGAATATCAACCTTCTCGGTCAGAACTTTATCAAGCTACTGAAACTCGTTGAGATTCGAGAAGCGACAATTCACGAGGTCTCTGTCCCTCTGTCGTTCTGCAGTAATAGTCAATACACTGAGTGGATCAAAAGAGAGTTTCCTGAAGTTACCGCTAGTGGATTGGGATGTTGCACGGAGATGAAGGCATCTCTGCAGTTGAAGCCTGACATGAAGCCGGTGTTCATAAAGGCACGACCAGTGCCGTACGCTCTCACAGAGAAAGTTGAAGTGGAACTCAACAGACTAGAGAGGTGTGGAGTAATTGAGAAAGTGGAATACAGTGATTGGGCAGCCCCCATTCTCACGGTGAGCAAGCCGAATGGATCAATGCGCATGTGCGCTGACTTCAGTACAGGTCTGAATGCCGCAATTGACCTTCCTGCTCATCCTCTGCCTGTTCCTGCAGATATTTTTGCCACTCTCAATGGAGCATCGATTTTCACGCAGATCGATCTAGCAGAAGCGTATCTGCAAGTTCCTCTGGATGAGGAAGCTCAGAAGCTGCTGGTCATTAATACACACAAAGGACTCTTTCGATACAAGAGACTGCCTTTCGGTGTCAAGGCTGCTCCCGGCATATTCCAAAGATTAATGGATACGATGTTGAGCGGTGTAAAGAATGCGATCCCATATCTTGATGATATCATTATCGGTGGGCGCAACAAGGAAGAACACGATGAGACCCTCATCGATGTAATGATGAAACTGCAGCAATTCGGACTACGTACACGAGCTGAAAAGTGTTCATTCGGAATGAAGGAAATCAGTTTCCTCGGTTTCATCATCAACAAGGACGGTCGCCACACCGATCCGAAGAAGACGGAGGCAATTCGGACAATGCCTGAGCCGCAGAATGTTATAATGCTCCGCAGTTTTCTTGGAATGGTCAATTACTATGGACAGTTTATTGATGGAATGCATATTCTGAGATCTCCAATGGATCATCTGCTGAAGGACAATGTGAAGTGGAAGTGGTCTAAAGAATGCTCTAGGGCATTCGAGAAGATCAAGGAGAAACTGAATTCACAACTCAGTCTCGTCCATTATGATCCACACAAGGAAATTGTTATTGCTGCAGATGCGTGTGAAGATGGAATTGGTGCTGTTATTCTGCATAGATTTCCTGATGGAACTCTTCGAGCTGTAAGTCATGCATCCAGGAAGCTGAAACCTGCAGAGAGGAACTACGGACAGATTGAAAAAGAGGCACTCGCGCTCATTTTTGCCGTGGGAAAGTTCCACAAGTATGTGTTTGGCAGACGTTTCACTCTCCAAACAGATCATAAGCCGCTGTTATCGATCTTTGGCTCGCCCAAAGGGGTTCCTGCATATACTGCGAAGAGAATATACAGATGGGCTGAGACTCTGCTGATGTATGATTTCCGAATTGAATACATCAATACTGATTCTTTCTTCTATGCTGATGCTCTTTCTCGTTTGATCAGTGAATGTCAGACAGAACAGGAAGTGAACATCGCGCTAGTGCAGACTGAGGAGGATGTCAACGACATGCTCGCTGCAGATATTCGTCGATTGCCAGTGACGGCAACTGAGATTCAATCTGAGACTAAGAAGGATACACTCCTCCAGGAGGTTATCAAGAGGCATCTCAAAGGATGGCCGAAGAAAGACACTAAAGATCCGTGTCTTACTGCTTTTTATTCTAGAAGAGATTCACTGAGTATTGTGAAAGGATGCTTGCTCTTCGGGTCTCGAGTGATTGTTCCGCAGATTCTACAGTCGAGAGTGATGAAAGATCTTCATGCTGAACATCCAGGGATTGTGCGCATGAAATCACTCGCGAGAAGTATCTGTTACTGGCCAGGAATGGACCAGGAAATCGAGAAAGTTGTTCTCAAGTGTGATCGCTGCGCCAAGGCAGCGAAGTCGCCGGTGAAAGTACCACTACAGCCATGGCCTACTGCAGATAGTCCATGGGAACGAGTCCACATCGATTATGCTGGACCTGTCAGAGGCGAATACTTTTTTGTAATCGTTGATGCTTATAGCAAGTGGCCGGAAGTGTACAGTACTACAAGAATCACTGCATCTATTACTGTCGATTTTATGAAGGATGTAATTGCGAGATATGGAATTCCGCAGATTATTGTATCGGATAATGGAACTCAATTCACATCGGAATTGTTCCGTGAGATGTGTGCTGCATATGGTATCAAACACATGACGATTGCTCCGTATCATCCTCAATCCAACGGACAAGCTGAACGTTTTGTGGATACGCTGAAGAGAAGTCTGAAGAAGATGAATGGTGAAGCTCCGACTCAGCAGATCATTCGTCAGTTCTTAATGGCATACAGAAGGACGCCCAATCCGAATGTGCCAGATGGCAAGAGTCCGTCTGAAGTGTTCATGGGAAGAGCAATCAGATCAAAGATCGATTTGATTCGTCCGCAGATATTATCAGATAAAATCGATGAGAGAATGAAGGTCCAATTCGATAAGCGAAATGGTACCAAGGACAGATGGTTCTCTGTCGGAGATGAAGTGTACTACCATGCGCCTGATGGTCCAAATCGGTTCCAATGGATTCCTGCAGTTATTATTGGAAAGAAGGGCAAGGTTATGTACGAGATCGAAGTCAAACAGAAGAAGCAACGAGCCCATGCAAATCAGCTTCGCAAGAAGTCAAGTGGAGCCGGTCAGACTGAGCTGAAAGGCACTTCGATTCCACTTGATCTTCTGATGGATACGTTCGATCTGAACAGAAATGTGCCTGTGGTAGATCACAGAGAGGAGTTCAGAGTAGAACTCGAGGAGTTTCCTAATGAGGAACTCGGTGATTCGGACGATCAGTCCATCAATTCTGGCTATTCTACAGCCAGATCTGCTGTATCTTCTACTCCATCTTCGCCGATTCTTCAACGTGATCAACAGCCGATGCTGCCGCAGTTACTTCAACCACTCAATCAACGACCGATGAGAATTCGTCAACCGCCTCAGCGACTCGATGTCGATCCGAGACAGAAGTCGTACAGAGCGACGAAGCAATAATCCTGTCCCATTTGCTACGTCCTCACCTCACCTCTTCCCATTCCGTTTTTTTTTAAAGATCGGCAGCGCCAATCTTGAAGGGGAGGTGTTGTATAGTAATATAATTCTATGTAAATTATTAATCACAAGTAATTAATGTGACCCGTTGATACTACTACAGTAGTCAGTACATTTCATGCCCCCTGGGCTCCCACCACGATTTGTTCCTACTGTAAGTATTGCAATTCCCCGCTGGCCTACTTTTCGTCAGTTAGTTCTCTCTCTCTCGTTGCGGCTAGTTGTTGCTGCCTATTCTCCTGTCATCTATTCTACTCTGCGATTCTTCAATAAAGCCGATTCTATTGGAGCTACCAGTATTCTCTCAAGACACACAACGAGAAGACACAACATATATATATATATATATATATATATACAATATATTACACATTACAAGCGTCATATTGTTGCACATTTACAATGCACATCTTTGATAAATATTAATCTCATGTTATCACGTAAGAGTTCAGCCCTTGAAAAAAATACTAGAGTTATGAGCGGACAAAGGATTTGATCACAGCAGGAATCTCTACAGCGTTTGAGGCATTGAACTTATCCAAAAAGATGGCTGAGTGGAAGATGAGGTTGTGCATATATGAGG
Organism: Pristionchus pacificus; assembly: GCA_000180635.4. Lineage (NCBI taxonomy): Eukaryota > Metazoa > Nematoda > Chromadorea > Rhabditida > Neodiplogasteridae > Pristionchus > Pristionchus pacificus. The sequence goes on from CM026577.1 coordinate 11,176,636, forward strand.
TTCTGAATGAAGAGGATTTGAATGTGAACCTAATCTTCTCTTACAAGTACCTTCGTGAAATTAGAAACTGCGGATAGTGAGAAGGGATGAGAGATCTCGAGACATAATTTGCCCCTACTTTTTGTGGATGAGCATGTCGGAGGACTTTTTTTTGGATGGGCCATGACTTTGAATGGAAAATTTGGGAGGATCGGAGGAGAGAAGGGAGTGTAGATATCTAAGCGTCTTTAGACCGAATCATTGAGCAAATGATGTTTTGGGAAGTTGTTTTGCGAAGCATGAGATGGGAAACTTCCTCACTCGCTCTTCGATCCCCGTTATACTCGTGATTCGTGCTCCAAATCGTATCGATCGCATCCATCAATGTTCTTCATTCTCAGGTTTGCGCGCTTAATTTGGATTCAAAAGAGTGAATTTCTCAAGTATGTAAGACGCTGGTATCTAGTTCTCCGGGACGGAACTCCCCAATTTGGAATCGTGCCAGATTCCAGGTTCAAATCAACAGCAGAATTCCTCTCCAATTTCCCTACCTGGAATGAGCAAGCAATGATGTATGTCGCATCCAACACGCGTCTCGCTTATAACATCCTCTATTTCTTACTGTGTGTGGCCTGTATGACTGTATGAAGCCAATCGTGCTGTTGTCGCATATTAATGACGAAATCCACAACAACCCACAAACGCCTGAAGATCACTCCCAAAACGGATTCATGTAGATTTTCAAGTAGCCACATGCCGCAACTAAGAAAAGTTTGGATTCTACTTAGGAGCACACATGAGAGCTTCTCTTCTTGATCGTTCTTCTCTTTCGCTCCTCCTGCTTAACGAATGCTCGTCAACGAGTAAAACCCTGTGCTGTATAAACGTTTTGAGATGTCCAAACGAACAGGATCTTCAAGGAAGTGATGGCAGGTGTTTTCACTGTGACATCTTCCTTTCCCCTGAATCCAGCAAAGAGTTAGCACCGAAAGAGGACGGACAAGCGGGTCGTCAGTCGCTCGGACGCAGGGACGATGGCGCCTCATTATATAAAAAAATTTAAAAATTATGCAGTAAGAATCCTTTCACTTCAGAAATCATGGCCACTGCACACTAATGATTTTCATAATATGATACACAAAAACTGGTTACCTGTCAAAGTTTTACGTTTCATATTCACATTACGGCATATCTTCATATTCACAATGATATTATTCGATTTCGGATGTTTTACCGTGAGGCTAATATTAGGAACCAAGGTTCAAACGTTTTTATTATTTTAAAAACAGTATGACTTCCTAGTTTTTAGACTAATTTCACTTTTTAAGATTATTCTCTTCCATACGTCTATCGGATCTTATCTATCTCATTTTCTGTAATAATTAGTATGAGTTGATAAAGATTGCTATAGAAATGCGTGAGATGAATTTTTTTTATCAATTTTATAATCGGAATTTTGAAGAATTGCTGCTCAATCGAAATAATAATTAAAGTATTCGAAGTATAAAAAAGAGATCCTCAGTATCTACATAATCTGGCAGCTAAAATTTATCCTTTTTTTCATTAGTAATGATTTATGCTATCTTTTTTTCATTAGTAATGTTTCATGCTATCTAGAGTGGAGAAAAACTAGCTGGAACTCGCGTTTTGAAATCATCTAAAAAAATTCAACCTTAATAACTGATCCTAAAAAAAGTCATTTTGTAACTTAAATATGTGTCTGTAGTTGCTGCATTCTTTGAATAAATTCATGATTAATCTGACATACCAACGCAATACTTTGATTTTTCAAAGTTTCTTTATGGAGAAGTATGGAGATAAGAGAAATTGATCGGTACTTTGATGGAGTCAGATTGTCGAAGTGTCAAGGTCTGAGCCTACTTATGGTCTTCTCTTCTTCTTCATTCGACCTTATGATGGTTCATATTTGGAAAGAGATTTGAGAGGAAGAGTGAAATGGTTGGATCTAAGCCCCGCCCATTTATCACAATGTTGAGAAGCGGTGAGTCTGCACGGCAGAACTCCTCCTTCTTCCCATCCATTCACTCCTTAGTCTCCTCCTACTCTGTCTCCTTCTCCAAACTGTTCCTCTTCTCTATCTTCTCATTTTTTTTACCCTTTCATCTCCAATCACAGTTCATACTCTATTCATTACGCGTGCTCAACCTAATATCTTTTGATATCTTTACTGTTTCGTTCTCTATCATTTATCTTGCACTTTTCTTGACGAGTATCTTCAAGTCACTATTCTATGTCACAGTTATGGTCAAAAGATAAATGTTACTTGTCTTTTTTTTAATCAAGATAGTGGTTATTGTGTATTTTAAAGACAACAAAGTAAAAAAAATCAGCTGAGTTCATTCTGATTTCGCGCCATTTTGCAAGCGTCTATTGGTCTCTTCAAACCCTTGTGGGGGTCTTCAATCGGATAATTTATATATAAACCACAAAATAGATTATATTTTGTATAGTGCGCATACTTCATAATAGTTTAGCATGCTCGAAACTCATTTCAACATTCCAACCAAAGTGGTAAAGTGTTTGCTCGGTGATGGATGGTAGTTTCTTGCCAATGTTTTTTCTCCTTTATTCAAATATTTGTTTGATTTTAACTTTTATGGAGCTCAGTTTGGATTCTAGACCATTTGAGTTTCTCGTTATACTATATTGGTATCGATTCATCAGATTTGTTAGTGGTGGTGGACGCACGAGTGCTCATTTGTACAGTAGTGAAGAGAAGGGCGGAGCATCGTGGTGAGACGATTGGCCTATAGCAATAGAGAGACAGCCATGCTGTGTCCTACTCTCTCTTTCCCTCTCTCTCGACACCCTACTCTCTCTTCTCTCTATTCGTCTGTCTCTCTTCATTGTCCCATTCCACTCCCTACTCTCTCGTTCCCACTCCTGCTTTGTCTACTAGACGAGAATACGGCTCTGGCTAGGCGCCAATCGGCCGCCCGCGCCTTTCTCGCGCCATCCTTCACTCATCACTTTAGGAACATCTTATTCATTGGGATCGCATTATTGTCGTGTTCGGAATAATCGATTAATGAACGAGTGAGGGCATGTATGAGAGAGTGTGTGAGAATGAGAGAGTGGAGGGGGAGAAAGGGAATAAGAGTAGAGTGAGGGGAAATGTGTGTATGAAGATGCTCATGAAGATGGTATTGCAGATGAGAGTGAAGGAGTAGATGAGAAGAGTCACGTCTAATCGAGATAATCTAATCAAGTAATCGATAAATTGATCTTCTTGGTCGATTGCAAGCCTACAGCAATGGATGAACCTCTATCCAAAAAGGCCAAGATGGTCAGCAATGGTATGTATCTTCAACATCGAACGTTTTCTCAAGTTTTTTCTTCTGTTTGTTTATTTTATTGTTTATTTATATATCATTACTTATAAATTTAATATTTTCATTTTTGAGTTTTTTTTTATTTTCCGTACCAAACGATCTGAGCGAAGTACTCTTATCGAACTGAATTTTGATAATATTTATATTATATATTGCGAACTTATTATATTAACATATTATAATCAAATAAATTGCAGATGACGGGGAGGACGATTTGGAACGGTTAGAGCCAATGCCTCAGAGTAACGCTCCGAGACAATCACCCGTAAGTTCATTTTAAAATTTTATTAAATCTTATTTACGTCGAGATATTTAATTAGTAACATTGTTATCTACTGCTTCAATACCTACCAAAATATGAAAAAAATCTTTATTATTTTTAATCGTTTTTCCTTTTGCAATATTTTAAAGTTACGCTCGCATAATTTTAAAGTGTCCCATGTCCGGAAATTTCGAAATCGAGAGCCACCGTTTGCGTGCGACTGGATACGAACGTCGAAACGCCCGGGAATTCAAATTTGCGTGAAAAAATCATTTTTCTTCGATTTATCGAATATTAGGGGGTGCGCCTCTGAGATTTCATACTTAGAATAAAGTATTGGGCATACATAAGTTATAGACAAAATATTTAAAAAATCCATCGTTGCGCTTTATTATTAAATGTGCCTCGAAGTTCTCGATTTCGCCAGTTTTTGAGCATTTAATTATTTTTCTGCCGATTCAGGACCTGCGCCTCTCCAATTCAGCTTGATATATGTTGCAGACTACCGAAGGGAGTTATCATGAAAAAATTAGCGAAATTCGTCGTTGCGCTCCTCGTCTAAAATGGCCTTGAAAATACCTCATTTGGAAGGATTACGGTATAGGTCTCAGATGAAATCCTCGACTATAATGGATTTCCTTCTTTATAAATCGATTTCCTTTAGTAATATAGGTTTCTCCTCACATATTTCAATTCGTTCCATGAAAAAATATATAAGAAATTCGATCACAAGAAAACATAGAGACAGGGTGAATAATAGTTGCCCCGCCGAACTCCGACCGCAACGCGTGATTTCGACGCGGTGCGTCGGTCGCAACACCCGGGGACGGGGTTTAGATACATGACGTCGTATTCGCTTATATTAAAATATTTTAAAATTCTGGAAGTGCTATCATGATTCGGCATCGTCGATTATCCCACAGTAGCAAAATCAGAATTTTAGAAGGAGTTTGAAATTTTACTCCTGGGTGCCTATTAAATATATTCTTACGAAATCGGTAGAGGCTTAACTATCTATATTTTTCAAACATATTGAATATTTAGATGAACGGTGGAATGGGAGGAACACCTTCGTCGTCAGTTTCATCCTCCTTTCCTCCTCAGAATGAAAGTGGTGTCTCTTCCACTTCCTCATATCCTCCCTCTTCTCAATCCCAACAAGGAGGAGGAGGAGGAGGATCAGTACTTCAAGAACTTCTTCTAAGTAGTGCGAATTGTTCAACGACTACAATGAATTCTCCTCGGACAGGATTCGCTGGTCATCCAGTTCCTAATCAGCAACCTCCCAATCAACCGTCCAACTTCCCCAATAGGTACGTCCTAAACACAGACTATTACACACATATTCATTATTTTAAACTCTCACTGGCTAATCCCCCCATGAAAACGGGGCGCCCGGGACGTCCCGGGGCGTCCCCCCAGCGTCCCCCTCGCTTCTGGCGCCGCAAGACATTTTCAAATTGGGCCCAATTTGTGTTCGTCGTATTCTCCGTTCGATTCTGCGTCGATTCATGTGAAAAAATAAAATGAAATATTTAATTATAATTTAAATTTTGATTTTCAAAGAATTGGCGAATAAAACGATTCGTACATCGTAGAGTACACCTTGCGGTATTTATCAACTGCTGCTGCAGAATCCTTTTGATAGGTACCGTAGAACGTACTCCGTGATGCACGAATCGTTTTATTCGCCAATTCTTTGAAACACGACGGTTACAAAATAGGCCAAACGGCTGGTTGGTTTAAAAAGCGGTTTGAATTGGACGCATGAAAAATTTCGAATGAACCAGCCGGTGTTACCGTCGTGTGAAAATCAAAATGTAAATTATAATTAAATATTTTATTTTATTTTTTCACATGAATCGAAGCAGAATCGAACGGAGAATACGACGAACACAAATTGGGATCAATTTGAAAATGTCTTGAGGCGCCAGAAGCGAGGGGGACGCTGGGGGACGCCCCGGGCGCCCCGTTTTCATGGGGGGGATTAGCCAGGACTGTATATGCCAAAAATGGATGATGCGACTGATTCCATACGTTATCTGTTATTTTTTTTCTTTTTAGTGGTCGGAAAATTATTGAACCAATGTGCATTTTCTATTTCCTCCAGATAATCAGTAATTTCTAGTTTATCTTTAACACATTGAAAAATATTTTCCCAAACTACAGATCGCTTGAAAAAAATAGAGGTCGCTTGATTTTAATTTTATTTTCTTGATTTTTCTCTTATGTAACAAAACTAATTCAGGAGTCCGATGGGAGGTGGAGTATCTGGAGCATCGACAATGTTGTCACCTCCCCAAGTATCTCAAATGAGTGGTCGACCTCAAATGGGAGTAGGAGGAGCTCCACCCCAAATGCAGCAGAGACCACCCGGCATGGCGGGATACCCATCTGATGCCAACATGGCACACTTCCAGTTAGTTTTTTTTAAAAATATTTCATCTCAATGATAATGGGATATTATAACCACCAGATTATTCTTCTATTTCTTGACTATGTTCGTGATTTCAGTCAACAACAGCAGCAGATGATGAGTGGTCCAGGAGGTACCGGTATGTATGGGATGCCACCAGGAGGAAGAGTTCCTCCGGGATATCCAATGCAACCAGGACAAGGAAGAGGACAACCTACTCCTGGAATGGGACGAGGTACAATCATGGTTCCGAATGGACAACCCATGCAGAGGGGACCACATATGCAACAGAGACCTCAACCTGGTCAGTATTTACTTCATTAAAGAATTTTTGAATATTAATCTAAAACGTATGCATATATTTCAGGGATGATAAATGCTAATATGCAGCCGGCGCATGGAGCATTGTTAAATAGAGGAATGTTACCACAGGGTTACGATCAAAGTCAGATGATGAACAGGGAATTCATGAATGCACAGGTATGTTATACAACTCGTTAATAGCAATAATAACCTTTCCTTTATTTTCTCATACTCCGACCTGAAGCAAAAATAACACGTACAAGTGAAGTACTGAACAAAATGAATAAATTGGAGGCCGGATATAATGGGATGGCGGCACAGATGGGAGCTCGCCCACAAGGACAACAACCGCAGTATCCACCAGGAGCACAACAACAGATGATTCCCAATCAACAGGTGAGTTAAGATTTACATTTATTGACAAGATACTGAACCTGTTGCAGGTCCATGTAGATACTCAGATTTTTAAGACCAATAATTGTATTCTAGATGATGATGGGAGATCAGGCGATGAATCATGCCCATATGCAGCAGCAGCAACAACAACAACAGCAGCAGCAACAGCAGCAGCAACAACACCTTCGAGGAGTGAGTAGAAGTTATGATAATAGACAGAATAAATGTATCGATCTGATAAGTATGTATATTATTCAGATGATGTCTAATGGGATGACTTCTCGACAAGGAGTTCCCCCTTCTCATCCCTCTGCAATTGGGAATGTACCACCAGGAAATGTTCCTCCTGTGGGATCAGTACCTCCTCAGATGGGAGGAGCTGCTCCAATGCAATCGGCTCAAGATCCAGAGAAGAGGAAATTGATCCAACAACAGTTGGTTCTGCTTCTTCATGCTCACAAATGTCAACAGAGGGAACGAGTACGTTTAAATTTCATTCACTATTTATTTTATCCTTCAACGTTCTACATTGATTTAAAAAAACACTGTATAAGTAGGGGCCACAACGCAGACAGCCGATTTATCGCATTGGAACCAAACTTGTGTGTAAACTGTTCCCTGTGACCTCAATAACATCATACTTTTGGCCGTTTGTTGATATCTCATTTCTGAGCTGCGCTACAGCCGGAAAAGTACGCGCGAAACGCACTGTTGTGGAGGGGGGAAAGGCGAGACGAGAGGGAAAGGGGGCGGAGCCTATCTCAAACCCATTCCCAAAGTTCGGGGGAAAGAGCTTCGCCAAGTCGTGATAGACAATTCAAGGGAGAATTTACCTCTTATCCGGACAGAGCGTGCGCTAGTCACGACGGGTTAGAAACAGTAGGGAGAGGCGAGGCGGAGGGAGATGGGAAGGGGTCCGTCTCTCGCCTCTCTCCTCTCATTTGACTAGCCCCGCCCACGTTCACACTGTGGTTAGCGCTAATCGGAATCGAAAAAAATACCGGCGTACTGAAAACTTTAAAACAAAGTCACAAGCTTTTGAAGCATGCTTAAATTCTATTTTTTTCACTAAAGTTCCTAAAATATTCGTATTAGTCAGAAAAATACTGCCCAAACAAAAAGCGCACACTGCAACGCGTCAAAACGGCCTATTCCCATCGTTTAGGTTCAATTTTGACCTACTCAGTGAAGATGTGCACATTTTGGGCAGTGCTCAATCGATTGGGAATCCCAGTAGCTATCCAGCGCACTTTAGAATGAGTGATTTAGTCAAGAATGAACCTTGTGACTTTGATTTCTCGCGTTTTGTGGAGAGCCGTGTCTCATCAAAGTGGGCGGAGCTTGTGGCCCCTATGTATAAGTGGTGAATAATAATAAATTGTAGCACCAGGACGGTACTTCTCGCAATGCGTGCACTCTCCCTCACTGTTCGACTATGAAGGAAGTACTACAGCATATGACTACTTGCAACAATGGAAGACAGTGCAGCTGTGAGTCATTAGTTTCCACTTTTGTTCTGCATTATTGCGTATTCAAACGATTATCCATATCTCAATATCGTTTTTTTAAAAATTGTCTTAGTTTGTTTAAAATGATAATTTAAGATGCTCATTGTGCGTCGTCTCGACAGATTATTCATCATTGGAAGAACTGTCAGAGAGAAGATTGTCCAGTATGCCGTCCATTGAAGAACATCCAAGCATCGACTCCCGGTCAAGGAGGAAACAGAAGTGACATCATCCCTTTCCCACTCCTTCAACCATTCTTTATTCTAGTGTCTGATCTGGGTGATATGGGTCTACTTCTCTCTCATGGGATGGGAGGAATGAATGGACCTTCGAATCATCTTGTACAACCTCTTCCTATGCAGCAACAACCACAGCAGATGCACAATCCTGCAGGAGGCAGAGGCATTCCCGTTAGTCACAGAAAGGAGAGATAGATAATAATGAATTACTTTTGCAGATGAACTCAGGAATGGATTTGGGATCTCCTAATCCGGGTTCCGTTCCTATGATGCAAGTACCTGCTCAAGTTCGACAACAACTTCTCAGTGATTATAATCCCAAGTACGGCAATTCATTATTTTCTCTCAAATATTTATTACACATCTCAATATATGATGCTTATCTCAATATATTAATATTAATTGAGTGGTTTTTAGTGAGATGCGTTCTCCGAATGGAGGTCATCGTGGAAATGGAATGGGAGGCGGAGGAGGAAATATTCAAAATTGGCCTCCTCCTGAACAACCAACAACGAATAAAAGTTGGCATGCCGATGTTACTAATGACCTCCGACACCATTTGGTATTCATTCATGGATTTTTCTTTCCTTGTTTTTACCCTAAACATTGAGCTTAATTTGAGGTGGGAAAATTAGTGAAGGCGATCTTTCCATCTCCCGATCCAGCTGCGATGCATGATCAGAGGATAAAAGATCTTATTCAATATGCAAGAAAAGTGGAAAAGGATATGTTCGAAAATGCTGATGATAGGGTAAGTCTGATAAAAAAAGCCAGAAAGGGAGCAATGATTTTCATTACGAAAATAAATACAAATTCGTCGTTCAGGAAGAATATTACCATCTTTTGGCCGAGAAAATCTACAAGATCCAAAAGGAATTACAAGAGAAGAAACAAAAGAGATTAAGTGAATCAAGAGGAGGAAATGGATTCGATATGGGAGGAGGAAGTGTGAAGAGCGAAATTCCTGGATGGAGTGAAGCAATGGACGGACAAGGACCATCAACTAGTGGAGAAGGAATGGGAATGTCGAATGGAGTAAATATAAAGAAAGAAGAGATTGATGATACAACTTCATCTGCGAATGGATCAATGGCAAATGGGGTTCAAAGTGGAGGAGGATGGAATCCTTCTCTTGTCAAAGAGGAACCATCTACGACATCTCATTCTGCATCTAGTACACCTCATCCATCTACTTCTGCAAATGCAATAACGCCTAAGAAGGAACCAAAGAGGGAGCTTACACCTCCTCCTCCTCCAGGGTCAGAATGTATTATCGATCAAATGGAATTGAGAAGTAATCTTGAACCAATTCTTATCGAATTGGATAGAAGTGATGATGCAGTTCCTTTCAAGGTAAGATTCGTGAAGACATAATGAATTAATAATGTAATAATGAACAGATGCCCGTCGATCCTCACGCTCTTAATATTCCTGATTACTTTGATATTGTAAAGCGCCCAATGGATCTTAGTGTAAGTATTTTCATACTCCATTGTTTTATATATTTCTCAACTTCTTTGGATGTATGAGAACAATTGATTTTTAGACTATTTCTACAAATCTTCAATCGGGTAAATACACGAATCCATGGCAATTTTGTGATGATATGTGGCTGATGTTTGACAATGCCTGGCTGTACAACAGAAAGAACTCTAAAGTCTACAAGTTCAGCTCAAATGTGAGTTTAAATGAATAATGATTCCACTATGCATGTTTTTCCCAATTTCATAGTGAAATAATTTCATTCTAATGTTTTACAGTAAACTTTTTTTTTCAGTTATCGAAGTTGTTCATCGATTTGATCAATCCAGTAATGGAGAAGATGGGATATTGTTGTGGAGAGAAACGATGTTTTACTCCTCTTGCCCTCTTCTGTTATGGTGCATCTATGTGTACTATTGGAAGGGATCAAACATATTATTGGTATGCTCATTACCCTTTCTATCTACCCTAAATAAAAATAGTTCTTCCCTAAATAATAATAGTTTTAAAATGAATATTTATTTCAGTTACGAGACAACATCGAATGCATACGGAGTGGTTGTGTCAGAGAGATACACATATTGTGTCAAGTGTTATGAAGGACTGCCAGACGAAGGAATATCACTATCAGAGAATCCCAATGACAAGACCAATATGGTTCCCAAGAATCAGTTCAAACAGTGCAAGAACAATGTGATCGAAGTTGAACCCTTCGAGAACTGTAAATATTGCCACAGGAAATTCCATAAGATCTGCGTTCTTCACGACAAGAAGGTAAATTCATCTATGATAGCATCTATTAATTCATTTTCATTTAGGTGTACCCTGAAGGATTCGTGTGCAATAGATGCAGGAATGATAAGAAAATGATGAAGCCAGAGAATAAATATCTTGCGAAGAAGTTAGCCCCATGCAGATTGAGTAACCATCTGGAAGAAAGAGTTAATGGATTCATCAAGACCAGATTAAAGGGAGGAGAACAAAAAGAGGTACGGTATCATACGCGTATGTTAGAGTGTTATATTATATCATTATTTCCTAAGGTTGTTATCTCACATACGAAGCATGCCAGATACCACTAGGGTTGGAACACACTGTTTCATTGAAATTTGAAAAATTATAAAAATTCATCAATTAAAAAATCCAAATATAAATATTGAATTTCGTTAGGGATCATGTCCAACTATGGAGATGGTGCATATAGAAAGAAACATAAATGTAATGAAGAGCGTACATTTTTAAGCGAAAAAGGGAAACTTTTTATTTAGAAGTTTTTTTAATTTTTAGATTCTTTTTCATTAAAAAAAATTGAATTTTTCCTATGAAATAATTTTTCCATTTAAGGTCATCATTCGTGTTCTATCGGTGGTCGAAAAGGAAGTTGAAGTTAAACCGATGATGAAATCAAAGTGAGTATTCAGCCAACAATCGATCCATTTACCGTAATCCCCTTTCAGATACTGTGGTGATGCTCCCGGTTCTTTCCCTCAGAAGTTCCCATACAAGACAAAGGCTGTATTCGCTTTCGAAGTAATCGATGGAGTAGAGGTACGTTATAGTCATTCCTTTTTAATCGATATATTAAAAAGAACTCATATTACTCTGATATTACTCTGGTTACATAATATGGTAATCTCTATTTTTAGGTGTGCTTCTTTGGTCTTCACGTGCAAGAGTACGGTAGCAAGAGTGGATCCCCCAACCAGAGAAGAGTATACATCGCATATCTTGACTCTGTCCATTACTTCGAACCAAAACATCTGCGGACGGATGTATACCATGAAATTCTCCTTGGATATTTGGAGTGAGTGACTAAAAAATGCTTGATCGTCTAACTGTTCCTATTTGAGTTACGCTCGTAAGCTGGGATACACAATGGCTCATATCTGGGCATGTCCTCCTTCTGAGGGAGATGATTACATCTTCCATTGTCATCCTACGGAACAGAAGATTCCCAAACCGAAGAGATTACAAGATTGGTATAAGAAGATGTTGGATAAGGGAGTGCAAGAACAATGTGTAGTAGAGTACAAGGATATCTACAAGCAGGTAAGAAAGAAGGGGGGGGGGGTGGAATATAGGACATAATTATTATATATGTTAAGGCAAGAGACGATGGACTTACTTCACCTGCCGATCTTCCCTACTTCGAAGGAGATTTCTGGCCCAATGTTATCGAGGATTGCATAAGAGAAGCAAGTTCGGAAGAGGCTCAAAGAAAGAAAGAAGAGAATGAAGATGATGGAGAGGATGAGGACTTGTTCACTGTGAGTATAACACTACTTAAATTATGGAATGGGAAAGAATTTATGAAATGTATTGTAGGCCGGAGGAGGAAATGGTGATAACGGAAAGAAGAAAGGATCGAAGAGTAAAAAGAATAATCTGAAGAAGAGTTCTACAAAGAGTAAGAAGAAAGCAGGAAGTATGACTGGAAATGAAGTCACTGACAAGTTGTATGCTCAATTGGAGAAACATAAGGAGGTATCATATTCATTCTACATTTATCCTTTCTCTTCATTTACTCTCTTCATTTCCTCTTCAATTGTATATTGAAGGTGTTCTTCACTATTCGATTGGTCACTCAACAATCTGCACTTTCCCTAACTGCAGACATCGAAGATCCTGATGGATTAATGTCGAGTGAATTGATGGATGGAAGAGATACTTTCCTCACCAGGTCTGTCTTCCATTCATTCTCTTCTTATCCAATATTTATTCCTATATAGAGCTCGTGAGGAACATTGGGAATTCTCTTCACTACGCCGTGCAAAATATTCGACTCTTTGTCTTGCTCATGCTCTCCATGTACAAGAAGGAAAGGGAATGGAATACACGTGCAATCAGTGTGATTCATCCAATGCTCATTGGCATTGTGCAACTTGTGATGTGAGTAGTGTACACATAAAGAGAAAAAATGTATGAGTATATCCATTTCAGGATTTCGATCTATGTGACAATTGCAAGTTGACTGTACAACACGAACATCCATTGGAGAAAGTGAAGACCATTCTTGATGAAGGAGGAGGAAATGGAGGAGACGGAGGAGGAAATAATAATCGATATGAAAGCATTCAAAGATGCATTCATTCGCTCGTTCATGCTTGCACATGCAGAGATGCAAACTGTAGAAGAATGAGTTGCCACAAAATGAAGAGAGTTGTGGCCCATACTAAAGTGTGCAAGAAGGTAATAAGAGAATATCATTAATTATCGTTAACTCATGTAATTTAGCGCGTTAATGCATCATGCCCGGTTTGCAAACAATTGATTGCTCTTTGCTGTTATCATGCAAAGCATTGTCAGAAGGAGGGATGTCAGGTAAGAAGAGGGAAGACGGAATGGTTTTATCATTTGTCAATCAGGTGCCATTCTGTATGAATATCCGACAGAAGTTAATGGAACAGAAGAGATCATTAGCTCGTCGTGCTGATATGATGATGAGAAGAAGAATGGAGGGATTATCAGCTGTTGCTAATGCAAATGCTGCTTCATCTAATGCCCCTTCAACATCCACATCTCTTCCTTCCTCATCCAATCCAAATCCTCCTTCTACAGGTTAATTAAATATAAATGAAATAGAATAAATAATGTGTATTTACAGGACCACCGTCAATGCTTTCTTCTACTGGTGGTCCTTCTTCTGTCTCTTCAATGTCATCTCATAATATGAAGGGAGGGGGATCAGGAACTGCCATTAATCCAGCCATTCCTTCTTCATCCACACTTCATCAATCCCATCCTTCGCCTATGGATCAAAGGAATTCCAAGTTTGGAGGTCAAGGTAACACACAATCTTTTCAACTTGTTAATTATCATTTTGTCATTGCAGCTACTCCTCAATCATCGTATCAACCTGGAATGAGTGGATCTGTTCAATCGAATCAAGTTAATCATTCAAGTGGAATGGGAATGATGGGTACAGCAAGTGGTGGACCTCCCACACAATATGGTATGACAATGGCCAATCATCCTCAAATGGCACCAGCACATATCATGAGTGGAAAACCAACGAATGCTGCAATGATGAGAGGAGGTAAGGATAATAGACAGTCATAATGATGATGATGAATTCATTTGAGGAATGGATGGTTCTGGAGGAATGGGTGGATATCGACAGCAACCAGGGACACAACCACCCTATGGAGGAATGGGGGCAGGAATGATGGGAGCTCAATCTCATCCAATGCATTCAATGGCAATGAGACAACAACCTGCACATGATCCCAATTCTGTCGCTGCCGTCAATCAACAGAGGATCCTCCAACAACAACAACAACAACAGCAACGAGTAAGTATTGTTTGAATTAAATAATTGTATGAAGAAGAAACATATGTATACTTGTAATATTTAGGGTGCTCAGTCTCTGCAGCAGCAGCAACAACAACAGCAGCAGCAGCAATGGCAGGCTCAACAATCTCAATACATGGGAGGAAGAGGATATGGAAGTGGCCAGCCACAAATGGCTCCCATTCCTCATAATCAAGCTCAATTCATGAATACCCATTATGGACGAGGACCTCCTCAACAATTTACCAATCAGGTATTGTCATTAACTGTAGATTGAAGAGAATGGAAATATATAGTGAAGAATTGTTGTAGAAAGGAAGTATAAACTATTAGTGATAATTGAGAGAATGAATTAATTGATTGATTAATTTAAGATGGGCCAACAAGGACTAATGGGACAACAAGGACCTCCTCCGATGGTATCGAGTAAACCGGGAGAAGATGGATCATTCCGATGAGTTGTCTCATACATTCTCTTATTTTCAATAGTGAATCCATTATATTGTTAATAGTAACACGACGCAGGTCGTCCCTTTCCATCTCATTTCTCCATTGTATCTAATAGGTGAGAAGTCTCCCCTTCCTTATCCCCCTCCTCACAACACCCATTCCATTCACTTCTTTTCAATACGAGTATATTCCCTGTGTCTCCAGTTGAAACTGCTAGTCCCTTTGAACAATCATTGTTATCTCGTTTATGTAATCATTCGTTGACCCGTTTAACTCCTCTCATTCATTCTTCATACTCAGCTTTTTATCCAATCTTTCTCAGTCATTACGAGTATTGTAATACGTCGTACATTTTCAGATTATCTCTTTCTTGTGCGTATTTCTCCGTTATCCTCGGTCGATTTCATTGTTATTAATTCCCTTTACACTTTATCCCCTTGTTCCTTCTCATCAATACTCTGTTGAGTGTCTTAAAATCGATTGTATCCCTCATTTGTACTACCATTGGTCGTTAATTCGTAATGAATCGGTTTGCCATTCTCTTTATATATCGTGAGTGTCCCTTCTCTTTCCTGATTCCTTCTTCCCCCTTTTAATCCATTTCACATCATTACATATATCTGGTTGAGATGGAATCTGAAGGACCCATTGTTGTACATTGAGTGATCATTTGTTACGTGCTCCCTTTATTTGTTAGAGGACGCTAGTCGTTGCAAACTCCAACCAGAGGAGCATCCTTTTACTGAATCATTATCTTCCCATCCCATACACGGATATCAATGATGCGATAGTATGTGTATATGTTATATTCAAGATGTACTATTTATTGAGGACTGCATGAAAGATAAATACTTTAAATATGTATATCTCTCAGTTGATGAATGTGTTGTCAATTGTGGCTCGTTTCACTCAAAGTATCTAGTGGTACGATAAATCAATGAATACGATACGATAGACGTACGATAGACGAGAATCGATTAGTAAGAATGATGGAAATGATGTGTGAAAAGTGTCTTCTCCACACATCGTTTCCCATTGTTCTTGAACTCGATTAAACATGTTTCTCTTAGAGAGTTGAGATGGTTTCAACTAACCACTCTGCAATGATCAACTCCAATAATCTGCTCCCACCAGAGATGTGGCTAAAGGTATATTCAATTCATTTTAATCTATATATTGATTTGCCATTCATCTCAGATTTTGTCGTATTCATCAGGATTCGATCTCTATTCTTGCATTTCACGATCTTGTTCTTACTTCAATCAACTAATTTCCTTCCATCAAAGATTACTTCCTCGGTTTGTCACATCTTACTTTCCTTCATTCTTTTATTAATCCTTCAGTATTCGAGTTACTCTCCGTGTTTGGGTACATGATGATAGTGAAAAGATAATCGATAGTTCTCTTCATTCTTTCATCAATTACGCCATTTCGATGAATGATGAGACGGAATCGGGTAGGCGTGCCATCTTAACCTATGCATCTCATTGCTTATACATACAATCCTTTTGCTCATACGATTCCAGGACGCTCAAAATGTCATAGAAAAATTGACTCAAGAGTGAAGATGATGTTTGTGTCATTCTCTGGAGGAAAAATAAAGACTGAATTAGAGAATAGAGAAGGGAATGTCCAGAGCATGGATGAACAAGTTCTTATGAGAGTTTGTTTTTCTTCGATACTTTAGATGATAAATCAGTGTTGTAGCTACTACATATCATGGATGGACATCATCTTTAGGAGTAGCTTCTCTATAGTTCTCATATTATTTTTTTTTAAAACTTGCTTTCAATTACACTGTTAAATACACGTTGTATCGCATGAATAAAAATAAAGTAAAACTCACTCTATCTTAGATAGACTATCTATCCCAGTACATATTATTAGGAATTAAAATAACAGATATCCTAGAGACGAACAAAAAATGGAAGCAGGTAATATCGATATCAGATTTCTAAATATATCTTAGACTTAAACATCGAAGTCATTCCCTTGACTGAGATGTTATCGTTGTTATTTTATTTATTTTTTTGTTATTTTTTTATTTTTTTGTTGTTAAAAACTTTTAAAAAATTATTAATGTGAGATCATTATATTACCTCTTTATTGGTGTTTTATCAGACTTTTATCTAGATCGCGATCTCGAGATTTAGATAAAATAAACGTATTTAAAATCAGTTATTAATAACTCGTACAAACTTTTACTTACAGTAGTCGCAAACACTGCAAGCGTTTATTTTTGAATTTTCGATTTTCCAAGCTAACCAAGCTCAGATAAATAACATTTATTTAGGTTTTATTTCCTATCGCCATTTAGATATTATCTCTTTGTATCAGTGAATCATGTTTTAAACATATTTACAGTTCCTTGGACGCTTCCGATGCTCAAATTCAGATGATGAACAGAGACTACATTCATATTCAGGTGATCATACGATAAGCTCAGCTGTCATTTTTTAAGCCTTTGTTGAGCCTAACATCATGGCAGAAATGTATTAAATCGATTTTAACTCATGATACCGTGAAGCTTTAATCGAAAATATATTAATTACAGGTTGGATGTAGTGGAATGACGGCACAGATGGGAGCTCGCCCACAGGGACAACCACCGCAGTATCCACCAGGAGCACAACAACAGATGATTCCCCCAAATCAACAGGTGAATAATGATGGATAAGATAATGAAGCTGTTGATACTTAGACACTTAACACGAATAAATGTATTGTAGATGATGATGGGAGACCAGGCGATGAATCATTCCCATATGCAGCAGCAACAACAGTACCTTCGTGGAGTGAGTAGAACTTATTATAAGAAATGGAATAGATCTGAATAAATGGTTTGATAAGTGTGCTTATTCAGATGATGTCTAACGGAATGACTGTACATCAGATGGGAGAAACTGCTCCAATGCCATTAGTTCAAGATCCAGGGAAAAGGAAATTGATCCAACAACAGTTGGTACTACTACTTCATGCCCACAAATGTCAACAGAGGGAACGAGTACGTTTAATTAAACATCATTCATCATTTATTTTCTCTTTACGTAATGTATGAGATCATTTAAGATATAGTTCTAATTCATTACTTAGATTGATTAAATCAATATGGGTCTTGCACATCTCGATTGGCCGATTGTAGAAGTTGTGTTTCATCATTATCTAATTGTAGAACCAGGACGGTACTTCTCGCAATGCGTGTACTCTCCCTCATTGTTCGACAATGAAGGAAGTACTACAACATATGATTACTTGCAACAATGGAAGACAATGCAGCTGTGAGTCATTACCCCCTTCTCCTTGATGGCTCTTATGTTCTTCTTTTTACATTCGATTTAGATCCCCATTGTGTTTCCTCTCGACAGATAATCAATCATTGGAAGAATTGCGAGAAAGAAGATTGTCCAGTATGTCGTCCCCTCAAGAACATCCAAGCTTCAGCTCCCATTCAAATCCCTAAGACCGGTGAGTTCAAACAAAATCTTTTCACCGATGATACTTTATTTTAGTGGTGGATTCGGATGTTGTCCCTCAGAATGGAATGTGTGGAGGAAGGGAAACGTATTCTCTCCCGTTAGAAGAATCTCAATCTGTTAAACATCAATCACATGAGATGAGCAGGGTTACTGAAGGAAAAGTTATCACAGTTCGTCACATGAGGAAATTTATTATGTGATCGCAAGATGATTACAGAATCCGACTGGAATGGAAGGCGGGTCGTATAATGGAGATTCATCGCATCTTATACAAATAGCATCAAATGTACGACAACAACTTCTCACTGACTGTAACCTCAAGTGAGTATTCATGTACTAATCAATAACTTGGCTTGCTAAATATCGCTGAGTTATGTATTATTTGAATTTCAGTGAGGTGCGTCCCTTGAATGGAGTGAATCGTGTAAATGGAATGGGAGGCGGAAGAGGAAACATTCCGAATTGGCCTCCCGCACAACCGACCACGATTAAAAGCTGGCATGCAGAAGTTTCTAATGACCTCCGGCACAATTTGGTTTGTTCTGCTCAATTTAGAGATTCATCTTTCCTAGAAGTCATCTTTTGGAACAAAATGGAACATTTTAGATAAACAGATTTTTTTTATTTTAGGTAGAGAAACTATTGAAGACTATTTTGCCATATCCTGATCCGGCTGCTGTAAATGATGATAGGATAAAGGATGTGATGGAATATGCAAGGAAGACGGAACAGAATATGTTCGAGAATGCATCTGATAGAGTGAGTATATGAAGATAGGGGAAAGAAAGTGTTATTTTATCTTCGTTCAGGAAGAATATTACCATCTTTTGGCCGAGAAAATCTACAAGATCCAAAAGGAATTACAAGAGAAGAAACAAAAGAGATTAAGTGAATCAAGAGGAGGAAATGGATTCGATATGGGAGGAGGAGGTGTGAAGAGCGAAATTCCTGGATGGAGTGAAGCAATGGACGGACAAGGACCATCAACTAGTGGAGAAGGAATGGGAATGTCGAATGGAGTAAATATAAAGAAAGAAGAGATTGATGATACAACTTCATCTGCGAATGGATCAATGGCAAATGGGGTTCAAAGTGGAGGAGGATGGAATCCTTCTCTTGTCAAAGAGGAACCATCTACGACATCTCATTCTGCATCTAGTACACCTCATCCATCTACTTCTGCAAATGTAATAACACCTAAGAAGGAACCAAAGAGGGAGCTTACACCTCCAAATCCTCCAGGGTCAGAATGTATTATCGATCAAATGGAATTGAGAAGTAATCTTGAACCAATTCTTATCGAATTGGATAGAAGTGATGATGCAGTTCCTTTCACGGTAAGATATACAATATGATTATATAATGAATTAATGATGTGATTCTCTATAGGTGCCAGTCGATCCATACGTTCTTGGTTGTCCTGACTATTTCGATATTATTAAGCACCCAATGGATCTTAGTGTAAGTCTATATTAATACTACTCTATTTCCCGTCCTATAAATAGTGTACTCATCAAAACAAAAAAATTCCAGACTATTTATGCAAAGCTTCAATCGTGTAAGTACACGAATCCATGGCAATTCTGTGATGATATGTGGCTGATGTTTGATAATGCATGGATGTATAACAAAAAGAATTCAAAGGTGTACAAGATGTGCTGTAATGTAAGTTGAAGTGTATTTATGATTAAGGGAAATAGTGGATAGATAGTGTACTCTTCCCTCATTTCATATTGATATTCATTATAAGAATATTCCTTGTCAGTTGTCGAGATTATTCGTTGAATTGATCAATCCAGTAATGGAGAATATGGGATATTGTTGTGGAGAAGATCGATATTTCACTCAACTTCCACTTTTCTGTTATGGAGCAACTATGTGTACTATTGGAAGGGATCAGCCATATTATTGGTAAGCTTCCCATCGCTCCTTTTTTGTTAATTAAGAAAATCCAGATTATTATAGAAGTGATATTTTATAGGCTAGGGGACATTTTTTTAAAGAATGCATGACTGTCGCATAATATTTTTTGGTATATTTTCGGTGAGTATTTCTACACTTCTTTTTTTAGTGCCCAATGGTCGAGTACAATTTTATCCATCGCTCATTCGATCGATCGCGGTCTCATTTCTCACTGCGCACTAGTTAGAGCGCGGCCTAAGGGCACTAAAGTAAAGAATTACCAGCAGTTCAATAAGGTTCCGAAATCTTTTTCAATTAAGCAGGAGAGCTTCCTGATTGATCAAACATAAAGGGTGAACGATCCATTAATCGGCGTCAAAAATGCCTACATGTAGTGATAATGTAGATAATTAAGTTACGAGACGACATCGAATGCATACGGAGTGGTCGTGTCAGATAGATACACATATTGTGTCAAGTGTTATGATGTATTGCCGGAGAAAGGAATCTCAGTCTCTGAGAATCCCAATGACAAGAGCAACATGGTGGCCAAGAATCTATTTAAACAATACAAGAACAATGTGATTGAAAAAGAACCCTTTGAAAATTGCAAATATTGTCACAGAAAATTTCACAAGATCTGTGTACTTTACGACAAAAATGTGAGTTCTTCTGTACTAGTCCTTTTCTTCATTAATTCATTTTCATTTAGGTGTACCCTGAAGGATTCGTGTGCAACAGATGTAGAGAGTACAATAAATTGGATAAGCAGCAGAATAAATATAGTGCGAAACAATTGGCCAAATGTCAACTGAGTGATCACCTAGAGGACAGAGTTAATAGATTCATCAGAAGACAACTTAAGGAAGAAGGCAAAGAGGTACCATAGAATATTATATATTAGATAATAAATAATATAATACGATTGAAGGTGATTATTCGTGTTCTCTCTGCCGTTACGAAGGAAGTTGAAGTTAAACCGATGATGAAATCAAAGTGAATATTCTTTCTTACAATTAGTCAACCATGCATCCATTCACCTCCATCTACCATTTACCGTATCCTCTCTCTCTTCAGATACTGTGGTGATGCACCCGATGCATTCCCTCACAAGTTTCCTTACACTACGAAGGCAATATTCGCTTTCGAAATAATCGATGGAGTAGAGGTACTCTACTTCTCACTTCCCATCTAGGAGTATTATAAGGTGCATAGTGAATTTCTTTGCTTAGGTGTGCTTCTTCGGTCTTCACGTGCAAGAGTACGGTAGCAAGAGTGGATCCCCCAACCAGAGAAGAGTATACATCGCATATCTTGACTCTGTCCATTACTTCGAACCAAAACATCTGAGGACGGATGTATACCATGAAATTCTCCTTGGATATTTGGAGTGAGTGACTAAAAAATGCTTGATCGTCTAACTGTTCCTATTTGAGTTACGCTCGTAAGCTGGGATACACAATGGCTCATATCTGGGCATGTCCTCCTTCTGAGGGAGATGATTACATCTTCCATTGTCATCCTACGGAACAGAAGATTCCCAAACCGAAGAGATTACAAGATTGGTATAAGAAGATGTTGGATAAGGGAGTGCAAGAACAATGTGTAGTAGAGTACAAGGATATCTACAAGCAGGTAAGAAAGAAGGGGGGGGGTGGAATATAGGACATAATTATTATATATGTTAAGGCAAGAGACGATGGACTTACTTCACCTGCCGATCTTCCCTACTTCGAAGGAGATTTCTGGCCCAATGTTATCGAGGATTGCATAAGAGAAGCAAGTTCGGAAGAGGCTCAAAGAAAGAAAGAAGAGAATGAAGATGATGGAGAGGATGAGGACTTGTTCACTGTGAGTATAACACTACTTAAATTATGGAATGGGAAAGAATTTATGAAATGTATTGTAGGCCGGAGGAGGAAATGGTGATAACGGAAAGAAGAAAGGATCGAAGAGTAAAAAGAATAATCTGAAGAAGAGTTCTACAAAGAGTAAGAAGAAAGCAGGAAGTA
Organism: Pristionchus pacificus; assembly: GCA_000180635.4. Taxonomy (NCBI): domain Eukaryota; kingdom Metazoa; phylum Nematoda; class Chromadorea; order Rhabditida; family Neodiplogasteridae; genus Pristionchus; species Pristionchus pacificus. The sequence continues at coordinate 11,198,705 of CM026577.1, forward strand.
TGACTGGAAATGAAGTCACTGACAAGTTGTATGCTCAATTGGAGAAACATAAGGAGGTATCATATTCATTCTACATTTATCCTTTCTCTTCATTTACTCTCTTCATTTCCTCTTCAATTGTATATTGAAGGTGTTCTTCACTATTCGATTGGTCACTCAACAATCTGCACTTTCCCTAACTGCAGACATCGAAGATCCTGATGGATTAATGTCGAGTGAATTGATGGATGGAAGAGATACTTTCCTCACCAGGTCTGTCTTCCATTCATTCTCTTCTTATCCAATATTTATTCCTATATAGAGCTCGTGAGGAACATTGGGAATTCTCTTCACTACGCCGTGCAAAATATTCGACTCTTTGTCTTGCTCATGCTCTCCATGTACAAGAAGGAAAGGGAATGGAATACACGTGCAATCAGTGTGATTCATCCAATGCTCATTGGCATTGTGCAACTTGTGATGTGAGTATTGTACAGATAGGAGGGGGGGGGGATGTTTGGAACAAGTTTTAAAAAAGAAAATCGCTAAGAAACAATTTTGCCCGAGCAGTATTTTTTTTATATACGCTTTGACACTCGATTTCGCAAAATGTCCTTATTTCCCGCTCCGGAAGGGCACTTTCTCTTTTTTGACGAATCTTGTTTTCTTTTTTTTTGCTATTTTTTCTTTCAATTGTGGGTCGAAATGATCTAAAATATCAGATATCTTAACAGATGTTCGAGCTCTATCTCGTGGAAATATTTAAGTGCAGTTTTTCATTTTCGATTTTTAATCTCTTGCTCCGGGGAATGGTACTCGCACAGTTGAATGGGCATGTTCTTCTCATCGTTTTGACCTCTGGGAAAAATTATTAAAGTTGTCTTTGAAAATCCAAGGTGAATTGATAATTTCTTGTTTTGAACGTTTCCCTTGAAAAAGTTTCTTTTATGATTTAATAAGTTCCCAATTTCGAAAAAGTGAAATTGTTCATTCACCTGAAATAATTGGCTGATTGTATTTCTTAAGGAAGGTTCATGTTTCTCAAGGTTCAATTGAATTTTCTACACACAAGAAAATAGTTCAAAAGTTCAGTTCAAAAATAGTGTGCAAATATGATCATGTTCTTCTCATCGTTTAACACACCATAAGGGGGGCAAAAAAATGATAGGATGATCCATTTGGAAGAGATAGGAAGAGATCTGAAAAAAAATAAAAAAATGGAAGAGATCTGAAAGAGTGCACCAGAAATCTGTGCCATTTCCACCCAAATAATGGATTTTTAATAAAAGTTTTTCCTTTTCCCTAACGCAAGCAACCCCATATCCATTTCAGGACTTCGATCTATGTGACAATTGCAAGGTGACTGTACATCACGAACACCCATTGAACAAAGTGAAGACACTTCTGGATGAAGGAGGAGGAAATGGAGGAGACGGAGGAGGAAATAAACATGACAACATCCAAAAATGTATTCAGTCACTTGTACATGCATGTACATGCAGAGATGCAAACTGTAGAAGAAGTAGTTGTTTCAAGATGAAGAGAGTTGTGTCCCATACTAAACAGTGCAAGAAGGTAAGAAAAGAGAAAGGGATAATTTATTATCGTTAACTCACATAATTTAGCGTACGAATGCAACATGCCCGGTTTGCAAACAATTGATTGTTCTTTGCTGTTATCATGCAAAGCATTGTCAGAAGGAGGGATGTCAGGTAAGAAGAGGGAAGACGGAATGGTTTTATCATTTGTCAATCAGGTGCCATTCTGTATGAATATCCGACAGAAGTTAATGGAACAGAAGAGATCATTAGCTCGTCGTGCTGATATGATGATGAGAAGAAGAATGGAGGGATTATCAGCTGTTGCTAATGCAAATGCTGCTTCATCTAATGCCCCTTCAACATCCACATCTCTTCCTTCCTCATCCAATCCAAATCCTCCTTCTACAGGTTAATTAAATATAAATGAAATAGAATAAATAATGTGTATTTACAGGACCACCGTCAATGCTTTCTTCTACTGGTGGTCCTTCTTCTGTCTCTTCAATGTCATCTCATAATATGAAGGGAGGGGGATCAGGAACTGCCATTAATCCAGCCATTCCTTCTTCATCCACACTTCATCAATCCCATCCTTCGCCTATGGATCAAAGGAATTCCAAGTTTGGAGGTCAAGGTAACACACAATCTTTTCAACTTGTTAATTATCATTTTGTCATTGCAGCTACTCCTCAATCATCGTATCAACCTGGAATGAGTGGATCTGTTCAATCGAATCAAGTTAATCATTCAAGTGGAATGGGAATGATGGGTACAGCAAGTGGTGGACCTCCCACACAATATGGTATGACAATGGCCAATCATCCTCAAATGGCACCAGCACATATCATGAGTGGAAAACCAACGAATGCTGCAATGATGAGAGGAGGTAAGGATAATAGACAGTCATAATGATGATGATGAATTCATTTGAGGAATGGATGGTTCTGGAGGAATGGGTGGATATCGACAGCAACCAGGGACACAACCACCCTATGGAGGAATGGGGGCAGGAATGATGGGAGCTCAATCTCATCCAATGCATTCAATGGCAATGAGACAACAACCTGCACATGATCCCAATTCTGTCGCTGCCGTCAATCAACAGAGGATCCTCCAACAACAACAACAACAACAGCAACGAGTAAGTATTGTTTGAATTAAATAATTGTATGAAGAAGAAACATATGTATACTTGTAATATTTAGGGTGCTCAGTCTCTGCAGCAGCAGCAACAACAACAGCAGCAGCAGCAATGGCAGGCTCAACAATCTCAATACATGGGAGGAAGAGGATATGGAAGTGGCCAGCCACAAATGGCTCCCATTCCTCATAATCAAGCTCAATTCATGAATACCCATTATGGACGAGGACCTCCTCAACAATTTACCAATCAGGTATTGTCATTAACTGTAGATTGAAGAGAATGGAAATATATAGTGAAGAATTGTTGTAGAAAGGAAGTATAAACTATTAGTGATAATTGAGAGAATGAATTAATTGATTGATTAATTTAAGATGGGCCAACAAGGACTAATGGGACAACAAGGACCTCCTCCGATGGTATCGAGTAAACCGGGAGAAGATGGATCATTCCGATGAGTTGTCTCATACATTCTCTTATTTTCAATAGTGAATCCATTATATTGTTAATAGTAACACGACGCAGGTCGTCCCTTTCCATCTCATTTCTCCATTGTATCTAATAGGTGAGAAGTCTCCCCTTCCTTATCCCCCTCCTCACAACACCCATTCCATTCACTTCTTTTCAATACGAGTATATTCCCTGTGTCTCCAGTTGAAACTGCTAGTCCCTTTGAACAATCATTGTTATCTCGTTTATGTAATCATTCGTTGACCCGTTTAACTCCTCTCATTCATTCTTCATACTCAGCTTTTTATCCAATCTTTCTCAGTCATTACGAGTATTGTAATACGTCGTACATTTTCAGATTATCTCTTTCTTGTGCGTATTTCTCCGTTATCCTCGGTCGATTTCATTGTTATTAATTCCCTTTACACTTTATCCCCTTGTTCCTTCTCATCAATACTCTGTTGAGTGTCTTAAAATCGATTGTATCCCTCATTTGTACTACCATTGGTCGTTAATTCGTAATGAATCGGTTTGCCATTCTCTTTATATATCGTGAGTGTCCCTTCTCTTTCCTGATTCCTTCTTCCCCCTTTTAATCCATTTCACATCATTACATATATCTGGTTGAGATGGAAACTGAAGGACCCATTGTTGTACATTGAGTGATCATTTGTTACGTGCTCCCTTTATTTGTTAGAGGACGCTAGTCGTTGCAAACTCCAACCAGAGGAGCATCCTTTTACTGAATCATTATCTTCCCATCCCATACACGGATATCAATGATGCGATAGTATGTGTATATGTTATATTCAAGATGTACTATTTATTGAGGACTGCATGAAAGATAAATACTTTAAATATGTATATCTCTCAGTTGATGAATGTGTTGTCAATTGTGGCTCGTTTCACTCAAAGTATCTAGTGGTACGATAAATCAATGAATACGATACGATAGACGTACGATAGACGAGAATCGATTAGTAAGAATGATGGAAATGATGTGTGAAAAGTGTCTTCTCCACACATCGTTTCCCATTGTTCTTGAACTCGATTAAACATGTTTCTCTTAGAGAGTTGAGATGGTTTCAACTAACCACTCTGCAATGATCAACTCCAATAATCTGCTCCCACCAGAGATGTGGCTAAAGGTATATTCAATTCATTTTAATCTATATATTGATTTGCCATTCATCTCAGATTTTGTCGTATTCATCAGGATTCGATCTCTATTCTTGCATTTCACGATCTTGTTCTTACTTCAATCAACTAATTTCCTTCCATCAAAGATTACTTCCTCGGTTTGTCACATCTTACTTTCCTTCATTCTTTTATTAATCCTTCAGTATTCGAGTTACTCTCCGTGTTTGGGTACATGATGATAGTGAAAAGATAATCGATAGTTCTCTTCATTCTTTCATCAATTACGCCATTTCGATGAATGATGAGACGGAATCGGGTAGGCGTGCCATCTTAACCTATGCATCTCATTGCTTATACATACAATCCTTTTGCTCATACGATTCCAGGACGCTCAAAATGTCATAGAAAAATTGATTCAAGAGTGAAGATGATGTTTGTGTCATTCTCTGGAGGAAAAATAAAGACTGAATTAGAGAATAGAGAAGGGAATGTCCAGAGCATGGATGAACAAGTTCTTATGAGAGTTTGTTTTTCTTCGATACTTTAGATGATAAATCAGTGTTTCTTTGATACATAAGATGATTTATATAAATCAGTGTTGTAGCTACTATCATGGATGGAAGTTACATCTCTAATAGTGGAAGTAAGGAAAGAAGGAGCGGAAAAATCCTTCAGACGATTCGATAATATTCTTATTCTCATTATGAAATGGACAATCGCCAATTTTGGAGCTGTTACTATTAAGTTGGTTTATTTTTTTCATTTCGATTTTTTCCTGATCAGCTGAATATAAAAGTGAAATGTTTCATATATTCATAAAAATGTTAATGAACTCAGATTTCACCTTTGAAGATTTTTTTCCAAAATGTTACAGAAATATGTCTCTCTCGTCCCACAATTCATCATTTGAATGGCGTCTTAATGAGAGATCAATTCAATTAATAGAATCTCTTCCTCTTGAATCTCTAATAGTGAGCGAGTTGAATTTATGATTAAACAATTAAGTATTAAGATTGAAAATATGCCGTCAATTGAAATTCTTTCAACTTCATCTTCTTTTTCCATTCCTTCCGTCACTCTTCGAATATCTCATACACACAAAAGATTCACAAATCGACTACTCTTTCATACCGTGAGATTGTTTTAAAATATTATAATATGCAATTGTTATCAAAATATACATGTTGTCCTTGTCGTTATGATATTTATCAATGACCATTTCATGAAAGTACAAAAAGAGTAAAGTTGCAGATGGATCGGTCGTACTTCGAGACGCTCTTCCATTCTCACTCTCCCATATATCACAGTTTATATTCCGATGTTCCGTCACTTGTTTCTATGATAACTGCAGTTGATTTGGCAGACTTCATTCTAGTGAGTCATGATATTAATTTAAGGTATTTGAACCTTATTCCTATTCTTAGCTTTGGCGGATTTCTCTTCATCCGTTACTTATCGTATGTCTATCATTCAATTCCATTGTATCTCTTTCTGACTTTCGTTACATATTTCCTTCTAAAGGACTAGATCATATTCTTGAAGAAATACCTTACTGCAGGTATCTATCATTCAGCCCACATTTATTTTTTAATCATTATTATTATCAGATATCGTACTAAGCATTCTGTAAATACAAAAATCGGATTGGAACTCAGCTGTTATGGTAACGGGGTGAGTCAATCGATTGATAGATAGATAAACAAACTCTTCAAGTCTGATTATATCATCAACGTGTTTTCAGTTGTCAACTCAATGGCAAATTCGTTCCTCTGATATCAGTCTATTGGTGTGATGAAACAGCTGCACAAAATATATGTGCTTTCAAGACGGTTATTACTCTGCTTTCTCAAGGAAACAATTAAAATGTCCTCTTCTGCCATTTTTATTTTTGACCGGTTTCAAAAATCCGTTTTGCGTTGTATCGATTAAATATAAAATAAACATGGTTTATCACTACTAGAAATAACCCGGAGGAAGAAGTGAATAGCAATATACACCCGATTGAAAGTAAAACTAGATTTACGACTAGTAAACAGTATTTACAGATAGTGAAAAGTGGGAGTCAACCTCGACGAATGGGAAATCGAGTGAATCCGCGATTGACTCCTTTCAACACTTTTCGTGATGGTAGTTTTCGATTGAATCTGAATAGAGAATGAATGAGAAAGGACAGACATAGAAGAGTGATACATAAAAGACGAAGGACGGATATTGAGACGAGGACTTACATACACAAATCACCCATTGAGGAAGGAATGACACTGATATGCACGATTGATTCGATTAAGATCTGATCGAGAGAAATCAGTACTCTTTCCCATTAGATTTGTGTATGATGGATTAGTAGCTTCGATTGTATTTCGACCATTTCGAGATCCTTAATGTGAAATCAATGATTAAAAATAGACCATATTCCCCACCTTCATTACTCTCATAGTGCATGAGGGAGAAGTAATCGTATTGTTCCCCGTAGTAGGAAAGACCCAACCCCGTCAGCTTGTCAAAATCTGTATTAGCTCCTGAAAAAAAAAAGAAATGGAGAGCCAGAGGATGAGAGTTGAATGATAGAGAGATAGATAGATGGTCGCTTACCCGGAAGCACATTTGGCCATAGAATCTTTACAAATGAATCTCTGTCCTCTCTCTGATGCTCATGAATAAATCCTGAAAATGTTCTTGATTCTCATATTCATGAAATCTTTTGGTTACCAATGACATGCATGAATTCGTGTACAATCGTAGCATAATCGATGCATTCATCAGCGAGAGAAACTTGTTGTCGTCCACCAACACGAGCGAAATCAGCGTAGCAACTGCAGTCAATACTCACTAGGCTTGCACATTCGGGATCAGAAACTTCTCTTGTACCAGATCGTTAGTATTTGAAAGAAAGAGAGGCATCAGTAGAGGGTTTGGGGATTACCACCCCCGAACGTGCAGCCCAAATAATCACCTTTTTTAAGAACCTATCTTAAAATATTTGTTTTGGAATTTGCTTTCTTAAATGTGCACATTGGCGTCAATGAAGAAACTTGAACAGATAAAAACCCCAAACACAAACGAACAAACAGAATCTCTCACTCTTCCATTATGACTCACTCGGAGTTACTTAACTATCCCTTAACAGCAATAAGAGGGAATCAATAAACATCAAGTATCAATAAGAGTCTTATTTTTAAAAAAAAAGTAAAGAATGATTTTCAGAAAGATAGGAATACCATACCCATCCAATTTAGATATGACGATGTAATCTCTGTCGTTTGGTTGTTTAGGTACGAATCGAATACAAGTACGAGATGAATAAGCAGCGATAGCTCGAGCAAAGACTGCGCGTTGGGCTTGAGCTATCAGAAGATTCCATTGATGAATGATCTATGTATGAACTTACTATATGCTGCTGAGAGTACATAAGGAATTCTTCCTCCAGGCCATTTGTCCTTCTCCAATGTTACTACTGCTCCTCTTTTCGCCCTCTGCAAAATAGTGAAGAAGAATGGTGAAAGGTCGCAATCATTGTCTCTCTTCATAACTCCGCCGAATTTTGAGATGAATAGAATGAGGGAATGAAGAAGAAAGTGAATGAGATGAAAGGGAGAGTAGATGACTACTCTCTATTCTCTACTTACTCTGAATCGAAATCGTTGATCTGAGATCAATCCATCAATCATAGGAAGATCAGTTCTCACAGAGACGGCATTTATGAAGTCAAGTGAGGTTAATGGAGAAGAATCATCTAATCGAGTTGAAGAGAGATAAGGAATGAAGAGATGGATAAAGAAGAGGAATCTCATTTAGAGAAGGAGGAGAATAGAGATGTGATCAGATACTTCTACTCTGAATCAAGGGGAGGAGTTAGAAGAGAAGGTTGGAAGAGGGGGGAGGGGAGGGAGTAGATTGAGAAGGAGGAGGGAACACTATTCCATTGGCATTTCAGTGCTTCGTAGAGTATGGAGAGCGAAGAGAATGAAATGGAATAGGAATCAGAAGGTGTAATCTGCTGTATTTGCATGTGAGGAAGGAAGGGGAAAGTTGTAACTCTCTCTCTTCTAAGAAGGGAAGTTGTCTCTCTCTCTTTCTCTCTTCTCTTCTTTCATTTGTCAGTTCAACTCTTAGAGGGTCACCGTCACTTTCATATTTGCAGAGAGAGTCAATGGCAGCTCTCTTTTCTTTCCGAAGGTCGATCAAATACGAAACTAGTACAAGAAGTGTGCACAACTCAGATCATTAGTCCTTTATCTTTATTTGTGAGTATCATACTTTGAGTGAGAAGTTATCTGATTGAAAGAGAAGAAGAATTGTAGCAAGGAATGCATTTAAGTCGACCTCCATCCAATTGAACTTGCGCCCCCTCACTGCCACTCTTATCTGAACGAATATCACTACTTATTTAATGCTTTAATTTTCAAGAATAAATACATAAATAAGTACGATGTGTGAATACTGTATATAAGTGAAAGTAACAAACCGAGTGAGAGTGCACATTGTGAGCACGTGAAACATTGAATATGGAATGATAATCCGATACTTGCAATGATCATGGCTGATCCATTACCTCAATCACATTAATTAATGATATACAAGTAACAATAGAATGAATACCCAATTGTAATCCACAATGAGCACATATTTTCTTGCTGCTAACAGTGTTTATTCCTCTTTCTTCAACTCGCTTATTCTCCTTTAAATCACTTTCTTATTCGTATTCATTTCATGCTAACTTTTACACTTTTCTCCTCAGCTTCCATTTTCTTCACTATTTTCTCTTGTAGCTCAGAAGCAAATTCTCTGAATGGAATACTTCTATTATAAGCTGATTCCCTTTCCTTTAGTTCATTCATTCATTCGAACTTTTCCTTCACTCACTTTCTAACCAGATTTCTACCACTTTTCTTCACTCCTGGAGTAGCCAATTTCTGTCGTTGAGTTACACTTAGCCATTCCTGAGAGAAAGAAGAATATTAGATAGATAGAATGATCAAGTATGATAATTGGATGAATACCAGAGGAGTGATTATCTCCGTTGATACAATCTCATTAATCTCCAAATGGATTGTACCATCTGACATTTCAACCTCCCTTTCCCTTCTCTCCATTATCTCTTCTACTCTCTGCAATCATCATATATCAATGGTTATTGCATTCCGCATTCCGAAGTTAGTGAGGGAAAGTGTATCACAGTGTGAGAGGAAGAGGACATGATGAAAGGGAAAGGGAGGAGGAGGAGAGGGAGAAGAAGGGACCTGTGCTGATCTACCGATGCCTTGTGATGCAGTTGGAGTAGACCACTGCAAGATAAGAGTACACTCGCTGTCAATCAATCGATGGATTGGTACCTTGGAGGGAAGAGTACTGTAGTTATCGATAGTCTTCATTGGTTGAGGATCGAAATCATCGATGGTCTTATACTGAGATCGGTTCGCAATTGGCTGAATAAGATAATTAAATATAAATTTATACTTATGTAACACCGAAATAGGAAGGACATAATAATTCCTGATGAGTAATGGTTCTTCGTCTCTTCTTATTCCTCTAGTCATTCCTACAATGTCATTTGATCACTCCATATTTCTTTACTCTTCATACCATTCTCATTATCTCTTCCTCTATCGACATCAGGTACAAAATCAGTCAATTTTCCCGGTCCTTTCTTCTCATCAACAGATATAACTCGATAATCATTATCTTTCCTTCTAGGAAGACTTCCGTACATTCTCATTCCTCCTCCAGAAAAGGAAGATTCAAAAGATGGAGGATAAAGATTTGATATGGGCTATAATCACACATAAGATTCGTCATATTTGTCATCTTATAAACCAGAGAAATTGGAGGAGTGATTGGATTGAGAGTGGAAGATCGATATGAAGAACGAAGATTAGAAGAGAATAATGAAGATGAAGGAGGATCATCAATACCAATATCAACTATCATCTGAGTAAAACACCAATTGAATATATATTGAGAATATCTCCCGTACTCGAGTCGGTTTCTTCATTTTTTCATGTCCAATCGCATCTTTCTCCAGTTTTTTCGATTCATTGAACGAATTTCGAGGTGGTTCAACTCTCTAAGATCTATATCATTCATTTCTCCTTTCCTTGACTCTTCATACCGTCATACTCTCAATCTCACGTGGTGAATAATGAAGAGTTGCGGATACATTGGAAGTTTCCTTCTTATCTATATCCAAATTGACATCAGTCCAACTTGTCTTTCCCACTACAAGTCTCCCTCTCTCAATCAATAAGTCCTTTCTTATCCTACCATTATGTGATAGAGGAGGAGTGAATCTAGAGGGAACATCTTTCTGTTCTCCTTTCTCTTTCTTCTCTCGAAGTAATTGCAACTGAATTAGAACCTGCAATTGAGAAGATATCAATAACTGTGATAAATTAAGAAAGAGACCTGATCAAGCTCTGATATCTCCTTTTCTTTCTCTGGTTCATTAGGATGTGAGTAATAGTTGGTAAGTACATAATTGGATGAGGGAGAAGAGAATGATTCGCCTTTATTCAGAATATTATTAATTAGAATAATGAATAAATCAGACCATTGGGAGAGAAAAGACTTGATCCGAGACCAGATTCTCGTCCTTTTTCAATTGAATCAGAGAGTGAACTTTTGATGTGATCGCGGGCTGAATCCTAAAAAAGTACTCAATTAATAAAGAAACAAATATTAAGAAAATAAGCATCATATTCAAAATGCATTAATTATTATACTGCACATCTAAAAATATTGGCGAAATTCATATATTTTGTAAAACATTCAGTGATTAGACAACACAAGAACATGCCAGCTTATATATTGTTTTAAGAAAAATTTCAGAAACCCGTGAGAAATTTGTTGTTGTAAATGCAATGAATGCGCGGCTGAAAATGAGTGTGAATCTTACAGGAGAAAGAAGAATGTGAAGAAGAGAAAGTGATGGACTATCGATTGAAGATGAAGTATTGATCGAAAGCATAGACAATGAAATACTAGTAGATGAAGAGTTAGAGGAGCAATGAGAAAGGAGGGGAGAGAGAGAGAATGTTTGAATAGTCTTCCAAGATAATCAACGAGCACACACTAATTGTTATTCCTCACCTTTCGTCTTTCGAGTGTTGAATTCCTCTTTGATTTCCACGATTGAAGAGAATTCAACCAGTCTTCTTCCGTCTCTGTCGGATACTAAAGAGAGAGAAGGAGATCAAGTTGGAAGGGAAGGGAAGGGAGGGGGACTCACCTCTTCTTTCCTCATCTTCTCCAGTTCTTTCCTTTGTAGAGTAGAGATGGTAATAATTTCGAATGCCTTCTGAGTCAATTCATTTCCTCCTCTTGGAGAAGAAACAAAACGTAGTGAATCGGATGGAGGTCCCATCTATAAATGAACCACTCTCTTCATTCGAGATATCAAAGGATGAAAGGGGATTACTACTCTGCAAAAGAGGGAAAATCACTCACATCCTTTCTCTTCTCTTGACTCGATCTGCAATCTATCCATTATTCAAATTATCGATTGATTTTAACTTACAATGTTGTGTAACTTCTCCATTCTTCCATTGAGAGACAATCAAAGAGTGAGGAGTGAATAGACTAAAGATTTGTCCCTGAATAGTCTAATCTCGTATCTCCCTCTCTTTCCACTTTCTCCCTCTGAAGAATAGAGATATCATAACTGCTCCTCTCTCTTCTCTCTCTGATAATTTCTCTCTCTTCCATTCGGGTTCATTAAAGGAGATCTCCATTTGATGCTCAATCGATTGAATCAAGTGACTCAAGTGTGCAGACTAACCGTTTGAAACCGATCGAGAATTCGATCATTCATTTTCAGAAAAACCTGCTTTTATTGTATTTCTTGATGTATTGATCGGCAGAAAAATACTTATAAGAATCAATCATTTATGTTGAAACCCGTTTAGCAACCACACGAACAACTCAGTATAAATAATAACACAATATTGATTACAATTGTATAGATCCGAATAAGCACTCTGATAAAGAAAAATAATGAAAATCTTCTTGAAGGGTTAAATAATGTAAGATAACGTGTTAAATTTTTAGAATTGAGTGAGATCTTCATCCATTCTTGGTCTCTTTACATTGTCATCATCATCAGAATCAGACATAGCCAGATCAGCATTCAATTGTCCTGCCATCTGCATTGATGATCCCTCTAATCGTTTAGCCCATTGTGATTCATCTGAATAATAATTATGAAGTGAAGTGAATTGAAATGTATAACTAACTCATTTGCATGAATTGATCTTCATCTTCATCATCATGTTCATCATCATCATCTCCACTCAATGCGAGATCTTGTGCCATCATTGTATCTTCGTCCATTTCTTCCTCTCTTTCTTCTTCTCCCATTGACATTCCACTTAAAGGAAAGGATTAATATGGCATCAATTATCTATTTAACCAACCTCATTTCATCATCATAATCAATAGCAATTCCCATTCTCCTAAGAATATTCCTTTCCAATTCATCCAACTGTCCCCTTTTCTCTTCAATTAAAGAAGTTGCCATTTCCTTGATCTCAAGTGCTTTTGCTGTATACGAAGACTTCTCTGGAGGGCCATTGTATACTTCCGAATTCGTATAGATCTACAATTCATTATTGAAATTATGTATAAGATATTTAATTAATTCATAATTCAATATCTTCTTCGTATACCTGTTGGATATCTGCGAGGAATTCCTTGACATACTGATACTGATATTCCTTCACTTTTTTCTCCATAGTTCCCAAATCCATTGGACGAGATATCCGATCGTAATACCCAGCAGCCTTAATTGTTAGAGTATTGTATGTAATGATACGATAGATAATCAATTATCAATCCATTCCTCTACCTTTCTCGCATCGACTTTCGTGTGGAAGGGAACACTCTTCGGAATATTCTTGCATTTCTGAAGGATTTCTTCGAGAATGAACGAGAATCCGACTCTTAAATTAATGAATCTCTTGTATCTCCCCTTCCCTCACCTCCCTGTCCTATTATTGGCTTACCTATCATTCTCGTCCAAAAGAGGATTAATGGCTTTTTCCAATCGAATAAACTCCTTCTCCCTCTCCATAATTTTCTTGTACGCAATATCGAACATCTACAAAGATCCAAGATCATTCTCCCCATTCCCTAGATATCCCATATTCCATCCCTTCTCTTCTTACCCTTCTTGCAGTCTCAGTGATCACATGATTCGGTCCATTATATAGGAGTGAATTTTCCATCATTTGTTTCACATCTTCAAGGAATGCCATTCGTAATTCGTATTGATTATTAGAGATCTGAAATACAAAATAATCGCTTAGAGATCAAATTGTCAAGGATTGAGATCAGTTGTAAATAACTCTTGTCACAGCCTAACTTAACAAATAAAAATGATAACATTTAATATGTGACCCTCATTTTAATCTTCTGGAGATCCATTGGTTTCTTCACAATATCATAGTAGTCTTTGATCTGAAATGGTCATCCCTCCAATCCCTTCATCTCTCTCTATCCCTTACCTTCCTTCCATTGACTGCACTCATCAGATGTTCACTTCCATCAACCAATTTCAATTCATTTATGATATCTGTGAGTTGAGTAGCGAATGTAACCTGAAATACACAAGTTATTTCATTCGATTAGATTGACATTGAGATAAATCATTAAATAATAGATGGAAATAGTCGTCTCACCTTCGGATCAGCTCTCATTCTGTGTACACTCTTCGATGGGCCAGTCAAATATTCAGCTTCTTCTCCAATCCATGTCGATCGGCGTTTTCCCATTGAAGAGAAACGACCTGAGACAAAGATTGAACATGGAGAATGAATAGAGACTGTAATCTATTACTTAAAATGAATGAAATAACTCACTATCATTCATAGGTTCATCATCCTCATCATCATCCATTCCCATCATACTTTCATCCATATCCATTTCATCATCCATATCTTCATCTCCATCTTCTTCCTCTCTCTTCTCAATTATCGTACGAGGAATATTAACACGCATTGAGTCTCTGAATACATTTCCCGTACCAAGAATACCCGTCGGAATAAGATAATGTCTTCTCAAGACTGTTTACCTCTTCATTTGTTCAGCATGTTGATATATCTTCTTAGATATCTTCAATTTAGTTCCTTCAACAGCAACTAATTCACCAGAGGGAGCGGGTTGACTCATCTCATCGTCAGTATTTGTTATCTCAATTCATACTCATTCTCATTCAATAGACAATATAATAACATACTCCCATTCCCTCAGAAAGTCCTCTTCCTCTCTTTCCATAAAGTGGACAATACTTATTCGTCTTCATATGACCCGTTCCTCCACACGCCGAACAACGCATCTCAATCAATCATCCTAATCAATAATCAATTAATGATTCACCTTAGCCAGATTGGGATTGAGTGGTTTCGTTGGCTTCTTCGGTGGTTGAGGAGTACCAGTTTTCACCTGTTAACCACATTCATAATTATTCCATTTCATCTCCTCTTACCTTCTGTTCATTTCTCTTCAATCTTCTCAATTGATCTTGTAATCTTCTCTTTTCTTTTCTTCTTTCCTCTTTGAATTGTTCATCCATTTGAGCATACACTTGAATGAAAGTGTCATCTTTCGTCACTCGAATTCGAGTATAAGCTTCGATTAATTGAGGACGAGTGATCACTTCCACTCGGGTCTGAATTATAATATTATATATACTTAAACAATTAGATATCTTCAATCCATAAGACAGACTGATACCAATCTAACACTAAATAATTGTACTAACTGATTCAGATCCATCACTATTCTGGTACGTTCGGAAGATTTTCAGTTTCTGATTCGCTTTCAATCCCGATATTTTAGCAGCAGAATCAGCAATATCCTTCCCACTATTCTCAGCGACTGAAATGAATGAATGATCTCTCTCTTCCAAGAGGATAAGTATAAACATACACTTCATTTCCATTTCGGAAGGATCAGTCTTCGCTTCTCCCTTTATATTCTCTCCATACAACATTCTCTTCAGATCTCTTCTCTCCTTTTCTTCATCTTCTCTTTCCATCCTCTCCCTCTCTCCAGATATTCCTTTCTTTCCTTCAATCGATACTCTCCTATCTACCGTATCTCTCTTCTATCTACCGTACCCTTTGCAGCACTGAGCATACTCTCCAATCGATTGGCTAATTCCTCATTATCACTCTCTTCTCCACTACTTCCTTCGTCAGTCGAAAGCTCTTCTCCATTAGCAAGGACACTAAAGAGAGGGATCGACTCTTCCTCCCCCTCCCTCTCTCTTACCTATTCTGGAGGTCGAAGATATGTTGACAATGTTTCTTGTACTTTTCTTGCATATCAGCCAGATTGAATCGGATATTTCCACGAGCAAATCGAGCCATTGAAGCTGAAATATTTCTTCAATCCGTATTTCCCTCCTCTCTTCTTCTTACCACTTCCTCCCCCTCCGCCCCCTCCACCACCTCCTATTCCTCCTCCACCTTCTCCTTCTTTCTTATTCTTCGCAGCTTGAGTCGATAGTGTTCTTATCACATCAATGATTTCCCATCTCGACAATGCATTGATTTCTTCTTCTCTAACTCCATAATCTCTACACATTTCTTTCGCTTCTTTCAATGGTAATTTCCTTAGATCTGCATTCGTTCCTGTTACCAATCTCTTCGGAACCTGAAGAGATAATGAATCCATGGATGAATGATCCCTTCCTCCCTTCCCCTTCTCCCTTCCACTCACCTGTGGTACATCTTCCTTGTGTGGTTTACTACTAACTCTAACAAAAGAGAAACCCAATCCGCCTCCCGTCGGATCGGCGATTCCACTTTGATCCAATAGACATTTCCCTTTTAGAGCTGATAGAAATGCTCGAGATGTATTCCATGGAGCACATTTTATCTGCAAATGTTTCCTCAGTCTTCCTCCTACCGTATCCCTCTCTCCCTTCTACCGTACCTCATCCTCCATTGTCACTTGGTCATCATCATCATCTCCTTCTTCTGGAGTGAAGAAGTATTTCTCACCATATCCAGCATCCTACAATCAATCCATTTCCTCATTCTACCGTATTCTTTCTCTCTCTACCGTATACCTTCAATCTCTGTTCAGCAGCGAGCATACTGTACTGTGCACAACACATCTCAGGAGTGACCATGGCCAATACTTCCTCTTTAGTAGGAAGACGGAAGTCTGATCGAAGTATCCAATAGTTCTGATCCATTCCTGATAAGGGATTTAATTAAAGGAGAGGAGATGGGAGGGGACTGACCAGCTCCGAGTCTTTTGAAGTCAGAGCACACCTTCAATCTCTTTCTCACTGAACTCTCTGCGTAATGAGGAAAGGCTGCCTGGAAGGGGATCCATCCAATCACTCTCCCTCTTCATGTTCCTTCTTTCATCACTCACCTTTATATCTTCCATCTTCAATCTCCTTGGAGTCTCATTACTGGCCCAGAATAATCGATATATGAATGCCATTAGGAAATCTCTCACGAAGAGAGTCGCTCGTTTTGAATTAGGGGATGGAACTTCGAATAGAGGAGATTGTTGACCAACGAGGAAGAGAGGAGGACAACGACGAATGAAATATCTGACGAGAGAGAGAGGATAGAGGGAGGGGAGGGAGGGGAGGACTGACCCTTGCTTCGTCCGAATCAGAAGGAAATCTCTTCTACTTCCTTTATGTCGATGGATCGGAGCTCTGTAATCACAAGCAATCTCTCTATTGTCTCTTTCTCTCTCATTCTCTCACCTGAATAGATTATTCTCTAGACTCTGTAATGTCTGTCCAGGGGAAACTTGACCAAGGAAAGGCGAATTATGGGCGAATGCCAACTCCCCGAAATCCAATTGAGGATCAGCATCTTTAGCTGATTTCTGAATGATTTCTCTTCTTTCAATCCGATTCAAGTTTTCTTTACTCTCTTATGGTAATTTCTAATTCTGCTTGCCATTCCCGGTTGAGAAAGAAGAATTGGATGTTCCTCACTGTATTCCATTAGAAGAAGATCACCATCTTTTCCAGAGAGATCTCCCACCTAAACATATCCCTCTCTTTCCCTTCTCCCTTTCCCCTCTTCTCACATCTCTCATAAAGAATATTTCTCCTCCTCCTTCAGCCGCCTTCGCTTTCTCTCTTTGCTGCAATAATCACCTATTATCCCCTTGATCGATATTCAATGCAATAATCAATATCCAATATACCGTACCTCGCTAACTTTCCGAATATATCTCGCAAGTGTCTGTATCTGTACATATTTTCCTCCAACCTAAAAGAGTATTCATTCATTCCTCTTCATCCTTTAATATCTTATTCTCACTTGCTTCAATATCCTCTTACTCAATTGCATTCTATGCCAATGTCTCAATTTGTAAGGAGTGAGATGAGTAGGGAAGAATGTCCTTAACCCAATCAATCAATTATTCTTCCTTCTATCGTATTCCCTCACCTATGGATATTCTGGGCGGGAATTGAATGCTGAATGAGAGTTGAGAGTGCATTTCCTGATCTGAAATATTCCTTCTTTCAGTATCTCCTTCCCATTCCTCTTCTCACTTAGTGACAGCCTTGGGCATATAGTAATCATCACAACTTAGATTGAATGCATCTCTATCACTCATTTGTGCAATCGAACTCTCCATTTGTTCTTCTTCCTCTTGTTTTTGTCTTTGTGCAACCTGTCAATTCCTTCCTTCTTTTCCTCTATTCTCAATCCATTTCAAACCTGTCCAAGAATCATCTTCGATTTCTTCGTGTATTGCATTTCCTTTCTATCGAGTGCTCTCTTCGGATCACTTAAATCCAATTCATCCAATCCTCTATCTTCAGGCATTCCAAATAGAACGGGATCATCGAATAGATCAACAGTTAGAATCTTCGGATCTGCATGACACTCCTTCTATTGTCTCCCACCTAATGAGTAACAAACCACATAATTTCCTTAAATCGTCATCTTCCCAAATGACTTGTTCCTCCCAATTTGATGTCATTATCTCATTATTCTCCATTGGGAAAATGGAATAAGAAGAAGAGGGATGATATGAAGATGATTCTGAATTTCCTGTGATCACCCAATTCAATATTTGCATGATATAAGAGTGCTTACCAGTTGCATCAGGCATATTATTCGCTGTTCTCAAATTCAAAACTTGTTCCACATTATTCGATTTCACTTGAATAATAGAGGGTTATATTGAATAAAGGAGGGTAAACTAACGGGCATTCATAAATGCTTCATAAGTCCTCAGATTTTGAGTGGGAATCCATCCTCCTCGTGGCTGTTTCCCATTCTTTAGCTCATCTATTATCTACAATTCATTGTTTCATCCTCTATCCCATCCCCTCATCTATACCTTATGCTTGATCAAATCTCCATCCATCACAATTTGATCTTCCCAATGCATTAAATTATATGGAAGGAACATTTCGGGATTCGTTGCTTCTTCACCCTTCTCCCTCTCATTTGTATTTTCATGCAATTCGCTCTCTTTTTCCTTCTTAGTTGTTCCTTCCTGTAATTCATCCCTCCATCATCTCCTCGTCCCCCGCCCCCCCCCCCCTCGCCCCCCTCTCTTCACTCATACCTCAGATGGTAATCCATAGGAACAAGATGCAGCAGTGGTCGCAACTCCCAGCATATCATACCACATCTTCGCAGGACCAAACCTTAATCAATAATTCATTAGTCGATACTCAGATGATTACAGTACCTCCATGGATGAGAACTCTCACTGAGATGGGCGCTTTTTCGTGAATTTGATTCTTTCTTGCAGACAGTTCGGATAAAAACACCCTAGGAGACATTGGACTTCAATACCATAAATATGTACAATAAAACTACCTCCTGATCGATAATTGATTCGTCGTTACTACTTCCCAATAGAACATTGAACTCTTTCTTCTTCTGAAATAAACAGTATGAAAAAAATTTCAGAATAAAAGAAATGATAAATGAACCTTATGTCCATGTTCTTTATGCTTCTCTTCATCATTCATTCTCTTGTGATACGTCTTACTTCCCCACCAGATTTCAGCCTTAGATTATTACAGTTGTGACACGGTATAATTTACAAAGATATACCTTGGATGAACTCTTAATATTAGAAGAGAAGAGTCGAGAGAAACGAAGAATTGCTCCGGGACGGAAGTCAGGAAAGAATCGACTGGAATGAAAAAGAGTATTCAATAATGGATAGAGTATTCTCACCGTGGATCGATAGAATTGAGACTTGGATCGAGAATGGAAGCAAGAGGGGCATCTTTCCTTTTACTAGGAGGAATAAAAGGAGATAAAGGACGCTGAAATTAATTCAATAAAAATAAATAGAAAGGGTAGTTGGACTGACCGGAAAGTAATCACTCCTATTTACTTCTCCCTCTTCTTCATCATCTTCAATCTCATCCGGAGGAGGAAGGTAAGCTATAATACCAACAGTTATCACATCTTCAATTGTTTCATCGTACGTTGATTGACTGCAGATGGATGATTCTTATAGTAATCCGTGTATTCATCTTCCGAATTATTGATTACATTCGGATCTTCAAATCCGTCCATCGAAACTTCGCCCATAGAATTGTCATCCATACTGAGATATCCCATTAGATTGTACCACCCATCAATTGTGTAGATATCATACAGTCTCGAACTGATTAATGTTCAAGTTTAATTAAGATAAATGCATTTATACCATGGCAAGACAATTGAAAAGAGTGACTAGAAATATGAATATTCCATCTACTGAATGAATTGCGTCTATGCCTCATATCTGAGTATCTCAGGAGGGGAAGGAGATCTAGAGGGAGGGCCATGTACGGTACGAGCTCGATCGAGAAAGGCCGATACTTGCTGTTGAACTACCTGAGGAGAAGAAGATAAGAAGAGTAAGGAAAAGGGGAAATAATGAATACCTTATCGAAGAAGAGATGGGTTATTCGAGCATGAGTTGAATTACGGAATTCGAATGATAGATCGAAGTGAATACGACAAGTGTTGATAGAATCGTCTCCTAAAGGGTTATGATAAATAGAGCGAAGGAAGGGGAGGAGGGATGACCTACCAGGGGAAGAAGAGAATCTCCATGTTGTATCGAGCACACGGAATAAACCTCCTTCTGGATCAGCACATACCGACTACAATAATATCATTCTATCTCCATTAAAACATAACTTAATAAGTTCTTCTTTGATCCTTATGAAAAACTTTTAATTGAAAATCTAGATAGTATTAGTATTCAATATAATCCAGTATGCATTGTCTTTCATCAATGGAAACAATCATGTAGGTCTACAAATTCAAAATATATTTTATGTACTCATCTTTTTATGCTTTACATTAGCTCACATCATTGTAACAGAAATATTCGAGATAAATCGCACCATTTACCACAAATACTTAAGAATTACGCAAGAACTAGAAAAGGGAAAGAATATTGTTGGTGTTTGCAATAGCGTGCCATTTTGTAGGAAGAATGCTCTCTACGCGAGACGGGATAGAAAACATAGGGAGAGGGGGGAGAGGGAGAGAAAGTTAGGATAGGAGGGAGGGGCGAGATGGATCTAGTGAGGAATAGACACGCTCGCCTTTCTCGCGTTATCTCCCTTCTCTCTCACTCATACACTTTCTTTATTCGCACCCAATTATAGAAATTTAGATTTATTAAATGGACTATATTACGCATTTAAATATAATATTATGAATAATACTTACATGGACAACAGCAGGTCTAACCAATGTAACTCGAGAGGAATACGATGCCTTGATGATTTGGAATCCAACCTCAAATGAAATATTATTGTTCATATCCCTAGCAACCCTATACAATTGATAATCCAAATAAAATCTCATTAATTCTTCCCACTAGGCGAGCTCCCAAACAGAGCAGTAAACCCCCATTTTTTAGTTATTTCAATTATCTCAAGTGTATTCACAATGATAACTAGTTCCATACCTCGAGACGGGCTAATAATGAGTGGGGTCCCTCGTGGGAAACTGTAGATTTTTGACACCATGGTACGAATTCGTGATACTTCTCAACGTGGGAAACAACATCAAACATTTGCTCACGGGAGTACCTAAATTATTGTTATGACTATCAATTAACGATGGCCAAGTGCACTCACCCTACAATTCTTCTCTCCGAATACGCCATTTGATTGTCGTAAAACCTTTTAGCCTCTCGAAGAGGAGATACCCGTTTAAGAAGACTTGCGCCGTACATACTGTCGAGTATTCGAAAGAGTACGAGGAAAATGTTATTCCTTTTTCAAGAGATATCTATAGACTTAAACTAGTATCAGTCTTTGAACTCACAGTTAGTTAACAAAATATTTATGATTCATCCAAATATTTAGTACAAAATGAGGCAGATTGTTCAATATTGAGTGGGAATATAGTGGGAAGGAGTGGACATTAAGGGAGCGATTAAATTTCCAGACCCATCTGATCATGTTTAAGCATCATTTCTGCCTCCAATCGATTCTCTCGTAATCTCGCTGCTCCTGGAGCATTCGGAGCATAGACAACCTTCAAGAGATCAAAGATCATCAATATTCCCTCTCCCACATCCCTACTCTATCGCATTGTCTTTGTATACCTGTTGTTGATTGAGACATTGTTGATGGTGTTGTTGGAAGAGTTCACGATGCTTCGACAGCAAATGAGCCACTTTTCCCTGTATTACAATGATTGAAAGAAAAATATGAGAATGAAGGATAGAAAATATTAACCTTGGCGGAACTCATTTGGTGTCCACATACAAAACAGAATGATGCAATAGAGCCAGTTGAAGATAGATCAGTATGAGAGTATGACATATGCCATGCCAATACCTACAATTATTCTATTTTAGCTGCAATAACTATGAAAATAAGGCGTGGGAAGAATGGTACCTGTACAGTATCAAATTGTCTTCCACACAAATCGACTCTACATGATATATTGGTGAGATCACAGTTGGCTCCTTTTCCCCTTAATCTCCCAATCACAATTCCACTCTGCATCGTTTCAATTGGACATGATCTAATTTGCATCTGCAACATTTCAACCAATATCAACTTCGGTGAATGATAATTAACTCACAAGGGAATTCGGAGTATATTTAGATGCAAGATCTCTAACATAATCTATACGTTTATCTGTTTCAACATATCCCTTGGATATAGGACTCGAATGAACATCTTCATTCTGAAGGACCAAATTAAGCTTTGAACAGATACAATTAATAGAAAGTTATCTATTATTCTAGGTCGATATCTCGATTAAGAGATACAGTCCTTTATTAAGCATAATTTAGAGATCTCACCATGGGGATTTTTCTCTTCCTTCTCAAAATGGAAGGTGCATTCAACGAAGGTCGAGTAAGGATCGAATCTTAAAGTTCACTACATAATCCTTTGTCTTATCTAAAGATATACTCACCGACGATACTTTTCGACCCACAAGGTTGATTACTCATTCTGGAAATAATATGAAGTGATACAATTTCCATTGATTATTTAGCCAATTATTTACAGATATTTGTTATCTGGAAAAATACCGTTGAGAAAATGCATTACGCGCAAGTTAAAATAAACAGTTTATCTCAACATAATATATAGGAGATCTTAATTGGAATCTTCATAAATTACAACCCGTGAAAAATATCACAATTGATATCAAAGTTAAATGAGAAAGAATGATAATTGATTAATTGACTGAATTCTCATTAGAAGAATCAAGTGAGTCCATTTGTCCTTCTTCATCTTGAGAGACTCGATCGGCTCTGAAGTTACCATATTATTATAACCTATTGTTACGCAGAGGAATGTATTGTGCGAACCAAAGAATAATCTCACTCTTTGTGGAAATGAAATTTATTGAGTGATGCCAATTCGGAGTGAAGAGACTGCTCGCATTGAGCTGCCAATCCCATCTGGAATATCATTCATTATCTTATTTATGACAATTTAAATTTCACAAAAAAAAAATTAAAAATTTTCCATTCAAAAAACTAGAAACCGTATGATACAAACACACAATGATTTTTCATTGTTATATCGGGAGTGGAAATAAATGGAATGGGCAAAAAGAAGTAATGTGTGATACCTTGTGATGGGCTGAGAACGTTGATCCTTGATGTGGTGTTCCCACACACACATTTGATAAATATGCCATATTTGAGGAAAGAGTGGACTCAACAAAATTGAGTGCAGCTCGGAAGTTCTGTGAGGCATCGTCCATCTTATTCTGCGCAGAATTCTGCTAATATTAATCAATTCTATTTACTCACATATTCATTCTCTGTTGCATGACAACCTACAAGTTTCGAATATTTTTATAGGAATTGCCGATATGAAATAATGCATAGTTCATAGTTATAAGTTTACCTTGGTAGGCTGTTTCTCCCTCGCAAGTTCTACCATACACGTTTGTGCATTCCTCAGCATTAAATCGATGTTTCGCTCCACCTGAAATTAATACTTTGTTGTTTTCACTAATTCACGGCTACTCCACATTGGACGTGGGATGGTCTACAAATAGAGTAAATGAATGATTACCTCTCCCAATTGTTTCAACCTATCTTGCAGAGAAGGTCTACTCGCATCAGCAGATTGACCATCCATACTGCAATTACCAATCCTCTCATTTACTGTTACACACACATATTTATAATTCCAAGATAGTTCACAAATGGATAAATACCATTGTAATTGAACGTTTCCATATAATTTGAGCAGAGACTTCATTTGATATGCATGATAATGTTACAATAAGCGATAAATGCAGTAAAGCTCTATAATATGGAATCTATATTTAGTTTAAAAGCAATTTGAATTTATATCGAAATATCACAAGCAAGGCGGATGTTTTGGATAAAGACATGTTAGAAAACGAAGAAAGATGTATCCGATACCACCTTTCAACCTGTACAAAATAAGTACACAACGGAATTGATTGATCGGATCTGAAGTTAGCACGGGATTAGAATCGATTAGATGAAGGGGGGGGGGGGGGATATTCTTAGATTCTATATAGAAATCCCTATCTCTCGAAGCTAATGATAGTCGGGGAGAGGGGAGTGATAACTATACCTAATAAGCGCGTCCTCCTCTCATGGGACTAGGAGGAAGAGGAAGATCTTCTATTTTAGTAAACTTGAATCTATCGAGAGGATGAGGTTCTTTTGTGGGAACACTTCTAGAAGCAGATCGAGGAGGAGGAGGAGGTGGTGGAACATCTTCATTAGATGGAATAGAAGGAGCTATTCTCGAGATAGATGTAGGTGGTGGAGGAGGAGGAGCCATTGGACGAGATGGAGGAGGTACGGTAGGTCGTTGAATTGATCGAGGACCACATGGTATATCCTTAAACAATATACCCATAAATACATCTTGGTTTCCCTATTCTTGTGTGTATTCCAATATATGAGTGTATACCTCAGAACTGCCCGATCTTCTCAGTGGCGGTTTCACCATATTCTCCGTTCGTCCAGGTCGCATCGTCTAAACATATTATATTAATAAACGAATAGTATATATATTATCCAACGGTGGGTGAACACTCATTCGATAGCTCGCTCTCTCATTTATCACTATCCACAAGTAAAGGCGTGGCGTTTGGGCACTAAGATAAAAAAAAGTGTCAAAAAGGATCCCCCTATATTAAACACTCGGAGTATATATTTTCGTTTAACCAGAATAATTAAATAATAATAATAACAAATAGTAACCTGGAAAGCCTCTTTTCTGGGTGGATTGGGAGCTGTCGATGGCATTTGTGGTTTGTGAATAGTAGGAGGAGTAGGAGGAACAGCAGGAAGAGATGGCTTATTCACACTGAGATTACAATCGAACAATTATTTGAAATTACAATTATTTATGAATTATTGAGGGACCGCCGAGTGTCGTCGTGTGTAGTGCGGGCGGAGTTACCGTAATTTTCTGAGATTTCGAAAAAAATCACACTTTTCACACAATGGATTTTGAACCTTGTTTTCAATCGATAATTAACTATGCTTTGGCGATAAATATAACTATTATTTACGATGCCAATGAATAGTCTGCTCAACTTACTACCATCTCTTAATCACCACACCCCATGATATGTTTCCTTTTTTTGTATTTTTTTCCCAAGTTATTTTCACATGACAAATCTTTAATTCGTATTGCCCATGCATATTTCTCATTGGATATCGCTCTATGGACTATGGCGCGTCTCCCCGTTACCAATACGTGTATGGACTTTTGTTCGGAGCACCGACTTTATGGCGTGAAAGTTACGGAATAGGGGCTTTTCCGCTGTTTTTCTTGGGTATGTTAAGTTTTCTCGGTAGTTTCGTTTTGCCCACGCCAATTTCTGCTTCCTTTTTTTACGTTAGATTGAGCATTCGTGATTGGGTAGGTTACACCTGAGCTAGTATTTTTATCACACTTTCAAAATTTTGTCGTTGCGGTCCCTACCTAAGAGGCCCTTTGCGCAAGAATCGAACGTGGTCCGTATAGACAAGGGTTTATTTTTTACGACTAATCGACCTGGATAGGTGAGATTAATTTTTAAAAATTAGGCTACTGTTTTAGCTACTGTAATTGTACTGCAAATGATTTGCAGGATTTTTTTAAAAATATTTTTCTGTGGTAAAGAGGGTGAATATCAAGCCACCTACGTCGTTAACTCGCACTCGGAAGCGAGTTATGATAAGAAATCGGATAAAAAATCTCTTCATGAATCGAGAAAGTTTCCCATCAAATAAGTAATTTTTTCAAACTATAGCCTATAGCCATATATTGTAAAGAAAAGCTCACGGTTGATCGATGGGCTTTGGCTGAGATGGAGGAGGTGGAGGAGGAGGTGGTGCTGCAGAAGTAGCCGGAGGAGGGGGAGGAGGGGGAGGGGGAGGTGGAGGGGGAGGAGGAGGGGGAGGGGCTGCTGAAGACGAAGCTGCAGGAGGTCGAGAAGAAATCGATGAAGGAGGAACTGGAATAATTGTATTATTACCTAGAAAGAAAACACAGTACGCACAAAATGACGTGTGCAATATATTTGAATAAGATAGGCTTAATCACAAACCGAATGGTTTCTTCTTGTTATCGCTCGGTTTAGTTGGCAATCCATTGGCAAAGAGTCCACCCATTCCTCCTCCTGATGGCATCTTAGAAGCATTGCTCACTGAATTTGAAGGAGACCGCGAGTCACTCGCATTCGGGGCACTTCCAGAACTACTTCCCACTACCTTAAAAACATATATGTATGAATATACGTATGAAATGATAGACAAAGACAAAGAAGTATCCGTAAACATATGGAATACAAAAATGATAAGAAATAGATTGTGAAAGCCAAATATAATATACTATTAGACTCGCCTTTCCAACTGATGGAGCTGATCGGTCATTAGTTTGAGTCTTCTTCAAAGTTCGGCCCTTTTGAATATCTCCTAACAGAGCCGATCTAGAAGCAGACATTATGTTCAATCGAGTGATGAAGCTGATTTCTTTGAGAGAGAAGAGAAATAAAAATGAGTCACCTCCCAGAAGAAGGAGGAGGAGCAGATGCAGTAGGAGGAGGTGGTGGAGGTGGCGGAGGTGGAGGCGGAGGAGGCATACCTATTAACAAATACTCTAAAAATATGTTTAAATCGGGATAATATACAAGTAATTAGATACGCTAGCCATACACTAAAGTTAGAAAATACATGATTGACCTCGTCCAGAGCCGTGTATTGAACCGGTTCTTGTTTCCACACGACCGTAATTACGCAGCTAGTTCCTCTAAACTATCACAAACTGTTTTAATATATAATTCGAAGTTAAAGGAACTACAGCGGACTGTAGCTGAATTTTATTTGTCTTTAACAATCCGCACGTTATGGTAGACATAAAATATTTATTTATCAAAAAAACTTTAGACAACTGAAAAAAAACTTTGGCACAGATGATTAAATTAACCGTATTTTTTTTACATCTTCTATCCATCTAGATACTTAGCATGTTTTGTTCTATCTACATATGTTACGTATAGTTTTACAATTTAAATGACTGCAACGAAGACATTTGTGCTTGTTGTGCGAAAAATGATGTTTTCTTCATATCGGTAGTCTCATCCATCAGAGTAAGCATACTGTAGGATCGAATTCGCTCTTTTTTAGCTCCCAACCGAGGTCTGAAAAAAAGATAGTCTCATTACTTTTACATTTCATTTCACTCACTTTTGTACCGATTGTAAATTCAGTCTTCGATTGGCACTTGAGAAAACAGGAGATAATCTGAAGACAGGTCGACGATTCATAGGTGAAATTGTGGTTGTGGTTGAATGAGAGGCAGACGTCTCTTCGGTTTTATTCACTTCCATCGTTGATTCAGATTCTTTCTCAGCCATCTCTGTTGTGGTTTCCAGTGTAGGAACAGTTACAATGGATGCAGTAGATGACAAAGTGGAGGTGCTGGCATGAATCTCAGAATGCGTCACGGGCTGTTGTGTAGTCGAAGATTCAATATGAATTGGAGTGGTAGATGACTCCACTGTTGTTGTTGACAATGGAAGGGAAGTTGACGAAGACATTTCCCGATATGGGAAAAGTTCCCGTGCAGCTCTTACATCATCATCTGCAATGACCTCTCTTGATGAGAGAATGGAGGAGATATATAAACCTGAGAGAGTAAATACAGGTGAATAAGGTCTCTTGGATGCAAACATGGCTGCTCGTGGATCATTTGAATGTTCCAATCCAATCAGATGTCCAATCTCATGTAGTGCCGTCTCAATTCATTCCCTTCTCTCTTTTTGCACCCCTTTTGTTCCTTCGATCGTAAAGCGAGGTCACGGATAAGTAATAGCAGCAGTGTGTTCATACCGGTCTGCCGGAGGATACGGTACTTCTTACGATACCTGATATAGATTGACCCCATTCGATTGATTAAGAGTCCATTCTTCATCTGCATCAAAATGAAGACGTCCATCTCTTGGATAGAAAGCATGAGCAACAATTCCATCTTGAAAAGGGAAGAGATTACTTTTCCCCCTCTCACTTTCATTCGCCAACAATGAACTTTCTAATGAGCATTGTTCGTGAATTGGACAGGTGTGACCTTTTATGGATATAGTTACCTCTTCCATCAAATGCATATCGATCTTCGTGAAAACCCCGCTCGAATGAAATCTTAAGATCAGATTCCCCTTGATGTACTTCATCGAATTGTACATTCGATATTGCAGACCAATCATTAAATGCACGATGAAGAGTGTTCCTGTGAAAGAGAACACTTGGCAACACTGTCTCATACACTTTTTGGACAATGGAAACAAGAATGAGATAGAAAAGCGAAAGTAGTACTAGTCATTGATTCAAGACTAGATAAACAGCCAAACATTGCAAAACAAGAGATCCTTGGAGTGACAAACTCATGAAACGGTCGATAATGTTTGAAACGATGTGAAGATACCGTATTATGTAAACATCAGCTTCAGTTATATGATTACGAAGAAGTCTCCAGGTCATTCGATTGGCTTTCCATCGTTTTCTTCGCAGAACTTGAGAATAATTTTGTTATATATACGACAAACGCTTAGATCAATTAGATAGATATTTTACGTATTTTTGGCGATTGAAGACAATGAAATAACACACCGTATCTTTTAGCTCTGGATGGAATATGATGAGGGAATTGTGACGGTTGAAACGGTGAATCATCATGAGTAATCGTCCAAGGAGAATCCAGAAAGGAAACTGTTGCCGTGGAGAACGATAATGAATAAATGGAGAAGAATAGAAGATGCTTCATCTATTCATCCATTCCCATTTGCCATAGGGGCGGCTCACATGCCTTTCACCTCCACCCCTCTTTCCTCTTCCTATTCCCCTCCCCCTCCTCTATTCCTATTATCCATCCAATGTGTCAAACCTTGAAAAAAAAGTCAAACGAACTTGATAGCCTAAGGACACAATTAATTGGAAAGGGTAGAGAAACAAATATCGTTTTTTGATATCAAGATTAAAACTATTACAAACTAGTATTTATTTGAAATATTGCATAGGGACCGCAGGGCCATTTTTTAAAACTGGTGATAAAATTATTTTTTTATTACTAACCTATGTTATCGGCGATGCCAAATCGAACAGGAAAAAAATCGAACTTAAAAATATGCACTATGACGGAAATACAGCGATTTGAACGAAAACTAAAAACGACTTCCGGGAAATTCTCCGGGAAAAAAAGGAAATTCTTCCGGGAAATATTATTGCACAAGTAATTTTTTAAATGATAAATTCAATACTATGAATATTACTGTATTAGCCACCGTAAATATTTCAAAAATTGCGGCAAAATTCGTTGAGATGATGACAAAGTTACTTAATCATATATTTTTCATTCATGTATTACATTTTGCACTTTTGCCTGTTTTGATTATTTTTTCTCAACGTTCTGAAATACATTCCAATTCGCCCAGTTCTCGTCTCCACTGTCTCGTTTTCACTGTCTACACTATCTTGTCCCTACGTAATCTCCCGCTCCTATCCCTCCCTCCCCCCAAACCTCCCTACGCATCCTTCCAAATATTCCCATGACTTTGAGTTCCTTTGATCTTTTGCTTTTACTTTTTTCATTATGATTTTCGCATGATTATATATTACAATGGATGAATAGACGCGATATTGTTCCGCTGTTAAGAGTGTTTACTATAGTGACCTAGGAGGAGGAGGAAGATGCAATTAGGTAAACCAGTCAGTTCTTGTGTTGGCATTGGCGAGTCTTAAGACAATGGATAGTATGTTTGAGGGAAGAAAGAATGAAGTTCCTCTATCGGATACCCATCTGTGATCTCATTCACTCACTCTCTATGCATGCTTACTCCTCTCACTAGTGCTTACTCCTCTCACTCCTCTTTCGTCAATCAATCGATCCACTTCATGTCCTTGCAATCCTCTCTTCATTTTATATTATAGTGTTATATTTGTGCATTTAGATGGTAGAATGCCGTGATGGAAGGGGTCAGAGGGCGAGAGTAAACGTGTTTGACGAGTATTCTCATCTTTTCTTCTCTCAGACTCTTCCCTCACTTCTACTTGGTTGTCACAGTGAATCTCTCCTTTATTCTTTCTCTCTTCCGTCTCATTTCCTTTTCCATCCCTTCACTAATACATTCAGTGTAAGTCGACAGTATTATTTTGCATATCTCTCAATTGAATGGTGAGTGATTGTGTGTGTGATGCGTCCCCTTTCTCGTATCAGTGACTAATTCAGTAGGAGAATAGCATAGATGAACCACCAGGTAGATATTGTTCCTTTTTCTCCCTTCTCTCTCTATTCACTCTACTCTTGCATCTCTTCTCTTTCTCTAGAAAGGGGGACAAGTCTAATCGTTCTCTCTCTCTTTCCATCTTCCATCCCCGTCTGTCCCTATAAGGTCTCTCCATCCCTCATCAACCTTATTTGTGCCACTGTATTCGCCTGATCATTTCTGTTTTTCTCCATGCTTCATTCCGATCACTTTTCTTCCATATTTTCATTTTTCATCTTCCCAATTGTCATTCGTATTCTCTTATCCATTCGATCTCAGACTTGTTCCACACTCTTTCCAACATTCTCATGTTGTATTTCGTGTACTCTCTGTGTTCTTAACTCGTTTCTTTCCTCATTCTTCCCTCGTTTCCTTCCCTTTCAATCTCCATTTCAGTTGCCATCCATTGGAATGAAGCCCTTGTAGTACTTTGATAGATTGAGAAACGACGAGAAACCAGAAATGTCTCCTTATCAAGATAAACCATCCACTTCCACTCATGTTTCCACTCTACCTGTTAGTATTTTATTACTTATCATTTAATATCATTTTTCTTGATTGATCAAGTGATGTTTGATTGTTAAGAGTGGAACGAGTGGAAAAGGAGTGAAGGGTCATCACAGAAGAACTTCCTCATTATGGATTCCACCCTCAAGGTAATTCTATCTATCATTAATCAATCGATAACAAGCTGGTTTCAGCTACTCGTTAATCCTCAATCATTCCCGTTTTTTCTTGTCTCTCGATACCTAATCATCTCTTCTCTCTCTTCTCTCACTAAACAATGCCTCTTGGTAGTCTCCTCGTTGTGCAATTGAAACCTCTCCATCACTAAGTGGTTGTTATGAAAGAGAGAAGGGTCTCCCCTCCTCTGAGTTCCCCCTACTCACTCACGAAGGTTTTCATTCCCCTTTTCGAGTCGTATAAATACCCATTCACTTCTTTCCCCTCCATTTGAGATTTGAGGGGGGAGGGGAGTAGGTGAGAGATGGAGAGAAAAAGAGATGAAAATAAAAGTGATGGAGTTGGAACAATGATAATGTTGGAGTGGAGAATGAAGAGGAGGGTTGGACGAAGTATATCGATTGATTGGAACGGAGAGGGGGAAGAGAGGGAGGGAGGGGGGGGGGGAATGGTGAATATGCTTAGTTGTGAACTGGTAGAGAGACAGTAAACACTACGTCGCATCTCTCTCTTTCGTCGCCTTTGAACTATCGAAGGCGAGAAGAGAAAGTAGAAGAGAAGGAGGAGAGGAGGGGGGGGGGGGTAGAAGGAAGAACACGAAGTAGACACTCTTCTCCCACTTAGAACTTGTGAGCATATAGAACGACATGGGAAGAGAATGGAACCAATGGGATTAACTCACTTGACTACAACTCAAACTGTGCTATTGTGCTAATCATTTGTAGGAAGAGAAAGGGAAGGGGATGAGAATGTTATGATTAACTATAATGAATTGTATTGCAGACCAACGTTCTACAATCCGGGTGAATCAATTCGACAGAAGGCAGAAGATGGAGGAAAGGCATTGAAAAAACTCGTTCCTCCTTTTATGAGACGATTCATGGGAGAGAAAAGAGAAAGAGGAGAAACAAGGATTGTCATACCCAATAATGAAAAGAATCCACCTGCAAGGTATGTCATAGTATGGATGTGAAGGGGGGGGGGGGTTGAATGAAGATTCCCTTTGTAGATTCGATCATCCAAGTCGACAATATGCTGATAACAGGATAAGCACCACCAAGTATTCAATATTGACATTCCTGCCCAAGAATTTATTCGAACAGGTTTATTTATATGTGATTGATCCCTCTTATCATTGTCTTTTGAGTTGCATCGGGCGGCGAATATCTATTTCATATTTATTGTTATCTTGAATATGATAATCGAAGCATTTGGGAGATATATCTCGATGCTTCCCATTGCATTCGTCCTTCTTGTAACTGCTGTTAAAGATGCATTTGAGGCGAGAGGAGAAAAAAAGACAAGAGGAAAGAGAAGAGATTGAATCCCTTGCAGGATTATCATCGATATAAGAGCGATATGAAGATCAACCATCAAACTTGTCGTGTATGGGATTCATCTCAAGGAAGGTTGGTCAACAAACTTCATCAATCGATGAATGAATTATCATATCAGATATCGTAAGATGGAATGGAAGAATATCTTAGTTGGTGATTTCGTGCATCTTTCACACGATGAAATCATTCCTGCTGACATTTTATTACTCAAGTGAGAGTTTAATTACTATTTTCATCTCGTTCGTTTCATTGTAATCGAATGACGATGATGTTGATAATGTCAGATCATCGGATAAATCGGGAATTTGCTATGTAGAAACATCAAATCTCGATGGAGAAAGCAATCTCAAACAACGACAGGTATACGGTATTATGATGATATTGATTAGTGATGGACCGATTGAAGGTTGCTCGAGCAATGGGGAAATACCATTCTCTCACCTGTGAAATGCCGTATTCCCCTGATGAATTCAAGTATCGAGTGAGTGATGGAAGGGAGGGTAGACAGGGGGAGATGGAATATTGATTGATTTATTCTCTTAAGATTATGGTGGAAGCACCATGCACTGATGTGTATAAATTGGATGGTCATTTGGAATCTCCCGATGGATTTCCTCCAATTGCGAGAGATTTGAGTATATTGGGGAAGGATAATGTATTATTGAGAGGATGTGCTGTCAGGAATACTGATTTCGTTGAAGGAATTGTATTATATGCAGGTGAGAACGAGAGAGAGAGAAGGAGAAGGAGAAGAAGTAGAGAGTAAAGGAAGACAATTGCAGGATGTGAAACGAAGGCTATGCTCAACAACAGTGGACCGAGATATAAGAGGAGTCAATTGGAGAAAATGACTAATTGTGATATTATGTGGTTAGTTACCAATTCTAATTGTGATAATGTTGAAGTAATTGTGATATGGAATGATATAATTGAGGTGTGTTCTCATTCTCCTTGCTCTTTGTACTACGGGTGCAATTCTATCGGGAGTATGGTTGGCCTCATTCGAATCTCCTCTCCAGGTTTGTTTTATTCAGTTGTTACTTTCCCCCGTTACTCTCCATTTGATTATTGAGATTTAATCAATTCTAGGAAGTTTTATGTGTATAATATGGTGATATTCTTGTTTGAGGTTCCCTTCCTTACATATCCGAAGAATTCAACCCCTCCTTCTACACCATCAAAACCAACGGATCTCACTTCCACTCCCAATCCTGCATATGAAGCATTCATCAACTTCTGGAGTTATATCATTGTCTTGCAAGTAAGTCCTCTCACATTGAACCGACTGACTATTTCTCTCTCTTAAGGTGATGATTCCAATCTCTCTTTATGTCTCGATTGAAATAATCAAACTTGGACAAGTTTATTTCCTCTCTCAAGATATTCAATTATATTATGAGAAAGTGGACAAACGAATTCAATGCAGGTGAGAGAAAATTAGATACTTAGGTATCTGATGAGTCTTACTGTAAGAAAGCATTGATTAACTCGTTTCAGAGCACTGAATATACCTGAAGAACTGGGACAGATCGAATTCGTTATGAGTGATAAAACTGGAACATTGACGGAAAATGAGGTGAGAATTGATGGGGAAGAAGAAGAAGGAGGAGATGAAATATTAGTAGCTTCACTGAGTATCCATGTTGTATTAAGATGATCTTCCGTCGTTGTTGTGTGATGGGAAAGGATTTCGGAGGTCAATCAATTGTCCCCATTGATGGAAAGACGAGAGAGACAAGAGGAAGGGTAGGAAGACATTCGAAGGATAGAGGATTAGAGATATTACTTGCTACTACAATCAAAGCTGTTAG
This sequence comes from Pristionchus pacificus, assembly GCA_000180635.4. NCBI lineage: Eukaryota > Metazoa > Nematoda > Chromadorea > Rhabditida > Neodiplogasteridae > Pristionchus > Pristionchus pacificus. The sequence goes on from CM026577.1 coordinate 11,233,016, forward strand.
TTATACCATCACATTGATCCAATTGATGATCTCTTCTCATATCTCAGTTTGATGTTTCTTCTCCTCTCTATTCATTCTTCGTTGCTCTCTCCATATGCAATACTGTTGTTGTGAATGCGAAACCTCACGAAGATACTCTTGATTCATTCGGAGATATTATTGTAGAGGAGAAAGATGAAGAAGAACGGTAAGTGAGAAGGGGGACGGGGGAGGAGTAATAATTGATTGTTTAAGTGTTGAACGAGAAGAGAAAGAGGAATTGGAACGTGAACGACAACAGGGAGCATATCATAATGTACAGTTTAGTGTGAAGGAAGAAATTGAAGATGAGAAGAATTCAAGTAGTCCAAATGATTCAGGAGTTCATCCTGGTGAGAGAAAGAGAGAGAGAGAGAGAGAGAGAGAGAGAGAGAAGAGGAGGAAGGGGAGGGAAGGGAAGGGAAGGAATTACAGATATGATTGAACTATCGGATATGAGTGGATCGGATGAAAAGGAAAAGGAAAAGAAGAAAGAAGAAGAGAAAAAAGAGGAGAAGAAAGAGAAGAAGGGAATATTAGCAGCTCATTCAAGACACTCACTTATTTCACTTGCGAGACTTCAGAGATTCAAGGATGTCACTCAGGGACCATTTAGGAGGTATTTATTGATGATGATGATGATGATTGAGATAGTATTGTTTTCCGTAGGATAATGGATAAGCGTGCGTCAACAACAACTCTTCCTGAGATTCCTCCTCCCGTTTCATTCTATGATTCTGAATCACCTGATGAATTGGCACTCGTTGAAGCAGCGAAGGAATATGGAGTCAGATTAATGAGAAGACATTTTGATGAAGTGACTATTCATATGAGACCATCTGGACAATATATCAAATATAAGGTATCTATTCTCATTCTAAAGTCATCATCACTGTTATTATTGCGAACTGATTGATACATGAAATGTATCTTAAATATAAAGTGAATATTCTTGCAGATCCTTCATATTCTTCCGTTCGATGCAGATAGAAAGAGAATGTCTGTGATTGTGAGAGAAACATTCAATCAATCACGACTTATTCTATTCACAAAGGGAGCTGATGCTACTGTACTACCAGTACTCTCCCAAGGTGAGAAGAGTGAGAGAGAGGGAGGGGATGAGACTGATTGTGAGGTCATTGCAGAATGGAGTGAATCAGAAGATGGAACGAAGACGATCAACAAGGCACAGGAACATTTGAGTGAGTGCAACTCCTTTGACCCCCCCCCCCCCCCTTATCTCTCCTCCTTTCTCCTCCTCCTCTCAATCCCTCCTCCATCAGGTGAATATGCCCGTGAGGGTCTTCGTACTCTTTGTATCTGTCGTCGTTATCTAGATGAAGATGATTATATCAAATGGAAAGGAATGCATGAAGAAGCTGAATTAGATCCCCATCACAAGTGAGAGAATTGAAGAGAGTAAAGAGGGAAAATGATTGATCTCTCCAGAGAGAATCTTCTTCGTGAATCGTACGAAAGAATGGAAAGGGAACTCGAATTGATTGGAGTTACTGCCATCGAAGATAAACTGCAGGTATTCTATTCGTTCCCACTAGTTAATCAATATCTCTTCTACCGTAATCTTCATTCATTCCATTCAGGATGGAGTACCCGAGACGATAGAACATCTTCGAAGGGCAGGAATTCATGTATGGGTGCTGACTGGAGATAAGATTGAGACTGCTGTCAATATTGCCTATTCTTCCAAGTGAGTATCACGCTTCTCCCTCCTCTCCCTAGTGATGATCTCTTTTCCATTAGACTCTTCTCTCAATCGATGCATCTTCTCAATCTGAGTAGCACGGGAGTCACTGTTGTATCTGATTTACTCGATCTCCATCTCGCGAGACTTAATAGTGTGGCCGAGGTACGGTATAGCCAGTTATCGGTCGAGAGATACACTGATCATATGGGATACGGTAGTGGATTGCAGGTAACAGCTGAAGGATCGTTCGGATTAGTTCTCAATGCTGCCTCTCTCGAATATTGTGTCGTCCCGGAGAATATCGATCGATTCTGTGAACTATTGAAGAAATGCGAGAGTGTTCTCTGCTGCAGGTACGGTAGAATAGATAGATGAGGGAAAGGGGTGAATTGACTCTGACCGTGTTCATTTTAGGGCGACTCCTCTACAAAAAGCTTCTCTCGTTCGATTGACGAAGGAAAATCTGAAGGCGAAAGTTCTTGCAATTGGAGATGGAGCGAATGATGTGTCGATGATACAAGTGAGGAAGGAAAGGGAAGGGGAAGCGAGGGAGTGTCGTCTCTTATAGGGAGCAGATGTGGGAGTTGGTCTATCGGGACAAGAGGGAATGCAGGCTGTTATGGCTAGTGATTTCGCCCTTGCGAGGTACGATAAGAGACTATTCACTGGAAGAGTAATCAATGAATTCCTTGTCAGATTTCGATTCCTCTCTCGCCTTCTTCTCGTTCATGGACATTGGTGTTACCATCGACTAGCTCTCGTCATTCTTTACTTCTTCTATAAAAATGCTGTTAGTCTATTACTTATTAACTATGACAGAATAATAAGAATGATTAAGAATAATAAGGATGACCCCATTCAGATGTTTGTGTTGTGCATCTTCTGGTATCAAATCTTCAATGGATTTTCTTCACAAGTTCCAATCGATCCAATCTATCTCATGGTGTACAATTTCTTATTCACATCTCTTCCATCTCTTCTCTTTGGATATCTGGAACAAGATGGATCATCTGATGTTCTTCTCTCTAATCCAGTACTATATGATCATGGAATAAGGGGAAAGGTAGATACTACTCTTTCTCTCTCTCTTTCTAATCATTTAATCTCTTGTAATCAGAAATATCGATGGTATTCCTTCTGGTTGAATATGTTGGATGCTCTCTGGCAGAGTGCTGCTGTCTACTTTGTTGCTCATTTCGTATGTTTCACTCGAAATTATTCGTCAGTAATCTTCCTCCTCCATTTCATTTCTATTCTTCAGACATTTATCGATGCTGAATGTGATATGTGGACATTTGGAATTCTCCTTTGTACTCAACTTCTTTTCGTCAATTCTCTTCATCTCGCATTCCTCGTTCAACTCTGGGTAATCAATCGATACAATTTAAACTTACCGTACTTACCGTAATCCATTGAAGACTATTCCAATGGTAGTCTCAATCGTTGGATCGATAGCTCTCTTCTTCTTCTTTGCTCTTCTCTACAATCTTCTCGTCACTCCTGAATGGGCAGTAAAGGTACGGTAGTCAATAGTTACGGTATATATACTAATTGATGGGTTCTTCTTAAGGATACTCCTTCTCTCATAGCAGAAAGAGCAGTAATCGATGTTCGATTCTGGCTTGTTGTTCTTCTCTCTTCCATTCTCGCCCTTCTCCCAAGGTGAGAAAATGGATGAATCTATCTAGTATTACTAGTATTAACTACTCTATTCTTGTATGAAAAATCAAGCTGCTTAAATAATTGCTAGTCAAATAATAATTTAGATTTATCTTCTCCGTAACTCGTAATTCTCTCTTCCCTTCTCGTCTCATCATGGCTAAAATGGAAGAGAAATCTCGTGCAAGACTCAAATCTTCTACTAGTCAACGACCATAATCGAACGATGCTTAATCATTTTTATCGCTTGCCACCCACCCCCCCCCCCCCCTTCCTCTTTATCATTTTATATCCCCCAATTTGTATCATACTCTCATTCGTCTACATTTCATACAGGTGATCTACCTCTCGAAACGGTTTAATCTCCTCCCTTAATTCGGTTGCAATTGCGAAGGTTTATGTTTCCTTGTGGTTCCGTATGTTGTATTAATAATTTGATAGTTTGTGCAGCCTAGTCTTATTCTTGAGTTATCGAAGTATCGATGAATAGACATAATCAACTTATTGCCCACTCTTTTTGACAGGTATAACTCGTCATTCTATTCACTTTTGATGTTGATCCTTGTGACTCTTTCACTTATGAATAGATTCTTAATCTCCATGTCACTTTTGCACTACTTCATCCATTCTTTCTACTTCATTTTCATTGTTTTGTTGCATGCAGAGTCTATGAATTTTCATAAACGTTTTATCATCATTCTCACCGTCGTATCAAATAATGGGTTATGGATCCGTCGAAAATACTGCTACACGAGAAATTACAATTTGTGAAATCAGACGGATAATTCAAATTTTTTTACTCAGATACAAAACAAATTTATTTGATATAAAGATAAGTTAGGTAGACTATAGTCTGTGTATGTCCGTAGATGTCCCCAGATGCACTCAAAAGGAAGTGATAATGGAAAAGGATAATGGATAATGGATGATGGATAATGGATGGATAATGGATAATGGATGATAATGGACACTCAAAAGGATAATGGAGTGAATAAGGGAGGTCTACCCTAAGGGCATTCCCTCTATCCATCTGTCCTCTCTCGTGATTCTATTGAGAAAAGGATGAAGAGAGAGAAATACGCGACGCGTCGACACGCGTGCGGTCTCTCTCCCTTTGACCGCCCTCGACCAAACTGATGATCTACCCCTTTATTACATTCTATTTATTGATTCAATAAATACCTATACCTGTCCCTTTATTCACGTCTATATGATCTTTGATCTCTACTCTTCATAAATCATTCATTCAGGAATGGAGTAATGATCGGTCCACGAGTTATATCCGCGTGTGCTCGAGTCGCTACTAGAGCTGTTTTTACGGGAGGTATTTATTATTGATCTTCCGTTGTGTTCATTCATTGAGACAGTCTTGTTCTCAGTTGTTTTTCGATATGAAATGAATGGTGTAATTTAGACTTAAGAGAGGCATTCCATTGGGTATGAAAGTGAATGGTAAATTCGAATGCTTTCTCCTTCCCCTTCTCATAATAGTTGTATTCGAGGATCTCTTGATGTCGCATCTTCGTGTGTTGCATCTCCTCCTCGTCCTTTCTCCACTACTCCGATCGTCTCTGATTCATCAAAGGAATCTCCATCAACTCCTTCTTCTTCTTCTTCTCAACCTCTCGAAGGAGCAGTCGCGAGAGTTGCCGGATTCCCCAAGGATCTTGCCAAAGGTCACTTCGAATCCACTATCAGTTAAAAATGTGCAAAAAGAGAGTGATAAATAATACACAACTCTTAGAATTTTGAATTGGATAAGAAAGATGAAGCAAAGCAGCGGAAAAATTGATCTTTGATCTTTTAACACTTGGTTGCTCAGGTCGAAGTACTGCCCGTGATTCGTGTAAATACGGTGATGATGCATGTTTCATCGCTCATTTCAAACGAACTCTCGTAGCGGGAGTTGCCGATGGAGTCGGAGGATGGAGGAAATATGGTATCGATCCAAGCGAGTTCTCCTCCAAACTTATGAAGGTTTGTTAACTATTAATCACTTTCTTTTTATTGAAATTCATGGAACTTGGATGTTATATTCAATTCGGGTTCTACGTTTCCATTGCAGGAATGCGAGAAACGAATTCATTCGGGTTCATTTGATCCTAAGAGACCAGATGATATTATTGCTAAGGGATTCAAGGTATGCATTCTATTGAATGACCAACTTTGATCTCTCATAATGATTCTCTCTAATGATCTGACTATACCCTCTCCTCTCCTCTCTCCTCTCTTCTATTCTCTCATCAGGCGACATCATCTCCTCCTCATCCAATTGGATCATCAACTGCTTGCGTCGTCGTTGTCTCTGATTATTCACTCTATTCTGCTAATCTCGGAGATTCCGGATTTCTCGTCGTCAGAAATGGAAAGGTATTCAATCATCTTCAATGAGTCCTTTCATCCGTTTATTCTTGTAGATCGTCGCACGGAGTAAAGAACAGACTCATTACTTCAATGCTCCATTCCAATTGACTCTTCCTCCTGATGGATTCGAAGGTTTCATTGGAGATTCACCACAGAGTGCAGATAGACACCAAATGGAAGTGAGTCCTCTCTCTCCCTTCCCCTCCCCTCTCAGCCCTCCCCCATCTCATCCATTCCTTCTCTCCTTCAGGTTTCCTCTGGTGATATAATCGTAGTAGCAACAGATGGATTATGGGATAATTTACCCGAGGAGATTCTACTAGAGGAATTAACATCTCTTAAGGATGGAGCTCATGTTCAACAGGTAGTCTCTCTTTCTCCATCTACAGTATCCATTGAGTATTTCATTGTGTCAGGTATGCAATTCAATTGCTCTTTGTGCTCGTCGTCTTTCATTCGATGATTCTCATGAGTCTCCCTTCTCAATTCGTGCTCGTCAACATGGATATAACTATCCAGGAGGGAAACCAGATGATATCACTCTTATTCTTATTCTAGTTCAATAGACGAACTCTCTTCTAGGATAGTGCAATGGTCAAATTGTATCGAGTTGTCCCTCTCAATAAGCATCACAGATAGGTCAATTAAGTGTGCTATATTGATTGTTTCTTTCCATTGACGAGATGTGTATACATGCTCATTCTCCTCCCTGTAATTGTCTCCAAGAGACTGCTCATCACTAAAACGGATACGATTCCACTCATTCGATCAATCTTATCTTGTTCTTTTATTCTTTCGTGCGTCTTAGATCAACGAGAGATTCATAGAGTATTCACTTCATTGTTGTTTTCATCTTTACAATTCATAAAGAGGGTTTACATTGAGATGCGAGTGTACCAAACATATAATAAGAATGGATCAAACAACAAGAACGAGATAAGGAATGAATGGGGAATGGAATCATCATTGAAGAGATTCAAGATCGATCTTCAATTTCTTTGCTTTTGCTTCATTTTCTCTCTCAATTTGTTCGATGGCCATCTCCATCTAAAAGGAAGTGAAGGATGAATAGAGAGTCTCTTCCTACCTGATAGTTCTTAGTGAGCATTCCAACCCAAGCTGCTTCTCCATCCTTCAATTTACTTCCTGCTTCCAATTGAGATGCCTTTCTCTTTGCATGAATCTACAATCGAATCAATGGAGATCATTCAGTGCGTGTCTGTCTAACCTGCAGAATATTCTGTTTCTGACTTCTCAAGTTTTCTTCTTCAGAATGGAGAATATCTTCAAGAAGACGATTCCTTCCTATAATAATCCCTTTACTCTTCCCCTCTCTTCTATTCAATCTCCATACTAAGGAATCCATCAGCAGCCAATTCTTCCATTAATTCCAGATTTCCTTCTCTGACAACAAGATGTTCATTCTGTGCACGTGCATTCTCCATCGCCTGTAATCGTTCTTTCCATCCATCTCCTTCTCCCCCTTCCCTCCTCCTCCATTCTAGGTTGTACCGGCTCTGGTGTCCGGAATCAACTTGAAATCAAGTAGAAATGGGTTTTCAAGTTGGAATCAAGTGACCTATTCCCACAACTTGGAATCAAGCAGGCTTACGTATCCGCAGCGTCCAGCACAAAAATCGCCTATACGGTCCCTTTTTGCAGCCCTATTCTGACTGCCTTCGGGCACGAGTGCGCTTGACTATCTGCGGACCCCAGTTGGACCGCCTTTTGGATGTGACCTCCCCACCTGGTCGTACCATGCGGGGCCTTTGGTTACTGTGTGAGGGAACTCATGCTCTCTATCAATCAATAATAGAGAAAGCTACCGTAGTTCTCACCGATTTCAAACGATCCCACAAGTTGGAATCAAGCACTTCCCACAAGTTGCCATCAAGCTTGATTCCAACTTGTGGGAATTGCTTAATTCAAGTTGATTCCGGACACCAGAGGGGTGCTAAGACCCTTAGGAGCAATTCACAACGATTTTTAAGTCCTCGACGTATGATCAAAAATGTAGTACTAATCCCGAGATAAATGGTTCAAAATGAGCGTGATTCCATTCATGGTCTAATCCCTCTCCTAGAGTGATCCTTCCCTTCCCTTCTCTTACCTTCTTCCATGCTTGTTTATCACCAGCTTTAGCTGACGATGGAGCGGGAAGTTCACATCGACTCATATCCAATTTACTCATTTCCTGCAATGAACAATCAATGTTTATCATTATCCACCAATTTGTTTATATAACAGAAAATGCAATAAAGGCATATTTTCCACACAAAGCTGGTATAGGCAAAATAATTCCGCTAATCAACGACAACTTCTCTCAGGGTCAAGACGCGTGTAATGAGAAAGTACAGATATAATACCTCTTTCTTGACCATTCTTGCATTCTCCTTCATGAGAGTGGGAGTGAGGAAGATATCGTAGTCAGGAACAGGAAGATGCTTCAGATAGTTTGCAGTAGGAAGGAAGATCTACAAGGAGAGGGAATGAGAGGGGGGGGGGGTAAGGACTCTCCGTACTCACCTTACACTCATTGGCAATGAGATTGAGAGCATGTTGTCTATCAGTCTCTCCATATGCAGTATCCAGATAGGGAAGAGCATCCACTAGATGGGAAGATGATGATTGAGATGGAGCTGATAGGGCAAACATCTGAGAGAGAGAGAGATCTAATGAGAGACATGATCATTCTGATATCTCTGATCGACAGCTACACTATATCCAGATATCATCCATCGTTTAAACGAATAAGAAGATAAAATGAACAAAACATTTCGTTAATAATCTTTATACTGCAGTGCAGAAGAGATAAAATGAAGAACACAGGGTGCAAATGGGATGAAATGACTGAGATGGAAAGAAACAACTGAATTGAATGAGAGAAGAGCAACAATGGATATTCAAGGACTAGCGAGTGATAAAAGAAGAAAGTGAGAAATATGAATGAACTCAATGTTGAGAGATGGGAGAAGAATACCCATTGCATTGAATAACAAGGCATCAGTATAACTCACGAGAAGTCATAGAAAGTAATAAAATACTATTAAATAAACATCTGCTAGACACAATCTTCACTCTATTTAGATTCCTTATAATTTGTCTATTCAAATAACGTACAAACAGAAGATAAACTCAACAAATCTGTCTAACATATTCTAGCATACAGCTCTCTTAAAAATCTGAAGAAGTGAAAAAAGATAATAATTATGAAAGATAATTTTACAAGAGAAAGAAGATGGTCAATAAGTGGTGACATGTACTAACTGTATCACAGTTTCAAATAGAAAGAGAAGGTTAAGAGTAAGAGACGTGTAATTGCGTGCATGAGTTGACTATTGTGAGATTCAGAACCTACAACTCGAAACTAATGGTAAATAGAAGAAAGACATCGAATTGATTGGACTTGTACTCAATTGTTTAAGGGTTACAAAAGTACAGATGATGTGACTATGAAGGATAGGAGGGACGACGAAAGATAATGAGAGTAAAGAAAGGAGAGGGGGGGGGGAGCTCACTTGGCATTAACTGAGATAGTGGTGGATCGACGGGATGAAAGTGTGTCACTCTGAATGATAGTCATTCTCATCCAATGGAACAAGATATGAATGATGATAACTTACATTGATATGATGAGTGGTGGCCTTTCTTAGAGCAAGAATGGCCTCCCATTCTCTTTTACTCCATGCAATTGCTTCATTTCTACTACATGGTATCACTACATTTTTTTTCTTGATCACTCCATTTGATGTGATAGATGTGCCTCTTCTTTTTACTCCAATCGATACAACTGCACTACCCTTCAATGAAGATGAGGATTCATCTCCCTACATCACACAATTCATTCTTTTCTATCAATAATCAATACCTTGCTGCTAATCGTTGATTTCCTTGATTTTTTTCCTTCTGTCGAGTCGGATAAATCTTCACTATCATCTGTAGCAATAGCACGAGCAAGAATATCCTGTACAAAAAAGGAATCAACCTCAGTCTCCTCGTTAAATGTCATATAATCCAATTGTTAGAGAATGAGAAAACAATCTTACATTCACTTTCCTCTCATTGAATTCTCCAGCCGTTCTATTCATTTCATAAGGGAGATCTTCAAGATTCGGCCACATATAAGCATCCACTGCCTCTCCGAAACAATCAGATGACGGATTGAACTGCAAATATACAAACAATAGTGACCCCTTATCAATCATATTTTCTCTCTCAATAATTGAAATTTTGAAGTAAATCGAGTTATCGTTACTGTGTTTATCGGGTGTGCTGCGAAATTTTCGAATTTCGCGCACTTTCTCGTCGACCCACTAATACAGTTGGCGATACTCAGCCAAGGTAGGGTGGGCCGACGGTCGATATTTTCCTTATTCTGGTTTTTGAGACACCGTTAGAGTGGTTGTTTTTCTATTTCTTATCGGTCTTATTGGTCATTTGGCGTCTATTATCCCGCGGTAACTGGTCACGTGCAGGCATGTCGTCGGATCAACCGCAGGTTACGTCGATTCTTCCTCCCTCAATCATCGTTTCGTCAATTTCGTCAATCGTCGATCGTCAATCATCAATCGTCGATCGTCATTCGTCAATCGTCCAGTCTTCGGGTAATCATCGTTTTGCGTCGTTTCGTCCCGATCTTCTTTCTTCTGTTTCGTCATTAACGTCACCCTTCTCAGACGGATCGTCATCTTCATCTCTTCCATCGTCATCTATGCTGCCCGTATCGTCAGCTGCCTCACTAATGCCATCGACTCAGTCTTCTCCTCCATTCGTCAATTCGCCCTTGTCGTCGGGTTCGTCATTGAGTCATCTCGTTTCCTCATTTTATCAGAGTGACGAAATCATCCCTCATTCAGGTGTTCATTCGTCTGTGGCCCATCTTCCAACGGGTCAATCCACCTCGAGCTACTAGTGTCTGCTCTCAAGCCTCACCTAGTGGCACCAAGTCCCATCTCCCACACTGTCCCAAGAGTCAAGAACGGAGAGACTCAGGAAATAATCGCATCGCTAGTGGAGGCAGCGAACGAAGCAGAGAAGGTCAAGGTGGGAAGGGGATCAATTGACACTGTCATTTCCCTTATCCTGGAGAGAATTCAAGTGTTAGTCGTTCAAGAGACTTCTCCTGGTTTCTCCGATTCCTTCAAGAAAGTAAAGGCGCTCCATTCTCTGGCAGGAGGTGGCATGGATCCACAACTACTCGCAGCAGCCATGACATTGACTGCATCAAACTCCAACTCTCTTCCTTCCACCTCCAAGAGACGTAGGCCGGACTCTCCACCTTCCTTTCGAGCAAGGGAGCAGGAATACAAGAGCACCTCCTACTCCCGCAGCCACTTCCCCGCTCCTGCCTTCAACACAAAATTCACGTGCTTCAATTGCCATCAACGCGGACACAAGAGCCCCGAATGCCCTCTTCCCCCTAGAAGGTAAGGGTATTCCCATCGTCGCTTTCGAGAACGTTAAGTCGGCTATTGCCTTCTGGGAACAAATTGGCGCCTCCGATTTCGTACTAAGAACTATCCAAGAGGGTTATCGCATCCTCGTTCCATCTCATCTCTCAACAAAGTTATTTCATTTCTCAGATAATCTAGTGACGTCATCGGTCGATGCCGATTTCGTCGCTAAACAACTGATCGAGTGGCTTCAATCGGGCGCAATAGTGGAGGCTAAAGCGGACGAAGAGCTCGCGGTCTTCCCTCTAACAGTAGCAAAAAATGGTGAGAAATTAAGGTTAATTCATGATCTATCACGTTTGAATATTTTTCTTCCAAAGACAAAATTCAAACTGGACGATTTGAGAGTAATGTGGCCACTGTTGTCGGTAGGGGGGTTTATGGCCACATTTGATCTCTCGTCAGGTTATCAGCACCTTTCCATCAATGCGGAATCATCAAAATGGTTGGGATGTCGTTGGCAATTAGAAGGGAAAGTGCGCACGTTTAAGTTTCAAGCCCTCCCTTTCGGCCTCAGTCCAGGTCCGTGGGTGTTCACTAAGTTCCTCCGACCACTAGTGGCTAGATGGAGGAGACTTGGAATCGTATGCGCAATCTATATTGACGACGGAATTATCGTTGCAGATACCATCGAAGAGCTCGCTCGTGGCGTTGGATGGATTCGACACGATCTCGAACAGGCGGGAATGAATGTGAATGAAGAAAAATCGAAGTTTCTTCCAGCTCAGTCAGGTAAGTGGTTAGGATTTGACATCGATCTGGGGAAAGGGAGGGTGAGTCTCACTCAGAAACGAGCGGCGAAGGCACTCGATTCATTAAACGAGCTGATCTCTCATTCCGGCACTCTGAAGAGGAGGCAGAAGGTGTTAGGTCATCTGGCGTCAATATCACTCCTTACAGGAGAAGAGTCGTCCCTTCATTCCCGCTTTCTGCAGCAAACAGTTGCACGGATGGAGGACGAAGGAATCAGTGCAATTGCAGTGTCCCAACTCGAGCTAGGTGAGTTGCAGTACTGGAAGGGACGTATGGAACATGGAATCAGCAGGGGCATAGCGGAGTCGAAAGTGGAAGCGGACTGGGAGTTAACGTCCGACGCTTCAGCTTTCGCATTAGGCTGGGTATTAGAAGGAAGATTCCCACGTAGAGGAGCGCGTAACCTCTCAGAGCAGGAAAGGGCGTGTTCTAGCACCATGAGGGAATTACTGGGGATATGTTTTGCCATCAGCTCAGTTGCCGAAACGTTGCACGGGGACAGTATTCTAGTCCGATGTGACAATCAAGGAGCAATTTCCATCTTGAGGAAGGGCAGTATGAAAAGAGTACTTCACGAGGTCTCTATGAGGGTAAGAGAGATAGTATTAGATCACTCCCTGAGAGTGGAATTCCAGTGGGTTCCAAGAGAGGAAGTAGAATTAGCGGACGATATGAGTAGGGAGGTTGATTGCGATGACTGGGGCATCCAGGATAGAATTTTCCATCTGTGTGCCTCTAAGTGGGGGATGCCAAATGTGGATCTGTTTGCGGATCACAACAATCGGAAGTGTGATCGTTTCTATTCTAGATGGCCCGCACCAGGGACAGCAGGAGAAGACGGACTACGCGCAGGGAAAGAATGGAGGAGAGACAATCTTCTCTGGTTGGTGCCTCCGCCCAGTCTTCTCCCCGAAGTCATAAAGAAAGGGAAAACATGGAAAAGCCGAGCGATTATCGGCTTTCTTATGTGGGCCAGTGCCCCTGCTAGGCCTCTGATTAATAAGAACGGAGTTTGGGCCCCATGGGTTAGAGACCGCTTAGTATTCGGAAAAGGCGCGGAAATTTTGATTCCCTCAGTTGTAGAAGGCTCCATATTCGGATCGCGAAGAGTACCGTCAGATTTTATTTTCGTCCATGCGGATTGGAGTTTCTAAGCCTTTGAAATTTCTGCAGTTAGCCGCTTGTCTCGCGATAAACCAGTAACTATAACTCGATTATGTATATAAAATATAAGTTATCACGTAATGACGTAGGGAGGTACGACCGGAGGAATGTAGTGATAATTGAAATTTTGAAGTAAATCGAGTTATCGTTACTGTGTTTATCGGGTGTGCTGCGAAATTTTCGAATTTCGCGCACTTTCTCGTCGACCCACTAATACAGTTGGCGATACTCAGCCAAGGTAGGGTGGGCCGACGGTCGATATTTTCCTTATTCTGGTTTTTGAGACACCGTTAGAGTGGTTGTTTTTCTCCCACCCCCACCACCCAAGGGAGAGGGAAAGATGGAGAATGAGGATCTAAGATACGGTAATTCAGGAGAGAGAGGAGCTGGAAGAGGATCTGAAGAGAGCGGGTCGTTGGGTCACTTGCTGCATTCGGATTCGTGAGTGGAGAAGATCCAAGGGCGTCTCGATTCGGTCCTCTTCTTGGAGCAGCACTCAAGACTGCTGCAAGAACAGTTCCAACTTCCAATCACGATAAGGCCACTCGAGAGAGCATTGAGAAGCTCATCGAATGGGGTTCTCGTGAGGGAGCATCGAAGGCCGACCTTCGGATCGCTGTCCTTTCCCTTATCTCGTTCGGCGCACTGCTGCGACCTTCCGAAGCAGTGGGTATCAGGAGAGACTCAGTGGCTATCAAAATGGGAGAAGAAGAGTCTCTTATCATCGGAGTGACTGTTCCCAAGGCGAAGAATGATCAGGAAGGGAAGGGGAGAACTACCTTCTTCTCTCTAAACTTCGTGAGGAAGGAGATGAAAAGAGCGTGTGCGGAGGCAGGAGTCACTCCCTTCACACCCCATTGCTTGCGAGGTGGAGGAGCTACAACGTCCATCGAGGAAGGAACTCCAGTCGAGCAAGTCAGAATGAGAGGGAGATGGAACAGCTCTCTAGGAATAGCCCCTTACTTAGCAGACTCAGTCAAGACGCAAGGGGGTACTCTCTCACTCTAACCCATTCCCATCCCCCTCTCTCTCAATCAAATCACTGTATTTCAGGTCCTAGACTCACCTCACTCCCTATTTTATTCTTATCTCTAGATATTCGTTCATTTAGTGTTGTTCCAACATCTCAAATTTGTAAGCGTTTTTTCGCAATTTCCCATCGGTTTAATATCATGCTTCTTCATCGTAAAATTGTGGTTCCACTCTATCGGCAGTTAGCCGCTTGTCTCGCGATAAACCAGTAACTATAACTCGATTATGTATATAAAATATAAGTTATCACGTAATGACGTAGGGAGGTACGACCGGAGGAATGTAGTGATAACCCATTTTTCAAATCCTTACATCATCAAATGAGTAGCATCCCTGTTTCAACTTTGCCCGTGGAGGAGTCTCCTCAGCTTGAGCTTTGAATGTTGGATCATAGAAATTCCTTAACGATACCATAATTGCTATCATAATGGATATAAATACCGAAATCGATCGAGGATTGCGCATGGATGATCATCTTCATGTAGAGAGAACGCACTCACAATCTTAATTTAAAATTAGAACATATTAATTGTAAGTGCAAGTAATCTGATAGAAATGAGTAAAAGTGTTTACCTCTAACGCAGTGACAATTCCGATTCCACTCAATTTCTTAGGTGAATAATCACATCCAAGTAGCATTCCCAAAGCGATCAATCGACCTCTCGTCAGTCCTTCAATTTTACTCATATCACGCCTCTCACCTCCGAATCGACTCAAAGTAACAGATTTTTGTCAGCGAGCCATTTTTCGATGTCAGGTTTTCAACGGTTTTGAGTCCCCTTTTAGCAACCCCCCTAAAGGATTAGTGCCAAACATCATTCCTGACCGAGCGGCAGCTCCGACAACCTGCAGCCGTCCTACTTTGTGCCGATTTTTCTTCCCTTCAACGATGTCCTATAAAAAACTTTTCTTGCTGAGCTAGGGCTATTTTTCGATTCTCTATCGACCTGTACCGGTCGCTTATCGATTTTTCGTCATTTAACACAGCAATTCGTTTTTGAGAAATTTTGAAAAATCTGCCTCAAAGCCATGAATTTTATTGTTCACGTTTGTAGAGCTCGTCAAGAGCTTTCGAATGATAGGTCTGCGCTCGCATACCGAGTGGACTGGCTATGATTTCATGCCTAAAAACTGTTTTTCCAACTTTGTTAATGAGTTTTCAACAGTTTTACGCCGCTTTATTCCGTCTTTTCGCGACGAATGACCCGGCGACATTTAATTTTCCATCGATTTCAGCGAGTGAAGCGGCGTGAAACTGTTGAAAACTCATAAAAAAAAGTTGGAAAAAGTTTTTAGGCATGAAATCATAGCCAGTCCACTCGGTATGCGAGCGCAGACCTATCATTCGATAGCTCTTGACAAGCTCTACAAACGTGAACAATAAAATTCATGGCTTTTGAGGCAGTTTTTTCAATATTTCTCAAAAACGAATTGCAGTGTTAAATGA
This sequence comes from Pristionchus pacificus, assembly GCA_000180635.4. Taxonomy (NCBI): domain Eukaryota; kingdom Metazoa; phylum Nematoda; class Chromadorea; order Rhabditida; family Neodiplogasteridae; genus Pristionchus; species Pristionchus pacificus. The sequence continues at coordinate 11,248,611 of CM026577.1, forward strand.
CGAAAAATCGATAAGCGACCGGTACAGGTCGATAGAGCATCGAAAAATAGCCCTAGCTCAGCAAGAAAAGTTTTTCATAGGACATCGTTGAAGGGAAGAAAAATCGGCAGAAAAATCGGCTGCAGGTTGTCGGAGCTGCTGCCCGGTTAGTAATGATGTTTGGCACTAATCCTTTAGGGGGGGTTGCTAAAAGGGTCTTGGGTGACTCAAACCCGTTGAAATCCAGACATCGAAAAATGGCTCGCTGACAGATTCAGGTCGAATCTTAGGTGAGAGGCGTGATATCCCACGAAATATAGGGATAGTCTAAAAGGCGGGTGCGCATACTGTATAAAAAACGGCGATAAAGAGGTTTTTTTAAAAAGTATCCGGCATTCTGCAGATTACAGCCCACAAACTGCCGACTTCTTTTTGACAATCCCCAAAAGGCTTATGATTCACGAAAACTTACACAAAAAAAAGAATAGAATATTTAAAAATCTAACCAGACCCTTGCTCCAGCGACTCAGCCTCAAGCTTCTTAATAGATTGTATTGCGAAGGAAGAGTCGAATTGAATCTAAGCCATCCATTGATTATTCTGCGACATCGAATGTTTGCTAACCTTATACAACTGTTTTCCACCGTACATGAAGTACTCCGGATCGGGAGAAACGAATCCAATTACCTACAATGGAAGTTTCACTGAGAAACTGTCGAAACTGCAGAACAAAATATGATATTATTACAGGGTGGGGCATAAATATTGATACACACATTATGTGTAATATCTCATGAATGAATTGCAGGAATCACTCCGGCTTTTCCCCACATATATATGGGTATTGTATGTCCAAACTATGGCAAACAGATTTTGAATTGATTATCCTGTTGCCGAAAGACGATAAATTATAAAATCCAGAAAAGTTGATACGCCGCCGCTACTGGTTTGAGTGGTTTTAGTCGATTTTAAATTGACCGGTAGCATATACCTAAGATTTTAAATGCTCATAAATAAGCAAAACCATTCCTTTTTAATATTATTGAGTCAAATTGGTCATAGTTTATTTCAAAGAATAGATCCAATTTTTTGAATAGACCCATGTGATTCCGACTGAAAAGATTCGATTTTTCGATTTCCTATTTAAAGTTTTCTTTTTGAATCAGTATCTTTTCCAGAATATTAGGCACTCATTTGAAGTGTTTTAAGATTATAAGCTTGAAGATTGGGTGACGTTAAATATATGTATCGTGACAATATATATTTGCTGAAAAAGCGAAGTTGCCGATGAATCGGATTTTTTTCTGACGCTCAATTAGTATCTATAGGGAAATAAACACCGGTGTTACACTAATTAATGGTTGCGGCTTCAGTAAAAAATCACTGCATTTTGATATCTCATTTCCTGGGTTTATGGCATCCCGATATGAAAAAATAAAAATGGCTGCGCCGTTCACAATTCAGCACTCTAAAATTTATTACTGATGATGAATAGTGAATTCGACCCGATTTTTTCACACACATAAATTCAGTAACATAGGCCCATTCTAGGAAAAAAATGGCAGCTTTGAATCTCTGTCCAAGCAACAGTGGCATTAGTTTGAAAATAAGGTATTTCGGCGCAGATCTGGATCATTTTTTCAACATTTCTTTGACATTTTTTTTACTCACGATCTAAGAGGAGTTAATTCATCAAACTTTCGTACATTTGAGGCCCATATTTGTAGAGCGTATGATTAAAATTGGGAGGATATTGGTCCACGTAAAGAAGAAATATATCACCTTGAAAAGTGTATCAATATTTATGCCCCACCCTGTATAGACATGGAAAACACTGACTTTGCCCTCATCCTCAAGAAAACTGCCAGCAGCTTCGTTATCGACTCCTCTTGACTTGAAGTACCGTATACCCATTGCATCCAGCAGTTCCTAGAGGAAATATCTTCACTTCGAGATACACTCCTCTTCTTACCGTAATTTTATGGATATTTTTCATCTTAACCGTATTTCGTCCGTATCTCATACGAGCCCCTTCAGTCACCTGCATCAACACAAGCCATTTCATCTCATCCGGACAAGTGAATACCTTGGGTCTTGATTGGCGTACGAATTGAAATTCTGATCTGCTACGAGCAGCATCGTTATTACAAGTATTCTAAGAGAGAAGAAAAATATCATTAGCCAAGTACAGAAAAAAAAAACATACCGGCAAAGATGTGCATTGATATTGATCAAATACGAAATAAGGAGTAATATTCAGCTTGATAAGTGAATTACATCTCTCGTAGAACCCAGTGAGTAAGTTATCGGTAATACCCGTTTCCATATCTTTGAAGCTCTCATACAGCCAAATTTGCCCATCTGAAGAATAAGCTTAACTGAAGGGTGTATATGATAAACAGTTACCGATAGCAATTGTAGTTCCTTGTAACGCGATTAAGTTGACGTCTTGCCATTCATTTTCGAGGTGCGACCACAATGTTGAGAGACTCATCGAAGGAGTTTAGAGCACGAAGCTCCTACTCCTACCCGTTTCAAACTACAATATAACACATATAACATTTTTTAACAGAGACGGCACATAAAACAACGGTAAGAAACTAAGAAACGAATCATCAAGAGCGCACTGCATTCCAAATTTCGTTCCGCATGTTAGAGAATTTCTATTCCAGGATAGCACTCTCTCAAAGGGCATTTATAAAGATATTTTGCATTAATGCGCATTTAAACTAATTTTATTTTTCAAATATCTTTTTAAAAATATTCGAAAATCTCTTTTATTGGTAAGTTATAAATATGAAAAGATAAGTTTTGTTGAATTTCGAACTACTATTTACTTCAGAAAAGAATGAAGATCGGAATATATTGAGATTTAAAAATAGAATATAATTCCACAAACAAGCGTCGAAAACCGCAATGATCCCAAGCAAGCGATCTCGACTAACGTAGACTCCAAATTATTTAGAACCCTGCCATAAGCACACAGAAGAAGTCACAGAAGCAGTATTCAGATCGGTAGAGATGGAAGGAATTCCGTCGGAGGTGGTTTCATTCTTAGCGGGTCTCTCTCAGGGAAGTAAGAATGCGCTGGTGGTCAACGGGAGTGAGGTGGAAATTAAGGTTGGAAGGGGGGTTCGTCAAGGTGACTGCTTGTCCCCAAGACTCTTTACTGCAGTTTTAGATAGGGCATTCCGCCAATTAGACTGGTCTAAGAAGGGAATTTGCATAAATGGTCGGTTCCTTTCTCATATCCTATTTGCTGATGATGCTGTCATTATCTCACACGATGAACGACAAATTCAAAGCATGGCCGTGGAACTAGAAAAGGTTTTGGCGGGAGTGGGACTGCAGCTCAACGGGGATAAGACCATCGGAATGACATCCAAACCCCTACCCAGAATAGTTAAAGTAGCTGGAAAGGTTGTAAAATTGCAGGAAAAGGTGGTATACTTGGGAAGTGGGATAACAATTAACGGGACTGACGACTGGGAAATAACACGGAGAATTCACGCAGGGTATGAGGCATTTCACAAACACCGCTCATTTCTCATCAATCGGGGTATCCCAATGGCTCACAAACGTCGCCTATTCAATGGCTGCATTCTCCCCGCGGTATTGTATGGTTGCGAATGTTGGGCTCTGACTAATGCACAAATGAATCGATTATCAGTGGCTCAACGTCGAATGGAAAGATGGATGGTAGGTTGTACTGTGCTCGATCATGTCTCTAATGAGCGGTTGCGAGATTCAACTCGAGTTCGGGACTTTGTTCGAGATGCGCAGAAAAGGAAATGGTTTTGGTTGCACAAGATCGCGAATGACGACAATTGGAAGTGGAGCCGATCTGTGATCGAATGGTTCCCGACAAGAAAAAGAAGAAGAGGTCGACCAATGACTAGATGGAGCGATATCTTCCGCAAGACTGTTGGCCCGAACTTTCTCAACGAAGCAAGAAAAGCCAGTTGGAATGCCATGCACATCAGAGCTCTCACCTAACCCGACCTCTTGATAAATGTGTTATAATCGACCTGCCATAATATAGGTTTCTAAACTCGGATTCAGGGCAAGTAGGTGCCGAAAAATAAGAAACTAAAAAAAACCAGAACAAACAAACAATATTTTTCAGTGTGTTAATAAATATAGGCCAAACAACTATAAGTGACATTTCAATTAAACTTTTTTTTTGATAAGTGAACTCATGAGTAAATATTCATCTTGACATCTAAGAACAGTAGAGAAAAATATTCGTGTGTCAAAAAAGATACAAGCACTAATGAAGCTTTTGCAGGAAACCCCGCCGCTAACTCACTTCTAATTTCAGAGGATCTAAGTCTAGACTAGCTGCATATTCAAAAGCTGTACAAACGCTTTAGTAACACACTGGAAGAGAGAAAAGGAGAATAAGTACCGTAGTAATCAAAATGAGAACATAATGGATTCGGGAAACCATATAAATCCGACGGAACATTCGAACAAAAAACGAGGACAAACATGATCATGCACGAAATAAATTGCCACCAAAATCCTACGCAGATAGTGTCTCTCGAGCAGATAAAAAGATCGATAAATAAAAATTACAGTAAGATGCTGCGAAATAATTACTTTTCTTTGTGCTGAAATTTAAGCAATTGTTCGTATTGTCTTGCGTTTGCATGTATATCTATGTTCATCCATCATTATGTCATATTCGTTGTTCTCATAAGGGGTAGAATTAAACATCAGATCGCCCATCCGCACTTCCCTCTTCGAACGTTCTCGTTGCGGGCGGGAGGTATCTCTTTTTTTTCTGTTTAGACTATACCTTTCCTCTAGACCAAGCAGTGTTGAAAATAAATGTTGGGGCGGCTGTAGTCAGATAATCTTGTTATCTTTCCCTCTTTCACAAATTCAGGCGTGTTTTCCCCATATGAAATCAATTTGAGCTCCTGTCGTAGTTGAGATTTTTGGTGTGAATCATGCATGTTGCATATTATATAGGGCTACTCGTTTGCTTAGGTTGACATTCATGAAATATTTTAGCATTGTTGTAGTTGAAACACTTAATTTGAAAAAAAAAATGAAAAATGTCAATTAAGCATTAATACTGATATAATTTCAACTGTCGAAACTCAGACATTTCTCATGAATATGAACCAAACCAGGGCCCTCTAATATTTCTAGATGGAACATTATGATGAATTGGGAGAGTGAGAAATGCCCTTTGGGAAGCCAGAATTGAGATATTGAGCCCTCACAAGAAGAGAGAGAGAGAGAGAGAAAGCCTGGACAAGTTCTTTCTTCTATGCTTCGTTCAATCTAGCACGCGACGTTGGAGGTCTTCGTAATTCGATTAGTCGCGTCTCAAAGAGTTTTCATATCGATCTCAAGGTTGAATTGCCTATGAATTGTCACTTTTGAGTGTAAGAGACAGAAAGGTCGGGATAAAGTTAAGTCGTCGTTTGAGAATTGAGAGAACGGGATAATGCACTTCAGTTAACTCTTCTCTTTCACTAGAACTTCCATGACACTTCAGATCATTAAATCTACCCCTGTGATATCCAATGGAGTCAATTGAATGCTCATCCATTTCTTATCACTCATAGCTGTCGTCTACTCTATTCTCCACACGTTTTCTCACTTGCCGCTCTTTTATCACGTAATGTGTCTCATTCACTTTTTTGTGTGTTCTCTTAGTGCGGAGAGAGGTAGGTCCCGTTATTCCAATTGTTAAAATGGGGTACGAGAATGTCGACTTTCTTCCATTTCGCCTTCCTTCCTCCCCCAGTTTCAAACTTTCGTAACTGATAATTGTATATCTGGGGGTGAAGGTAGTACTGTAGATGAGGTGCCCCTCATCCATGCTAATTGTTAAATTCCCCTCAAATTTTACCCATTACTGTGTTATTTATTCAAAATTCTTATCAATAATTCCAAATAATTAAATTAAATCACTTCATGATTTCTATCACACACTAAAAATAGAATATTTTCCCGCCTTTTTATTCAAACAAGTTATCGCCACGAAAGTTAGAAAAATTTACTTACCGTATTCTCCGCATTTTCGAAAATAGGATTTTTCTTCTCCCAAGATCAATAATTGTTTACTTCTCTAGTTTTTGCTCGTTGTTTTTTGTTTATTTCTTTTGTTTCGACTTTTATAAATAATTCTAATTGGAAACCACTCGTTGCGCGTGATATTTAAAGGAGTTAGGCCTCCTTTTCACCGTTTTCGTCGCGTTTCCCTCGCCCCGGTTAGCGTCGCTGTTTCACAACAGAGGCAAGAGGTACGTCCCCACGGACGCGGTACCTGTCCTTCACGGATTTTTGGCTATCACTAGCACCCCATTTCACTTGACCACGCCGAAGGCCCTGCCCGAATAGTCATTTTGCGAAAAGGGAATAGTATTTACGTCATTCATCTGCTTTCACAGGCAAGATAATTCGTAGGAAAAGGCCTCTTACTATTAGTTCTGCCGATCGGTTACCAGTTTTTGGAGCCCATACCGAGAATAATAAGTAAGTAGTCACCCTAATCCTTACAGTACTCTCAATCTTCGTTTCTGTTTCGATTTTAACGTGAATTCCACCCCTAGTATGGTTGTCTCTTCTCTATTTCTCTCTCCACATTGTTTCATATCATCCCCCCCCCGTCAATCCCTCTCTTTTTCTCTATCCCGATCACCACTTCTTTTCACTCTTTTTGCTCGTTCTCGAATCGTCACATATAATAGGGATAGAGTGTTTCCCTCCCTCTTTCTATTCTTCTCCATTCCCTTCCAGGGAGGTCTCTTCCCCCTCTTCTTTTCTCCATTCCTCTTCACCATCAACGTCCCTCTCTCTCATTTTGCTCTTTCTATCTTCATTCCTTGAAGGGGAGTCCTTCTCATCATGGATTCATTATAGGAACGAGAGGCTCCAATCGACCCCCCCCCCCCCCCTCCCTCCTCCCTCTCTCTCCACTCATCAATTCACACATCTTATCATTCCGATCATCTTGCTCATAATCATTCGTAGGGGAAAGGGAGGATAATGTGTGGGGTAGATAAATGTAAAGTGAGATAGGAGTGTAATCATTCTCTTCACCACTCCTATTATTTTTCTTGTTCGTGTAAGAAAGGGGACTTCTATCCTTCCATCTCTTCTTTTTTCTCCTCTCTCGAGGAGGAGGAGGGACTAGGGGAGGGGGGGGGGGGCTGGGGGTGGCCTCCTCCTCCTCCTCCTCTCCCCCTTCACCCCTTACCCTCTGCACTTCTACATCGTCTTCTCTTCTCCTTTTTCTCACTCTTCAAGACGAGAAAAAAAGTGATGAATGAGATTGCGCTTGTAATTGTAAATAGTATGTATGAGATGATTTGCCCTTGTATCAATCTTCTCTTCTCTCAATAATTCAACCTTCTATTATAGATGTTATCCTATTCTCTCTTTCACTTTTCATTCCATCATCCATGTGTGAGTAGATGGGAGGTCGATCAGATATAAATATCCATGTCTTTCTTCCTCTTTTCTTATTTGGTCCTTGTTTTGCAGTGACCGAAACAGTCATCACTTTGTACATGTTTACATGCATATTGTGACACGGATGTGAGAGTCAGATGATTTAGAGGAAGAGAGAAAGGGAACAAAGTGACCTACCACACGAAATATGTTATGTCAATATATATGACGGTACAAGTTATTTCTCTCCTCTCCCCTCTCACATGCCCTCTTCCTATCACAACGTTGCGTGAAGAATTAGAAGAGATAAGATGACGAGAAGGAAGGGAGGGAAGGAGAGAGAGGGGGGAAGGATGATACTCCTCTGCCCTCTCCATCCCCCCCTCCCTCTTCTCATCTCACTGTCGATGTAGGTAATCTATAAGTACTCTTACTCGTATTCCAACTATATCATTCAATTGATATTGTTTATAGTGAAGAGAAGTGGGGTGAATGACCTACGTTATATTCCCTCCTACATTCATTGGCACCCTTCTCTCCCCCTCCTTCTCTTCCTCCAATAGTTCACTCAGTAATGACATCCCTCCCATCCTTTATTTTCTTTAGCTCATTTAGTTGTTCTTCTCCTTATTTGACTATCACTTCCCTTTTTATCGCCATCTCCATTCTTTCTAATCTTTCCATTATTTACCGTATTCGAAAGGATATCTCCATCCCCTCATTCGTTCTTTACATGGGTACTTTCCATAAGCAGCCCTCTCTCTCCCTCTTGCCTCATCTGCTTTTATACTCCAAGTTGAGCCTCTTTTCTCTGAATTTACTGGGAATGAGATTGAAATTGCTCTAATGAAAACGCTTCGTTATTTTGCGAGGAATACTTTTCATGGCGAGCGAGAGTAATGGGGTTTCGGCTTAGAGTCATGGGGGTATGGAGTGTAAAGTGAGTGAGAGAGTTCGAGAAGAATTCATAATAGAAGGGTGGGTAGAGGTTTGTGTGTAAGCCGCAGGGTTAGGGGGGGGGGGAGAAGGAGGGGGTTGGGGAAGCCTCAACTACGGTAATCTGCAGTCCCATGTGTAATGAGATGTTCTGAAAGAGGAAATGTTTACATTGGGAAGCAATATAAGTTGCGTGAGTGAGGAACAGACGGAGGTCGATTTGATCTATTGGAGGGAACTTAGATTGCGAAAGAGATAAGAGAATTAAATAGAGAACAAGTGAGAATTGAGTGAGTAAATGGATACTCCACACTTGATTTATCCCCCTCTTGTCTACTTTACCCCATCGAACTTTTAATTAGTTCCCGAATTTAGATATGAATTTGAGGAGATTTGTCTTGAAATATTTTAAAGCTTGGATAACAATTATTTTAAATATGGTACATTCCTTCATTACCCCTTCTGATGACAATTTGTATCAAATTATCAAAACTTTGAGAATTTTCGTTAGTTGAAATGAGTCTTTCCTGTGTTAGGAATGATAAACTTCATATTTCATCTGTTCGTGAGATTTCTTCGAGAAAGGGGAGAAAATGGTTTCAGTGGTAGGCGGACTCCCTCTCTTTCTTCCCTCCCTCACTCGAATTTCGTCCATTCCACTCATGTTTCAGCCTCTCCCTTCTCCTTCTTACAATACAACCTTATTATCATCCTATTCATATATTATAATACAGTTGGTTTGTTCGTGCCGACCTACCAGTATGTTGGGATCTCCCTTTCTCTCTATCATTGGATCTATCTCATACCATATGTTTCTCTACTGCAGTGTGTGTATGGGAGTGTTATGGTTAAGTGGGTATGGTTTAAGACGAGAGTGTCGATAGAGAGGAAGATTGAGTGTCGTCGTAGTGAGAATAGATAAGAAGGAGCCATCCCCCCTCCCTCCCATGATACAGCCCACCCTATCTAACTCCGCCCTTCCCTCTCTCACACATCCACTTCCATACTGTATTCCCCCCCCCCTCTCTCTCTCGTATTCAATATGTCAATCATCTTCTTTTTCAGATGGAGAAGGAAGATGAGGAAAGCATTGAAGTAGGTCGATCGAGTGAAAACACAGGTAGGCATACAACCATTTTTTGTACGGTGGTGCTGTTCACTTTTCTGAGTTCCCATTACTGTAGCCTACCCTACAGTCTGTAGGAATTCCATGGCCACTCATCCTAGGGGATCTAGAGAGAGAGAGAGAGAGAGAGAGAGAGAGAGAGACGATATGAGTAATGATTGGTCATTCATCTTTTGTTGGGCGGTTTGGAAGAAGTGATGGTAGTGAGGAGAAGTAATGATAGACAGTGTAATTAATTGTGCCTCGAATAGAGAGTACGAAGAAGAGGATGATAGACATAGAGAAACTTCTTCTTCTCTTTCTCTCTCTCTCTTTTCATCACTTCTTTCTCTTCTCAAATCTCGACTGGGTAGGTGATGGATGATGGTGGTAGCACTACCTGCTCCTCATCCCTCCCTTTAACTGAGAAACGATCGATTGAGACCACCTCCCTCCCTCCACCACCCCCCCCCCCCCCCCTTCACTCCCTCTCCATACACAAATGATGGAGCATTGAAAGGGATATAAATTCAGATTCGACGGGTTCGTCTAATTCGATCGATTCGAATGTCTCAACATCTCTTGTGATCGAAGAGGTATTCTTTCACAACAACAAATGACTGCGGTAGACTTGTCAGTGAGATACAGTATAAAGAAAGACACAATAGACACAATATCGTAGTCATGATATCCTTATCCCTCTCCCCTTCTCCTCCCCTCTTCTCTTTTCTCTCTTCACTTCACTTCATCTCTAACATTTCTCATTTTACCGTAAACAAGAGAGAGAAGAAGATGGGAGGGGAAATAGGCGGAGTCAAAAGAGGAAAATTTCATCTATTCATACCTTTTTAACTTCCCTCAAAGATACCTAATTTATAATACGATGGAGTATTCTGCCTATTTTTGGGGCAAACATGATCATAAAATGATGATATTTGAAATTTTGTTGAATGGAAAGGAGGGATAGTTAAGAGGAGCAAGGAGGGCTGATAAGAAGATTTGAAGTGGGAAGAGGGAAGGAATGAAATGACGAAGAGCATGGAGATACGAGGAATTGATTATTGATGTGAGGGAATAAAGGAAAAGCGCGGTAGATCAATGACAATTAAAGTATCTGAGAATGCAACAATTAAAGTGATTAAATGGATGAATATATTAGTAGTGTTAATGGGAGGTATGTAGTGCAGTAGGTAAGAGTGCACATGCACTATTCCATTAGTGAAGGATATATCTCCTGCGAGAGTACTGTACTTCAATGGATGAATTGAATACTGAAGGAAGAAGAATAAACATACGGAAGGCATTACTCTTTCTGACATACGGTAGCTATTTCAAGATGAAAGAGTCGTTGTTTGGTTTTCTCTCTCTCTCAAAGATTTGTGAAATAAGAGAAGTATTGTTTATGTGATTGATGTACAAAGAGATGCGAAGAAAGGAATCCCATATGGTACAGTTACTCAAGAAGATTCCTCCCTTCCCTCCCCTCGTCATATTTTCTATTCTAGGATTCCGAAACAAAGGGCGGTACTTCTGGTGTAATAGATACTTTTGTAATCTATCATTTGCATTCGCAGTAGTTGACAATGCCCTTGAAATTGGTAGAAGAAAATAATAGAAGTGAGATGGTGATTCGTTCATAATCAGATATCACTCTGTCACTCATCAGTTTTCTCACAATGATAATGTTCCCGATATGTATGATGAGATGAGAAATGGGATTTAGAATATGAGGCATTTACAATAAGAAATTGGGATTTAGAAGTCTAGTCATAGTCGTCAAATAGTTGATTAGAAGTGAATTATACAAATTGTTATGGATACGGACGAATGGTGTCGCCAATTTGAATTACCTTCTTTTATTTTAGTTTACAATTCGAATCACTTAAAAAAAAGGTCTTCAACCCAGAAAATATGTGAGACTTACAAATCACTAACGTTCTTAGAATTTCGAGATCTATCGATTGCACTAGGTCTCGTTCGGAAAGTCCATATCGAAATCGCAACCTTCCCTTGTTAGTGAGGCTCATATTTGCCCTTCTAAAAACCTTAGATTACCAATGGTTTTAATTACAGATCTCTCCTCCAAACTCTTCAATCTCTTCAACGACATGGAATTCATCGATTCCTTCATCAAATATTCTTCCCTCTTCTTTATCGGATGTCGAACCAATTCAACCTTTTCTCACTCCAACAATCTCTCCCAATCGAATGGAATCAACACCTAAAAGAAGAAAGAGAAATATTAATAGTGAAGGAGATAATGGGGAAGGAATAAAAAGAGATAGAGTAATGATCGCACAATCGAATCAAGGTGAGAATTATTCAATTGAGAATTAGAATTATTACTAAGTGGTAAACCATAAATTGTAATAATTTGAGAATATTGGTCTCCATTCTATTCTCCATCTGATTCGTCTTTCCTTGCTTACTGCTCTATGATGTACACACAATCACGTTATTACTCTTCTCGAGTCTGTCGTAAGTTCCCCTTTTTTGTTGTTATCTCTTGTTCTACAAGAAAATTGGGAATAGAGATTCAATCCTGATTGAGATTCAATCCTATCATTTTCGTGTTGATCCATTCTCATTCATTGAATCCTTCGTTCTAAGTGAAATGGTAGAGAGAAACATATAGAGTGACAAATATATCCTACTTTCGTAGTCCAATCATGTAGAGAGACGAGACGATGGGAAATATGACAATGCACAAAATGGAATGGAGAGAGGAGATATGAGAGAGCATTCTCATTATAGAAATCGAGATGTATACTCTGAAAATGGATGAATAGTAAAGATAGTGTAATTTCTACCGTATCTCTTGTTGACGAATAGTAATGGTATAGTCTCATTTCCTTCTCTCACCATTCATTTCTCTTTGAATGGAGGTAGTGCGAGGGGGGGGGGGGGAAGAAGGGGTTGAAAGTTTTCACGCTTCTCCCTATCTACTCACTCTTTTTTGGATGTGTCTTACACTGGGTTCGTTAATTGGCACCCTTCTCTCTTTCTCTTCCCTTTTCGAGTTTCTTCGAGTTGATCAATAAGTTGTATATGGAAAGGATCTATCTTTATCTACTTGGATCTATATTAGTAGTGGTAGATCATTTGAATCACTAGACTCCTCCCACTTTGGTCTCTTCTCCCCCCCCCCCTCCCCCTCCCCCCTCCCTTACCCCCTTCTTCTTTCCTTCTTCCTTTCCATCTCCATCTCTTATCTACCCCATAGAGATGACTTCATCTCAACTGTTGCGATCTTTTTTCATTCGATTCCCTCTTATCACTAACTGATAGTCTTCCCCCTACTCTTCCCTCTCCATTGATTGTCCCCTCCCCCCCCCCCTCTCTCTCTCTCTCTCTTACTCATCTACCCTCCCCATTCCACCTACACTCTATTCCTACAGTATCATATCCCTCCCATCTCATCATTCTATCATATTCATCAGATTACCATGTTTCATCGATATTTCTATCTCCTTCTTATCCATTGATGTTATTGACCCCATACATAACTTCAATTGACTATGATCCGAGAGAGAGAGAGAGAGTAAGCAATCATCCCATAGTCTCATTCAATATACAGTAATGTGTAGTTCAGTTGAGAGGAGTAGAACAAAGGGAAAGAAGAGGGGATAGAAGGAGGAGGGAGAGGGGGGGGGGAGGAAGAGGGAGTCAGTGGTAGTAGACAGTATCCATCTCTCAAAGGGTTCTCTTGATGGATAGTCCTTTCTCGACACTTCTCTTCTTTCATCATAAACATCCTCACAGTCAGCTACTTTCCCTCCAAATGTGTCTCTTCCTCCCCCCCCCCCCTCCTCCCCTCCCCCTCTCTCCTCCTCTCCCTCCCTTCACCTCCTCCTCCCTCTTCGTCCCTCCTTTCCTCAGTTCGTAGTATGAGGAAAAATAGGGTGGCGGGAGAGAGTCGGGTTAGCTTAGAGGGATGGAAGGGGGAGGGAGAGGAGAGAGAGGAGGAGGAGGAGGGGATAATGAAGCTATGATTTATATTTATTGAGTCTCAAAGTAGATGCAAGCTAGTACTCTGTCGATGATCCATCCGCAAGTCATATCTTACTTGGATAAGAGTAAACTGTCGAAGGATTCTTCTTGAACGGGATCATTGTTGACGATGGTTGATCAATTGTGAGGATGGACATTCGTTCTCAATCCTTGTTTCGTTCCTATAATATGTAATAGATTTGATATCCATCCCTATCCCATGGTCATTCTCTTATTCGTTTCTTCTCCTTTCCATCTATCTAAATGGCTCCTCTTTGGCGCCTTCCCATCCACACTCTCACTATTTATGTGTCGATTAGCCACCCCCAGAAGAAGGGGCTAAGAGACTGTAAGAGATATACCCTTCCCTCTCCCTTCCCTCCCTCCATCTTCCTCCTCCTCCTCCTCCTCACCCTTCTTTGTGCTAAGGAGGATACGGTATCTCCCTCTCCCTTCCATCCCTCCATCTCTCCTCCTCTCTTTCTCCCACTTCCCATAGTTGTCTGTCTATCATCGTATCATTCTTGTCCATTCCCTCACTGTTTCATTCCTCTTGAGTGATATCAATACTCTTCAGTCTTCTTCCCTCCTTACCCTCTTTCCTTTCTATCTTTTATCAGTCCCTCCCTTCCCCCTCTCCCCTCTCATCTCTTCATCCCACTGTCGTAGTCGTAGAGGCCAGTCGTACTCCTTCCTCTCTCTTTCCTCCTCCCGCCTAGAGAGGAGAGAGAGAAGGGGAGGGAGAACGAAGAGGGGGATGAATGTTGCGTATCGCCCCCCCCCCCCCCCCTCTCCTCCCTTCCCTCCCTCTCCTCTCGCCGCAACTTTATCTGTGAAGGTAGAGAAGGGAGAGAAGGAAGAGAGAGCAGTCAAAGGGGAATCAAAATGAGACTCCCCTTTTTTCCCCTTCCTCCCTCTATTCCTTTCTTCTTCTAGAGTGTAGGTAGAAGGGAAAGGACGGGGAGGGGAGAGAGAGACAGAGGGAGGGAGGGGGAGGGGAAATGGAGGGGCGAAATAGATCTCTTCCCTTTCCACCCCCCGGACAGTTAGTTGTCACTTTATACTCATCAATTCCAATATGGGAGAATCGAGACTTCGATTCAATTCCATGAAGATATCAGGAAATTGTAGTTATTCTAGTAGTGAGAAATGTAGTCGTCTCCACCTCCTACCGTATCGAATAGAAGGGAGGCCTCCCCTCCTTCTTCTTCCCTTGATCTCTTCCCCTCCTCCCCCTCCTCCCCTCTCCTCTCTCCCTTCACTCTCGAATACTAATGGTTGAGGGGAAGTCTTTCAGTCTGCACTTCTTTTTAACTTCCACTTCTAATCCAAACTTTCTCTTTATTTTAATGCCTATCACTATATTTTCTATACATTCCCTTATATTTTCTTTTTCCTACCGTACCCTTGTACCTTTTCACCCCCTTTCTCTCATTCGGTGTACGCAACATTGGGTGGTTCATTTCTTTCTCTCTACCCCTTTCGAAGGGTATCTCATTCTTTGTTTCGCTTCCCTTCTCCTCTCTCCTTCCCTCTCTCCCTTCCCCTTCCTCCCCTTTTTTTGCTTAGTTGATTGATGCATAGAGTGTCTCTTTCTCAATGAGAAAGTTGAATCGGATGCATCTTGAGAGGTTGATGAGGGATGAGATGAGGAAGGAGGATAGGGGGGGGGGGGTGTGGGGATTGATCTTTGATCTTTCATCTATGGATGAAGAGGGGGGGTCGTAGTGTAGAATGAAGCATGTGAGTGTCCTTGAGAGTGGAGGTTTATCAGTGGAATTGATCGAGTGACGAGAAGAGAGAGAGAGAGAAGGGAGAAGGGGAGACAGCAGCACTTTTTGTGAGCTGTAGAGGGGAGAAGGAAGGGAGGGGGAGGGGGGGGATGGGTGTTGCGAGAGAAGAGAAGAGAGGAGATGGGGAGTCCTTCTCTCTATTCCAACCACCCGGCTGCTGTTTAGTCTCCCCCCCTCCCCCTCTCCCCTTCCCTTTCCCCTTCCCCCTTCCCCCTTCTACAGTCACAACATCACTCATCCCTTCCTTCAATTCGCAAACACTTTTTCTATCCCGGTGGTCCCTCCTCTCTCTCTCTCTCTCTAACGTACTACCGGATTACTGTAGATTACAATATTTCGTTTATCCCTCCCTCATCCCTTCCCTTTATACCTCAAATCACACTATCTATAGCAGTAGAGTGAAGTGCAATTACCCTTTGATATCCCCTCCCTCCTCTCCTTCCCTCCTTCCCTCCCCTCCTCTCCCCCCTCTCCCTTACTCTTTCTCTCTGTCACTCTCCCTAGCTGCTCTCCATCTTCGAACGCAACATGCAGTCGTTTTTACACTGGATTCATCTCATCGACTGCTCTCTCCCTCTACGTCTCTGCCCTTCCCTCCCCCCCCCCCGCCCCTTCCTCTCTCCCTCTCTCCCTCTCGTCCACTTGCCCTATCAACCATGGCAACATGTCTGCCCTCCTATCACTCTATAATCCTTCCTCCCTTCGCTATCTCTTCCCATTCCCGTTCTCTTCTTTTCCTTTTTTCGCTCTCTATTCCTGGGGGTGGTCTACCTCCCTTCCCCCTCCCCTAGTTGGACATAGCAACACTCTCCTCTCCATTCTCTACCATACCCACCTGTCTGTTCACTTCAATTATTGGTCCTTCCCCCTCCCTCCCTCCCTTCTCCTCCTCCCCCCTCTCTCCCTCTCTCTCTTCTCTCACCTCGTTCTTTCTTCCTTATGACGCAACAAGTTGATATCACATCACCTCTTTCACATCTCTTCTAAGACCTCTTCCTTCCTTCATTCCTACCTCTCTCTTTCCATCTCTCTCCCTCTTCTTCTCTTTTATAGCCCTTCTCTCTCACTTTAGACACTGGAATGGTTGTGCATAATGATTTGTGTATTGTATGGGTGATCTCTCCTCTTCTCCTCTCTTCTTCTCTCCTAAATGTCTCATCTCCATTTAAAGAGAGACTCTCACCTAGATTCAATATTTATGGCTCTAAATGTCTTAATCCTTCTCTCCTATTCAATTGATGTTCATGTGGGGGGTGGATCTCTTCTTCTTCTCCCTCTCTAAACTTCTCCTTCAATTCCTCTTTTCCAGATGTCTCAATTTCTCGTATTCTCTACCTCATTCCTTTCCATTCCTCAGTCCCTTTTTCGATCTTTCCTTTCCATCTCCTTCTTCTTCTTCTTTGTAAAGAGTGGAGGGAGAGTTCTCATCTCAATTTCTCTCTCTTTTCTCTCTATCCTTCCCATACTCTTTCCTCCCCTCCTCTCCCTCCCCCCTCATCTCTCTCTCTCTCTCTCTCTCTCTCTCTCTCTCTCTCTCTCTCTCTCTCTCTCTTCCATCCTTCGCAACTCAGTTCTTTTCGTTCGTCTCTCTGTCTCTCTTCATTCCTTTATCTCTCCATTTTCCTTTTCTTCTCTATTCTCAATCCCTCTTTCCTTGTTCACTCTCTTTCGACTAGTGCAAACTGAAAGAAGGGAAAGGGAAGGTCGAATCCTCCATGGGAGGCCCCCCTCCCTCCCTCCCTCTCTTTCCCCTTTCTCCCTCCGTCTTGTTAATCGATTGATTCGTAATATCTTAATTGATTATTCTAATGTGTATATCTCTTCAGTTGATATCGATAAACTTCCCTTCACTCCCGAACAAAAGGCTCATTTGAAAGGTGAGTTCAATATGATATCGATAGATTCATACTTGTACCTACTCAATTCCGATCATCTTAATTCTTTCTTTCTTCAGAGTCATTGGCGCTGCTAATGTCGGGGGGTAATGGGTCCCATGGAGTTGGGAATGGACAACCACATAATCAAAATATGATGGTGAGTTAAATTATCTCTTCCATTGATTACGATTATCATCTCTACGATTAGTTCATTCTCATTTCACTGGATATCCTTCCTTATCCCACTGTAGTCATCTAAACTCTCATATTAAGTACAAGAGATATACTTTTCATAGTACACACATCTCCTTCTTCCCTCTATTACGGTAACTATAGAAGAGTAGAGCAAGACATCCAAGTTTGCTTATTTCCTGTATTAAAATTGAATCCTCCTCCCCCTCTCTTCCCTCCAATCCATTGCTCCTCTTTCATTCCATTCCCCTTTCCTTCCCTCAATTCGAATTGAAGCCATCTTTCTCCCTCTCACTGGCCCTTCCTTTTTTGCACTATTCCATCCATTTCCTTCTCAGTGTTCCTTTTCGATCGGATCGAAAGGATAAATGGAGGGAGGTGGGATATCCACTCCCCCCCCCCTCTCCCTCCCCCTCCCCTTCCCCTCCGTTCCCCTCCCTGTCTATCGTGATGGTGGTCTGTCAGAAGAGCACATAGAGCACTTGAGTAAGTAAGAGAGAGAGAAACGGCAACTTGCACTCCCTCAATTTCTTTTCGTCTCCTTCTTTTTTAATTCTCTACGTGTTCTTCGTCTCACCTCTTCCATTTTGTATTTGATGTAGAACGAGATAAGAGACGCAACTTCCATTCCAAAGAGGGGAACAAGAGAGGACACAAGGGAACATTCGAATTTTATTTGAAAAATGATCCTAACATTTTGGCTAATGAATCGATCAAATTACATTAATGCTCATTCACAGACCTCCCAATGAATTAATCTCCTCTTCCCATTTATAAACTTGTTTTATTTCTTATCATAGTGTCTGATTGAAACGGATATTAAGAACGGATAACTTATATTATAAATAATGTAGATGTGTTTGCAGGTGCAACATCATCAACACATGGAAATGGTTCGTCGATTTCCTGGAATGGGAATGGGACTGTTGGGAATGCAAATGGCACCAATGGGAATGCAAATTACTCCCTTTGCTCCTTCTCCCACAGCACTTGCTGCACAGATGAGGTACTCCCCCCCCTCCCCCTCTTCATCCCTCTCTCTCTTCAGTGCGATGTATCCATCATCACCTGGTCCATCAATGTTCCATCCAATGGGAGTTCAACTTGCAAATGGATTAACTCAATCTCAACCAATGTCTCCTGATGAACAACCTGATATTCCATTAGAACAAGCCGACTTCAGAATAATCAGTTAGTTTACTCAATCGTCTCATATCATTATTCTGCGCATCCAATATGATAGTATATATCATTGAACCTTGTACTTTGAAGTGATTCTTCAATTGGATGTTTACTTTTCCATCTGTGTTTAGATAGTGCAGGCGTGAAAAAGGGTGCAATCAATTGAATGATTGGAAATAGAAAGAATAGGATGAGAAGGGGATTGTGGATCAATGGAGGAAGAGACCTCCATGTCCCACCTCCCCTCCCCCCCCCCCTCACCTCTCTCCATCCCCACCTCTCGGTGTTCCCTTTAGTTTGCTCACTTCACAATTGATGATGAAAGACTAACTGAAAAGATCAAAGTATTCTTGTTAGTCTTCTAACCTCACAGTTCGGGCTATTTTTCCATTTTAGTAGATTCATTTGCGATCTATTAAACTATAAAATAAATTTCAGATGGATATCTGTCGAAGGTTGTCGTGAGAGTTCTCGGAAAAGGTACGATTTGTATTGATTATTTCCCTGAATTAGAGGGGGTTAAAATGGAATCATTGATTATTATTAATTTCAGTTCATCCACAAGATTTATTGAACGTCGACCCGAAAGTGAACATTCTTCCATTGACTCAAAATGAATATGGAAATGCATTGGATTTCGTCATGTGTTTCTACATGTTCGTGATAACAAATCATGAATCAACGGATGGATATCTATGGTTTCGAGAGAATCTTCTCGTTACTCTCGAATTACATCTTGCTACGAATCTGGTTAATCTTCTCAAGTCATTACCACGAGGAATGCCCGTTCCTTCTTATCTTCGACTTCCTCCTAATCCAAAGAGGAAATATACTACCGTCCCTGGAGTTTGCCCCTATGGAAAGACATTCCAACAAAGATTCGAAGCTTATATCGATCAAGGATTCAATAATCTACTGAATCGATTGAAGAAAGGAGTTCCCATTATATATCCGTATTACTACGATCCCCAATATGATGATTGTCCTGGAGGATCGAATGAAATGTCCCTTCCTCCTTCCATTCCAAGAAGAGAAGAAAGAGATAATAGTGCACCTGATCTAAGTCCTCATGAAGATATGGATGGAGGAGATTTCGATAGAGAAGAGGTATATTGATAGAAGGAAGGATGGAGTAGTAATGATGTAATTACAGTCAATGGAAGACAGTGGGACAGTATCAGTCAATTCAATCGTTCGTCCTAATGAATCTTCCCATTCGAATCTTCCTCAGATCGTTATGAAACCTCAACAATATGCAAAAGTAGGGCGACCTCGAGGAAGACCATTGGGATCAACAAAGAAGATTGGAATAATGGGAGTTCCGAAGGGAATTAGCAAGTAATTTGATAAAGAGTTGAATATAATCTATTGATTGATTGATTGTAGATTCGAGAGGCCTGATTGTTATGAAGAGAGAGATGCAGGAAGTGAAGATAGTGAAGATATAGATGTTGAGACACTCGAAACACTTCAATGTCAATGGGAATCATGCACAAAAGCTTACTCTACTCAGAGGGTACGATATCTCAACCATCTTATTCCATTGATATGAATACTGGAATTGATTAATTAATTAATTTGTTAATTGCAGGCATTGGTTGAGCACGTATTCCATCATCATATTCAACATGAGAAGGACTATAAGTGCATGTGGAAAGGATGTGAGAGAGAAGAACCATTCAGGTATGGAGAGAGGGAAGGGAAGAGGAGGGGGAAGGGGGAGATGGAGGGAAGAGATAGAATGAATTCATCGTTATAGAGCTCAATACATGCTCGTTGTTCATGTTCGTCGTCACACTGGAGAGAAACCAAATGTGTGTCAAGTAAGTAGAAAGAGGAAGAGGGAGTTGAGGGAGATGAAGTCCATTTCAGTATGAGAATTGTCACAAGTCATACTCTCGATTGGAGAATCTTAAGACTCATATGAGAACTCATACGGGGGAGAGACCATATCAGTGTGAATTCCCTAATTGTGCCAAGGCATTCTCGAATGCAAGTGATAGAGCAAAACATCAGAATAGAACTCATTCTGATTCGGTGAGTAATCTATTCATGATTACTATCTAATCCCCTCTCTTCCCCTTCAGAAACCATACGAGTGCACTCTATCGAATTGCAATAAGAGTTACACTGATCCCTCCTCTCTTCGTAAACACATAAAGACAGTTCATGGAGATGAAGCATATGAGAAGACGAAGAAGAATAAGCCAGCTCTTCCTCCTGGTCAGTCCATCCCCCCCCCCCTCTCCCTCCCCCCCTCTCCCTTCCCCCTCCTCCCCCCCCCCCTCTCCCTTCCACCGTAATCTCTCCTTCTCTTAGGCCGTCGTCGTCATAAGTTGCCCATTGCAACTCAGATTCAATTGGGCCAATTGGTCTCATCCACTAAGGGACAACCGAATAAGTACTACAACCCTCAGGTCAGTCTCTCCTCCGCACATTTGAAAAGGGTAATGTTAAACCCCTAAAATTTCCAAGGTATGCGCTTATCTTGGTAGGACTTTTGAGAGGACGTTTAAAATCACTAAAAATAGAATCGTTTTGAATAGAATTTTGCCAAAATTCCAATGATTTGAGTTCCATACCTTAAATTCGTACCATAAAATCTTGCCACCCTTTTCAACTATGCTCATGCCTTCCCTTCCTTCTCCTTATGAATGATATGAATTGAGAGATACGAAGAGGAGCAACGTCGTCAAGAGGCAAGAGATAGAGCTGTTCGAGAGGGAAATCCTTATCTTGCTCCTGCTCCTCGACACTATGGAGTAGTTGGAGGAGGAGGGGGATCGACTACGACATCTCCTACGGGAACTACTTCATCTAATGGATCAAGTGTCCATATATCTAGTCCGGAGGTATATTAATCACTCTCTTTCTATTCTCATAGTCATCGTCCATTGTGATTGTGAGATAGAACAGAATTGATAGTGTGTGATAGTTGTGACTTGAGGCCAACGATTCGCCCCCCGTGAATAATGGAGGAGGAAACTTCTCCATTGAAGGACGATTCCTTCCCAATCAACAGAATAGACAGAATAGACAAATGGGTTAGTCATTACATCATAATGATAGAGAGAGAGAATTGTTCCCATTGTAGATGTGAGTGGATGGTTGGATGAACCAAAGAGGGGAGACGATTCTTCTGATGATATGGATTCAACCAAGAGTTTGATCGAAATGGAGAATCATTCCAACTTCTTGGCATTTGCAAATGCACCCAAAGTGGATGAGGCTGTTGAGGTAAGAGAGGGGAGAGGGGGGGGGGAGGAGATGGGAGGAATACTCTTTCCCTTTCAGTTATCACTCATTCCTCCTGAGGTTGAGAATGTAAGAGATGAAGAGGAATGGGATGATCTATATGGTATGTGGAGAAGAGAAGAAGAAGAAGGAGATGGAAATGGAGGAGTACAAGTAATGTCCATTCCTCTTCTTCCTTCTAGACGATTCAGAATGGCCAATAAGAGTGAGTTACATCATTTTACTTATCTATTTAGATTTTCGAAAATCAGTAAATCATGCAAAAATTTATATTTCAGCGATTGGAGTTCCTCGAATGATTCTAAGTTTGCATGAAATGAATGAAGGAAGAGAAATAAGAGATATGAATGATGTACTCAATGGATTATATGAAGATGATGAGAATGATAGAAGAAGAGAAAGATTAGAAGAATGGAGAGACGAAGAAGAAGAGGAAGATGATGAGAATGGAAATGAAGAAATGGAGAATGATCATCATGTGAGTGAATATGATGATTACGGTAGATGAAGAGGGGGGGGGGGGTGAAGATGCATATTAAATGATTATTGATTTCAGCCAATGGAATATGATATCTCTACCGTTGATTTCTCGTTGTATGGAGGAGGACAAGTAAGTGAATTAAAGAGAAAAGGAAAAGAAAAGATTATTTCCTCATACATTTTCATTACCAACCGGGGACTAAAAATATATAGTGGTCTGGCATTAATAGCAGTGGTCTAATGGCTGTAAAACATTTATTGTGCATGTACTGTTGTCTGACAACATATTCCATCAAATATATAGTGGTGTGATAACCGACCCTGTTGGAACGAAATTGTATTTCTTCCCTTTCAGATGCCAATTCTGACTGGTGATGACATCGATGAAGCTGTCCTTTCTCAACCTCTTTCTTCTCATTATTCATCTTCAATTCCTCTTCAATCTTCTCCTATTGATGATGATTTGGAACTATTAGACAGTCTGGAGAACGTCGTCTTAGTTGATTCAATCGAAGAGAAGAATCTGAACGAGAGGAGAGATCAGTAATATCTCCCATCTTTCTATCGTAACCTTTACCATCTTCCCTCATTCCTCACATTTCACCAATCAGTCCTTTCTTCCAAACACTACCATTTCATTAATCCCTATTTCTGTCTAATCTTGTGAATTCTTTCTTTCCTTCTTGCTCTTTCTTCTAATCCCAGTGCTATCCTCCTCTAATCTGGTTACTTTATCAGTATGGCAGTCCATATTATCTACTTTCCTCGGTTCTCACCTTCTAGTATTCAATTCTTCCCAATTAAATGCTTGCTTTTCTCATCTCTGTATTCGATATAGCACCTTCTTACTAATTGGTAGTCTTTATTCCCCTTCTGTGAATCCTCATCCTCTAAGGCATTATCTTTCTCTGATTCGACACCTCACTCTCAGTAGATCTGCACCCGTATTCTTGTAGTTTGCATTACTTTTCATTTAGTTTCGTTTAATCTGGTAGTTTGCTTTTCCCCATCTCCCACGCTATCATCCCATTTACTCTTTCTTTATAATACTTCGTGTATTGTTTTTTCTAGAATCTGTTTCTTTATCTGTTGATTTCCTTCTCTTTAGTGCTATTCTCATACCACTACAGTATTCTTCTTTACTGCTTAGAACGGTTCTTTTTTCATTTTGAATATTCCATTTCCTTGTATATTTCTTTCGAGTAGATTCGTCCCAGTGCTAGTATCTCAATCCTTCTTCATTTCATTTCTCCCTTTCAATTTGTATAACCCACTTTCCACAAGTATTCGCTACATTTTAATTATGTTGCCTAATTTGAATAACTTGTTACACATTGAGTATCTCTTTTTTTCTGTAATGTATGCCAGTTTGGCCAGAGTCTTCGTTATGAATAGTTGTACCACTAGTGTCTCTTAATGGTCACTCTATTCAATCTCAATACAATTGTTCGTCTCACCCTATTATTCAACAATTTCCCAACGATTCTTCAATTGTTCTTTGTATCTCCGGTCGTCAGCCCTTCCATTTCTCAGCGAGGTTTCTTCCACTCGAGGTCCCCCCTTCCCCTTCCCCTCACCCCCCCCCTCCCTCTACTTCTATCCATACATTGCTTCCCCTTGCCATACCCTTGTAATCCTTCCATAGACATTTCTCACCTAATCTATTCTTCTCCAATCTCCAAGACTCACGTCGAATATTGTTGAGACAAGAGTTGATTTTAAATTCCTTTTCCCTTGCCCCATTCCCCCTCCCTTCGCCCCCTCTTGTTTTCTATGTACCAATTATCTTTTTTGTGGTGTCTACCACGCTAATTTTGTTAATTGTTTCTTCCCCCTCATGATTGAACCCTATTTAATCCCTCTTGTAATGAGTCATTTCCTTATCTCTCTCAACACTCGTGGAACCATGGATTGATTATCGATTGAGTGTAAATCAAGGATTAGAATATCCATTTAGTATCTCATTCACTCAATCGATAATCATCCTTTTCTGATCTCATCTACTTGTGTATGTGAATGAGAGATTGGAATGACAGTCCATTGTATCACAATATTATCGTTGGAAGGGACTGACCACTTTGAGTGAACCAGCAACTAATTACTCCCATCGACATGTTAATAAAGAATATGAATGAATGACCACAATGAATGACATCCAGTAGATATGAGAGGGTATAAAGAGAGAGGAAATTCTATCTGATACATGTCAAGTACAATGATCCTTCCTCTTCTACTTGTATCCATCTTCACCTCTTCTCTCGCTGTAAGTCTTCCTCCTCCTCTAGAATGATCTTTGATCTCTTTCCTTGTCAGTGTCAATCTGCGGGTGTAGCTGGTTGTTGCTGTGGAAAGTGTGGAGGATACTACAAGGCTCATTCTGCCAAGACACTTTCCCTTGTGAGATCCCCTCTTCCCTTGTCCTTTCCTATGAGAATCTCACCCCTTCTCAGGATAAACCGCGAGTGCATGGACTTCAGTTGTGGGAAGAGACTGAGCCTCGTTCCAACTACTCATACACTCAAATTACGGTATATCCTTCCAATCAATCGATTAATCTACCGTAATAATTCGATTCAGAATCCTAATTTCCTGTTTGCTCGTTGTTGTGCAGAAAGGGAACTTCCTCGTGCATGTGCTGCCAAGTGTTCCCATCACACGTATACTCAGACTGCTGTGAGTATCCCGTCCCCCCTCTCCTTTCCCTCTACCGTATCCCTCTCTCTTTCAGTTGCATGCCATGTATCTCCATCTAGATGGATGTCCTGTCTCTCTCGCTCCTGAACTTCAATTCTGCGCTGCTCAGGTCCCTTCCCTTCCTTCTCCCAATCTCATTTCTTCTCTTCAGGGTCAAGATCATCGTGCATGTTGTACAAGAAGAGGAGTGGGAATGACTCTCGCTGGAGAGAAGTGTATTCGATTGTGTGATCAAAGACCTGATCAGTGAGAGAATGAAAGACTAATCATCCATCCTTCCACCTATTCCAGATTCACTCAACTCGATCTATCTTATGCTCCTTGTCAAGAGAAATTCGAAGATATGAAGACTTGTTTCTACGAAGGAGTTAGAACAAGTGCCAAATCGGCCTTCTATCCTACTGAAGATATTAAGAAACACTGAAAGAATTCCACCCTGTTGATAAATCGTTATACATTTATTCTTCTCTGAGAGTATTCTTCGTTCATCCGTTTTCTACTTGAATTGAATGGAAAGAGCAAGTGGAAAGAAGGGCAGATCTAGACTGGATCGAGGCTATTATTACTATGATCTACCTTTCACTTACCCCCGATGAATTACTCGGAACTCTGGAAGAGCAAAGTGTGAAGAGTAGGGAGAGGAGAAGAGTAAGAGGAATGAGAACCTTTTCAGTGAGTTTGGAACTACTCGAACAGTAAATTACATACATGAAAGAACGATTAGATGCCATTCTTCAATAAGAATAACTATCTACAATGCACAATCTTTGTTAAGCTCTCGAGTAGATGAATGATAGTCTTTCATTCTCTTGAAATTCTCGATTGCCATTGGGTGGAATAGAGACTGGATCTTCTCTCGATCTCTCGATCATTTCTCTTCCCTCTTCATCCAATTATTTCATCCCATTCCGTTATTTTGCCATTTGCAGAGAGCTATTTATGCGAATTTTAATCTCTGATCCCTTCTTTCGTCTTTGCCACTTCTGAATTTTGCAAGATACTTATTGATAATTATTAATTTCGTCCAATTTTCGAAGAATTTGCTGTCGAATTCTGCAGAGATATTGTATTATCCTGATGAAATCTTTCACTAATCAGATGTATCTATCTATTACTTTAGTCTGCTCATATAGTACAGTGGTTGAATAGTCCGGATGGACTTTCTTATTACGTAACCAGTCAATCTTCTCCATGGCAATTGAGGAGGTCAGTGACTGGTTCTCCCTTTTCCTCCTTCTCTTCCCGCCTTCATTGCCATTCTCAATCTATTTCAATGAGGACTGCCGCTCTCTTACTCCTCTCAGCTATTCTTCCTACCGTATATTCCGTAAGTATCATATCTCATAGTCTTGTAGGCGTTATCAGACATGATAATGAACAACGGGGAAAGTTAAATTCGTTCTGCTCTTGTTTAGTAGAACCGAAAGAATAAATATAAACAAATAGATTGATATACTTGATATGATAATCCATCATCAATTCTCTTCAGTGTGTCTCATCAGGAGTATGTGGTGGGTGTAGTCCACCCCCTTCTGTCGCCTGTCAACCTGCATCGTGCCAACCAGGATATTCATGTGGAACGTATGGATGTGCAAGGAATAGAGCCAGATCTGCACTCACAAAAACTATCGTGAGTTCAGTATACTTAGTCATTGTTGAATATTTACATCTCTTTGAGGATGGAATATTCCTCGATGGCGACTCAAAGAAGAGCGACGAAAAGAAATCGAGCACAGAAAGCAGAAATGTATTTGGAATGAACAGGTAGAGAGAGAGAGAGAGAGAGAGACATGCAGAAACTTTACAGAAAACGAAAGGATGATAGTGAAGAGAAGACTGCTCCTCGTTTTGACAACACAACTCTTCTACGGTTAACTGTGAGTTTTTCATCAGTTATAAAAATTGAAAGTCAAAAATATGTTTGTTTTACGGTTTCTCCATCTCCCATCGTTAAATCTCTAATTTCAGAATCCTAATTATCTATTCCATCGATGCTGTGAAGAACGACGTCTTCCCGGTATGAAGAATAATTTAAAGATGTTTTTTTATTCAGAAAGGCAGTGAATTTAAATAATTTTCAGATGCATGCCTATCCAAATGCCACTTCAACACGTACACTCGAGATGCCGTTAGTCCCTACCCTCTTTCTCTTCCCCTCCCTCTCTCTCATTGATCTTTGATCTCTCTTCAGCTTCAATCGATGCTTCTCAAGACAGATGGATGTCCGATAGAAGCAGCTGCCGATATGCAATTCTGTGCAGCACAAGTAAGAGGATGAGCCATAGGGAATGGAGTGAAGAATATTTCTCTTCACCAAAATATCTTGAAAATATTATCAAAAAACTGATGTGACGGGAAGAAAGGACGATACCTCCATGAGATAAGAGGGGCAAAAGTGCCCCGCATTAGCCTCTCGATTCCCCCTCCCTCTCCTTCACATTCAGAACGGTTCTTATCGGGACGAAAAAAATGACGTTCATTCGATTGTCAGGGTCGTGATCATCGTGCATGTTGTTCTCGTAATCAAGTTCATACAACTCTCGCTGGTCATAAATGTCTTCTATTCTGTGATCAAACTCCTGATAGGTAAGAATACATTCTCTCTTCAATCTTCTTTACATTCTTCAGAATAACTAAATTGGACTACTCGTATGTTCCTTGTTACGATCGATTCGAAAACATGAAGAGATGCTTCTACGATGAAATAAAAAGAGAAGCTGAAGATCAATTCGCCCATTAGATATATTCTTTATTTCTTTATTATTGTACAATTGAATGACTGTGTCATCTCTCTCTCTCTTAACTATACAAATAAATAGGAATGTGTGTTGAATGGAGTGAGGGGGAGTGGATCACAAGGGGGAATTCACTGTCGTTGATTGACTCGAGCATGATTCTGTTGATAGAAGAAACCATAAGTGGAAGTGATTATGAAGAGGAAGAATATTGAGGAGAAATCAAAGAAACGAGGGAAGAAAGCAACGAAGAACCATCCAAGGATAATCTGAATGGTTAATACAACGGGAAGAAGAATAGAAATAGATGGAATTCCTGGAAGAGGCGCTTCTGCTCTCTCTGTGATACCCATTGATTCAGCCAACCTGAAGAGAAACGATTCATTATCATTATTACAACGAACGAATCTAATTAGACTATTAAAAAGTTGACCATTAGAACATGAAAAAAGATATTCCAATATTCATTAATAACATAAACTAACCAAACAAGAGCAGTATCAATATAACCCAGTGATCTTCTTTCTTCTCTCGCTCTTTCCACTCTGCTCTCTACTCGATTCCTTATTATTCTTGCTACACTCAACCACGATGAACCAATTGCATCTGCTGCTCCCATTAGAAGAAGAGCACTCATATTAATTACCTGAAAAACATGAATACACATCTCGTTCCATCTCATTTAACCTTGTACTGGATTTTGAAATTAAAAACAATGAAGAAATGACAAACTTCTCTGATATAATCCATATGATAGGCGACTCTTCCTTCAAGATCATCTCTTCTTTCTTCACCTTCTTCTCTTCTTTCTCTTACTTCTTCAACTCTTTCATTTCCTCTTCCTCCTCTTTCTTCTCTTCTTTCTTCTTCTCTTCTTCCTCCAATCAGAACATGTACCACACAATCATTCTCCATTCCCACACTTTCCAACGTGTCTGAGTCGTTTCTGTAACATACAATATTTACAATTTCAATTGCATATAAAAGATCGACGATCACCTGAGTAATTGTCCTCTGAATATCAATCGAATGTTAATATTTCCCATCTCTCTCGCTTCCACAATCTTTTCTTTCAATTGTGCTAACTGAAATTATTTAAAATCACTTACATTTCCCCCTTTCTCTCTTTCACTCACCGTAACAGAAAGTGGAACTTCTACATCCGTGCCTGTATCATCGAGGAATTTGAGTCGAATCTTGATTAATTGTTCATCTCTAATCTCCACTTCTTCATTATTTCTTTCCTCATTTCCTTCTTCATTAAATTGATTGCTCGTCGAAGGAACAGAAAGATGAACATCATCTTCACCATCTAAATACAATCATTAACATCGTTCTTCCATTAATCCAATCTATAATCGATAAAATAACTGACTTAATTGAATGGATGAAGTGGAAGGAAGAATCTCTTCAATTCCTTCTTCTCTTCTTTCATTCCCATCAATTGAATCAATGGGATCATCCGATGATCTCTCTACTCCTTCTTCTTCATTTCCTCCTGCTCCTTCTCTTTCTTCTTCTCCATTCCCTCGATTCGCATCGAAATCAACGAGTCGAATCCTCGTTTCTCCCGTTTGGATTTCATTCCTAACAATTCGTTATTAGTATACACAGTACACAATGATTCATACTCATAGATGTATTTTCATCTCCCCATCAATCGATAATCAATGTTACCATACCTTCCATTGGCGACAGCAATCGCAACAGCAGCAGCCAATCCACTCGTTCCTCCTTCTCTCGTTGATTCATAATCACCAATTACTTCCATCATCCAAAGACGCATTGAGTTCACGTATCTTAATAATAACATTCTTCGTTATCTTTTCGCACTCGTAAACGTCGCATCATTCAAATATTCCCAACAAATATAGATAAACTGACGAATCAGTGGGTCTCTCTCGTGAAGAAGAACTTTCTACAATGGTAGATGGAGATTGAATGACCACTGAGATATCTTCAACCTGAATTTATCCATCAATCAATAAATTCTCATCTACCGTACCATTGGGAAGACTCTTCCGGCTTGAAGTGTATTCATCAATTCATTACCAGCCAAATTCCTCTCTTCATATCCAATATGGATGACCTGAGTGTCTCATTCTCTTCATTTCTCCTTCCCTCTCTTCACTCTTTCTCTCTTCCTTCTTTCTCTCTTCACTCGCCTGTGCAACTCTCCTTGATGCTTCTCTATCTGCTTGAGTCTCCACAATATAAATATCATAATCGAGTGGATCTCTTCGCACTGTTTTCCATGATAAATATAGTCCCAGTACCAGCGAAAATCCAATTGCGTAGTATGCAAACTGGAATTAATATTGATTGCTCTCTCTTCTTTCTTTATCTCTTATTCAAACTTACATCAGGGAACAATGAAATGAGTGACGTGAAGGCGAGAAGAGACATTACTCCATTCCAGTTCATTCAACTTTTCTGGAATGAGTGGAATTACAAAAACACGCGATTGCGACCGCGTTGCATGTACGATGGAGCAGAGTTATGAGCGACCTTGATAAGAACATTGTAAAACACAACAACCCATTTCCTATTCGACTAAACTATTCGACTTATTATTAATGAGCATTATTATTTGTTATATTTCTGCATGTATTCAAAATATGGATAATGAACCAAATGAAAATATGTAGATAACACATGAAAATAAACATTTTGATTTTATCGAACAAACATTTGGATATAAATTGGTTCTTAGCACCGCGTGAACAACGTTTAACAATTAGAAAGGAGCAACTGATTAATACAATATATCCATCGAATTTATATTGAGCAGATTTAATAGAGACACTGTGAATGTGGAAAGTAGAGATTAAAGCAGCTCGAGGTTGGCTATGAATGATGCAATCGGATGGGTTTGGTTAATGGCAGTTAAAGGGGGGAGGGAAAGAAAGGGAAGGGGAGATATTGCAATTGAGCAATGGATAAGAGACTACAACGTATGATGAGAAGGAGAGATTCGACTAGGAACTATACAGAAGACAATTATTACGATTACAAGAACTATCGATCGAGTGAGAGAAAGAAGGAAAGAAGGATAGTCAGTGTGAGTGAATTAGTGCATGAGACAGAAATGAGTGAATCCATATCCGAATATGGATACAGTAGTACAAAGTGATGAATACTAGGGTGAGATGGCCCTGAGATAAAAGATCAAAGATCAAAGATCAATCTACTTATGTTTCTGATAGGCGGGATTCTGGAAGGTAGTCGTCGCCTGCTTGTAGATCGGATTCTCGTTCTGCAAATACAAAATTAATAAAAATAATGAATTTAATGATCATGTTTGATCCTGTTTGAAGAAAGACAACCAAACTTTCAAAAACCGATGCTAAAACAATAGAGTAATATTAATAATAATAACTTACAGTATCCCATTTGGCCATTAGCCTCTCATTGGCGAATTTGGCATATTCAGCTCGATCGTGAAGAATTGTGAGCAATTTCCATAGAAGAAGAAGGAGAATTCCGAGAATAACGATGCCAGCGATTACTCCGAGAACGATTGCAAGAACGGGTACGGGTGGAGGACAATCTGAGAGAGAGGAAAAGGATAGAAGGGAGGAGAGGGGGGGGGAGGGGGGACATACCCTTGTGTCTCTTGACCCATACGGTAGCATTGTCTCTTCCCTCATCATAATAATACAAGTAGTAGAAGGTACAATCATCAGCTGGATCCACGAATTGGCAAGAAGTAGTATCGTTCACAACTGAAAGAATTCCATTATCTCCCCATTCCTTCCTTTCTCGTTATTAACCTGGTAGTTCATCGACAGGAATGACTTCGAATGGACATTCAGCACACTTCTCATCATTGTAAGGGCCTGTCTTCCACATTTGACACATCACACAAGGCTTGTACTCGATACACTTAGTGGGGCATGTCTGCAATCAGGACTAGATGAAGAGAGGTAATCGTACTCGCTTATATTATTCTCCTTTTCAAGGCTGAACACATATTATTAAAAAATAAACTAACGGGGCAGATTTCGCAGTGGGGCCCAGAGTATCTTCTACCATCGGGAGTATCAGTGAAGCATCTGAAAGAGAGGAGATCTCCTTGTCCCTCCCTCCCTCTTTCTCACCTGCATCTTCCACAGATACATTCTCCCTTTCCATTGCATATCTTTCCATTGGCAGAGAGACACAAATCAGTCGAGATGGGACATTCACAGGCACGACCTGAAGAGAAGAGAAGAGAACGGATTACATGGATCAGAATGAGACAAAGACCCGGATGAAATAAAAAAAATCAATCAATTATCTCACCAGTCCATCCTGGTTTACAGGTGCATTGTCCACAATTGCATACTCCATTGCCAGCACAGATCTTTCTATCGTGACGGGGACAATTGAAATTATCACACTCACAGAATTCACCCGAAATCTGCTCCTCAGGGTTCTGAACGGAACAAAGTATGAATACGGTAGAGTGTATCACGAACTGACCAATCTCTGAATACATTCACATCTTCCACAATTGCAGATTCCTCTTCCCTCACAGATGGCTGACTCATTCGTCCTGTAATCAATCGATCACTACCGTATTCCCCCTCTCTCCCTCTCTTCCCCTACCGTACCTCTTACACTTCTCATTGAGTAGTGCAGTGCTCATTCCAGGTCGATTGCATTCACAATATTTTCCGACGTTTCCTCCCACACATCTGCACACTCCACACACGAGATCTCCTCCATTACACAGTTTAGCATCGTGAACTATTCGATCCTTGAGAGGGAAATGGATTATGAGTTGATCTCCAGGGCTGTGCCACTTACCTCTCTCTCGCATTCACAATCACACAGTACGTGTACATTGACAACGAGTGCATCTTCCAATCCAGATGGACCAATTCTCAACACGAAATCACGTTTATCCACACAGTGAGTGGCCTCGAGAGTGACCTGAGAAGGAGAGCTACTCATTTACTCCCCCTCTCCCTTCTCCCTTCCTCCCTCCTCATACCTCGAAGTTGACGTCATCTCCAACCTTGATTCCCTCACAAACATTCGTCTCTTGGAGGTCAGATGCAAGACTAGAATGAGAAGAGACTAGATCAGACAAAGATCAAAGATCAACTGACTCTAGACAACGACTGCGGTAGGTGAGAGTGAGACCATCGCTCACATTCGCATTGTCAACCATGATGATCTGCAATTACTATTTTGTTAATCTGATCAATTAAGAAACTTTGTTTGCGGAAAATGTAAAATGAAGAGCGAATGAGATAGTATCAAACCTTCTCTGAAATCTTGAGGTACTCGGAAGCAATCAATTCGACGATATTTCTCGAGTCATTTGCCAATACTCCGACAGAGGAAGAGACGTCCGGAAGGGCTTGAGACAACTGAGAATAGAAATAAATTTTAATGATTCCTCTAGTTGACCCCCCTCCATTCTCCTTACCTGTGAATACAAATCCTGATGTTCCTTCGTAACAGCGAATATCACATTGGCCTTTCTATCCTTGATGATCTTATGGAGAAGTGAGACAGAGGGATAATCTTGTTTCACTGTCTCAGTGTAATATCCATCCTTATCCAGATGACATTGACCATCATTCGGTTCGATCAGACCAGCCAACTGGAACAAACACCTTCACTCATTTGTTCATTTGTTGTATGTGCCAACTGTCGAGAATGTTCAGAACAGGATTTCGAAATGAGTTAAGTCAGTTCATCGGCTTTTCCCCTCTCCCTCTTCTCTATTCTATCATGTACTCACCCTTCCATCACCAGCGAAATGGAAACCAGCATCAGTAGAGAATACGAGCATCTTACGGGCACGTTCACGCCATCCTGGCTCCTGAAAGGGAAAGAACGATTGTAGATACTCATTCCCCCCCCCCTTCTCTCCCTTCTCTCTCTCTCTCACTTACATTGCACATTAATGCTTGTACAACAGCATCAAATCCTCCTTCAGGAGCATCCAAATTACCAGAGATCTCAGCCTTCTGCACTTCACTCTTGAACTTGGCTGTATTAGTCGTCAATGTCATCTGAGAGAAATATTACTCATCATCCCCCCTTCCTTCTTTCCCTTCTCCCTCTCCATACCTGGTGCTTGAATCCATAAGGAGGAGGGCATTGCATATTGTAGCAAGGAGATAGTTGTTTCTCAATACGGGGATCGATAAAAGGCATTATCTTCTTATCGATGAAAGAACCGAATCCAAGACGGAAATTCTTTGTGATCTGCTGCATTCTCTCCGCTGAAATACGCTATTTCATCGTTTTATTGTATCAGATAATTTTCCGAGAATGATAAGGGGATGTCCATGTGACACTTATGACAGACACTAAAGAAAAGGTTTGCAAGAATAAGTAGTAATAAACTGACCGAGTAGATCTCCCAATTGTGATAGTTTATCTCTGTCATCACTCATGGAAAGGGAAAGATCCATCATATAGTACAAATCGACAGGATAATCAACTGCTTGCTTGTATGTCACATTGAATCGAACATGTGATCCTGAGAGAGAAAGACGGTGATTTTCATCATCACTATTATCCACTAATATCCGCGAAATTCATCTCTAATTACATAATAAGGTGAACTGACCAGGTCTAACCCACACATGCATCTCCTGGGGTTTCAATTGAACTGCTTCCTTCTCATCAATTTGTTCTCCATGATCAGATAGTTCCTCATCCTGATTATCATCCATTACTCTTCCCTCTCCCCTTCCCTCTCCCTCTCTCACCTTATCAGTAATCAATCTCGTCTGTGGATTCTCAACTGAATCCTCTGGACAACCGTGTTCGATCAATTTCGATGGTTGATCACATCGTGAGTATTGCTTCTTCGAATCGAAATCCTGAGAAAAAGGAAGATGATCAAAGATGGAAATGATCCTCAGATTCAGAAAGAGTTGTTTTCATCTCAGATCACTCTACATATTGAACAGACCGAATCTACACTAGGTATAAATAAATATTCGATATATTCCATTGTGGACATGAAACAGTTGTCGTCTACCACGATAGCCTCTACCCCTCTCTCCTTCCCTTCCTTCCCTTCACTCACAGGGAGATTGCACCATGCACACGATTCATGTAATTGTATGCATCCACTGCACGTGTAGTTGTCACGAGAGAGAGAATGACAAGGGAAATCCTTCTTCTCAATGAACTCACCCGTCACTACAATTGATCACTCATTAAATCCCCTCTTCATCCAATCAATTTACATATACAAGAAAGCTCAAAAAGTAAGGGGGGGGGGGAGCATACTAACAATAAACTAATGGTCACCTTTTCCATCCTGATATCTGTTTCCTACATCAGCAGCATAGACAGCTCCGAGTAGGAGAGATGAGAGTAGAAGAGAGAATCTCCCCATCGAAGAGAGAGGGAAGATCGATCGAGATGATCGACCAATGATGGAAGGAAGAGCTACTCTGAAAGATGAGAGATTATGATAAGTGATTAATTGGAATGAATGGAATATCGATCTATGAGTAACAGGTGAAAAAGGAGGAGGATGGGATGGATGGCAGGGAGGGAGAGACAGAGAGGGGGGGGGGGCGATGGGAAATACATTGTAATGCTCGTTGAGAACAGAAAGAGGACTGCGAACGAGACACCAGAGATGATCTAGACATTCATTCTGATTCGATTGAGAACGAGACAGTATATCACTCAAGTTGGAGCGTACAGAATGCGATCAAGTGAATTACAAAAGTTATTCAACGAAAATACTGTAAATGCTTCACAATTTTGTTCGATAAAATGTAAAATGTTGTGAACGCATGGATGAATTAGAAGACTGGAGAATGAATTGAGTGGTAAGTGATAGAATGAATTAGAGATAGTGAATAGATGAGAGAGAGATGAGAGATAATGAGAGTGAAAAGAATCGAAGAGAGAGAAGGAATGAGTAGGCGGTTGAATGATAGAAGAGAGAAGAGAGAGGGAGGAAGAGGGAGGAAAGAGGAAGGGATAGAGAGTGAATAGATATGAGAGAGAGGGCCACTGGAAGAAAGAGAAGAGGCATCTAGTGTGAGTGTAAGCGACCCTTCCCCCCCCCCCCCCCCCCCCCCCCCTACACTCCCTTGCATTTCGAAAGATATCCCCACTCCTCACTTATTTTATATTCTGCACTGTGGCGGAATGAAGAAATTCATTGATCACTTCTAAACTACTCAAAACTGTTCGAGTGAGATGATTGTAAGCGAATATAATTGAATGTTATGAACCGGAAGGAGTTTCATAATATTAAACTGAAGAACACACTTTTCCCTAGTGAGGAATGACTATTCTCATGGGAAATAGAAAGAAGAATGGGCCTTTCAACGAATGGGAAAGATATATCAGTCATAAAATAGGAGAAGAGTTTGATCCATTTGAAGAAAAAATAAAGCTGTCACTATACACATCGTCTGGCAATATAGAAAGAGGTGAAAGACAGCTCACGATACTCGATTGAAGACGATTGAAGTAGAGAGATGGTAGTCAGATAGAGAAGGAGAAAAGAAAGGAGTGACTCAGATCGCGTGTATGGAAAGGGCAATATAAAGAAAGAGAGGGAGTGCGAGAGAGAGAGAGAGAGAGAAGGCATCGATCAATGAGTGATAGATACAGAGGAAGGCTTCCCATTCAGATCTCTCTCTCCATCGATTCAGTGTGGTCTGTGAAGGGGAAGAGAGAGAGGGGGGGGGGGAGCGAAGGAACAGATGAGAGTGACCCCCATCCATTGTGAGTTGACTAACTCTCTCAAGTACACTCTCTTCAATCTGTCCTTTCTCGAGATAATCAGAGACATTCCAAATATTGAGTATGGCCATCAACCTCTCTATTCAACCTGTTATGAAAATTATATTATTTTATATGAAACAACTTTTTATCCGCAACAATTTTAATAAGGAACATTCAACACATTTTGTATGAGAAATCTAAGGCACTTATAAGTAGCTATAAAATAGAATGAATATAATAAGATAGGTCATAGTTTATCCATGTATCCATGTCCTCTCTGCAGTTGTTTCTTTCTCTGCTTCAATCGATCTTCCATTGATCCTTCTACAAGAAATCTATTTTATAATATTTTCACTTATGTTGTCAGTTCTCGAATATAAATAAAAAAAAGAATTGATAAATGTATGATATCTGACCGGCAACACTATTGAGCAGTGGTTTAACGAATGAGGCAGGTCTTCCATCATCATCCTTCTCTTCCTTCTCATCTTCCAATTTAGTTCGTCTTTGATTTGACACTCGCAAATCATCTCTCCATTTAACATTCGACTGAAATCAATCATTTGAACGCATACGTGAGTCAGGGTGCTCCTTGGGAATTTTCTGTACGAATTGAACGGGTCTCCGGGGTCAAAAACGGCTTCAGAAGAACGGGCCACCTCCTTTTTTGGTCCAATTTTCGCCTATTTTTCCTCAAAATCAACGGGTTTCCGCTCAAAATTTAGAAATTTCTTCCTATTTGAACGGGTCACCGCCACCTCGAAGTTCCCCCAGGGAAATCGGGGCTCAGCTATGTTTGAACGGGAAGATAATTTGAGAAGTACTCTTGAACGCTCACTGCGCAGTGTTACGAAATGAGACGACAGGCTCGGGGGGGGGGGGGGATGGGTTGGTAGGTCCAAAATGGGTTGGTAGGTCATGGTGGGTCATGACTAGGGCTGGCAAGTGAAGAATCGAAATGCACCCTTCATTTCATTTCACAAAAGCTCGCGAATCGGCGTCATTCTTCCTGAAGGGAATAGCGCATCGGTCGCCCCTTATTGAAGGCTTTGAGGGGAGAATGAGAGGGTTTTCCATTGTCATTTCGCCCTTCATGAAGGGGGAACGCGGCCGCGACACTATTATTGAAGAGAATAGAGAGAGGGGACCACTTCATTTGTCGCAATTCCCTTCACTTGCCAGCCCTAGTCATGACCAAGCACCATCCCAATCGGCCCTATAGTACCCCTAGATACCGTATATGGCTACCACACCATTACCTACCAACCCATTTTAGATCATGTACCCATGGTCAGCCCCCCCCCCCCCCCCCCCCCCGACACTCTCCTTGGACACCTATGCTCGTTTGTGTGTCCACAAGGGCGAAAAAATCACTAGAGTTTATTCATTGAATGATACCACTTTCCCCGATGTATTCAGAACTCGTTGACATTAGACACTTTAATAATATAAATACATACCTCCATTTCCTTCAATCTTGTGGCCTTTTCCTCCTCAGTCAATGGTTTCTTCCTCTCACTTTTCTCATGAACTGTGAACTTAGGAATTCTCTTCAGTTCATAAGGATTCTTCACATCTTTCTGAAACAAAACTATCCAATTCGGAACTTGTCATATATCAAATAATATATATTTTTAAAAATACGTGCAAATTTAAAATAGCTAACCTCTTCGGTCTTTTCCTTCTTCTTTACTCCTACGAGACCGTATCCTTCCCATTTCGCCTGCAATTTAACATTTGGAATATAATTTCTACAACCATCTCGGCCAACCATAAAATTCACCAATATCAGAATTTTACAAAACAGCCTGTCTCACCCACCCCCAGTACAAATTTCGCCCCTATCGCAAAAATTACAAAATAAGCATACATGGAAAAAATGGAAGCACATACCTTAGCTGCTTTCTCTTCCTTATCATAATCATTCTTCTCTCTTTCATATTCAGACGATGATCCTGGCTATAACCAATACATTATTGCCATTAAATATCCCATTCCACCCCACAAATCATAAGAAAGGAAACGGACGACACAACTAACCCTGAGATGAGCAGGAATGTGAGAATCGAAATCACGCTTTTTGTCCTTAAAAGGAAATAATTTTAACTATATGTGGAAGTGAATAACTCTTACCTTCTCATTACGATCACTTCTATCCTCTTCACTTGAATCTCTTCTTCTAGTTTCTTCCTTCTTCATTTTTCTCCCATCTTCATTCGAATCTCTTCTCACTCTATTCGATTCACCATTCTCATCTCTTCTTTGTCTTCTCTCATTTTCATTCGAATCCCTTCTTTTCCTCCTTTCATCTCCACTTGAATCTCTTCTCTTAGTCTGTCTCACCTCTTCCTCACTCGAATCTCTTCTCTTCCTTTTTCTCATCTCTTCTTCACTTGAATCTCTTCTCCTTCTTCTTCTCTCTTCACTTCTATCTCTACTCTTCTCTCTTCTATCGTCACTTCTTCTACTTTCTTCTCTTCCATTTCTTTTCTCATCTTTTCTATCACTTCTCCTCTCATCCCGATGACTTTCTTTCTTCTGAAACTTTAGTTACACTATTATTGATGATAAAACAATGGCACCTTAGGTTCATCATCGGAAGACGAGTTTTGCCTCTTCCTCTTCTTCTCTTTTCTTCCTCGTTCTTCATCTTCGGAAACGTTTTTCTCTTTCTTAAAAAAATCAGATCTAAAAGAACTATCCATTTCCAAAAATACCTTGTGTTTCTTCTCTTTCTTCTTCTTTTTCCGTTTCTCATCTGAACTCGAATCATCATCGGAAGATCCAATTTCTCTCTTCCTTTTCTTCTCCTTTTTTGCTGCTTTTTTCGCCTGAAAATAAGTGACCGTATTTACATTTAAATGAAAGACAATAATATCACTTACCATTTTCTCCATCATCTCCTTCATTTGCTTTTGGAATCTCAATTTCGTTAGCGGATTCTCCATCACATCACGCCGTTTCGATTCTTCTAACACCTAGACAAAAACGATTAAGAAGGAAAAACAAATTAGAAGAAAAGAGAAGAAAAATAATCAGATAACCTTGATAGCAACAAGAGGATCTTCCGACTTCATCACATTTAATGGAAGACTGCTAACTTTCGAAGTGAGAGAGGATGTTGTCCCCACCACTCGAGTCTTAGTCAGCGCATCTACCGCTTCTGCAAAAAATAGAGATTAAAATAACAATAATTTCTCCCAATTACTGGAAGGGGATTGAAAATAAGCTAATAAATAAAATTTCGAAAAAAAATGAAAAAGCTTTCGCGGACCTTCTTTCTGGACGATAACAGCATCAGAATACTTCTCGAAATTCTTATCAATCTGAAAGCAACTGTTTATCAAAGACAAAGAAACGATATCCGTACAGTTTTGCCGAGCAGATAGTCTTCTCTGTGAGCATCCGCTTTTACTCCATCGTACATCCATCCTATACCCTTGTGTTCAGACATTATCTATAAAGAATATTGATGTTCAATTCAAGTATATAACGGCAATATATATAACAACGTTAACAAAGTGACCGTCGTCGAGATGGATTTTGAACGAAGAGGAACAAAAGCGACAAGCGTTTCGTAAAGCAGAGATTCAGTGGCTACCTCAAGAAGCGCCAAATTATCAACGAATATGCAAGATATTTTAGCTAAAAATGGATGCGCAAGAGATGAATGAGGACCAAGATCTTGCATGAAAAAAATTGAATTTTGAAATAAAATCATATTTGCGAAACACCTCGAGCGCACGCTTATTAGCCAGCCGCCTTTTAAAAGATGGCTACGAGAGCGCGCACCAAACATGTTTAGACACGCCCACTTCAGCAGCGCGGGAAAACGTTGCGCAAATCTCGCTTGAGTGCTCGCCTTTCATAACATTTTCTGTATAATTGTTGTTACTGTGGTAATTTACGCGTAAATGCATAATTTTAGATGGCTACTGATGCGTGTCAGAAGTATATTAAGGATGGCAAGCTTACCCTCTCCACTGGATGCATAAACGTCAGTTTTTTTTTCTTTATTGTCACTTCAAAGAATCTTCCATTGCATTGGTGTTGCCTTATTTATTTAAAAGTTGTTTTGGCAAATGAGTGGGGCTGCTTTTCTTTTATTCAGTTTTCTTTATTCAGACATCTTTCATTGAATTGAACGAAGCATCGGAGAATGCGAAGATCATCCAGATTATTGTGAGTGCTTCTTACAATTAGTCATATTTCCAATAATTTTTTTTTCCAGAATTATAAGGAGGATAAAAATAAGAAGGTCGGAGCATTCAAGGCGAAGATTATCGATGGAGCTTTCGCTTTCCATCGTAAGATCAGTTAATCAGTTACTGATTGTCTGATTACTCTATTACAGCGGTATTCTTTCACGAAAGTCTGGCTGAGCAACTAGTGAAAGATGGAATTGTGAATGGAGCTGTTAACAGTGAGAACAGTCCCATAATAGCCACTTACTCGCTATGCCCTTCTAACATGGCCATGGAAAGGTTTGTTATATTGATAGTTACGAAGCATATCTTCCGTTAGGTTGCGAAATATGATTTCGATATTTGAGTAATCGCCTACCGTTGATGATCAAATCGTATGAACTTCTCTATACAAATTGTCCTGCTCTCGAATCAGAGAAGAGCAATCTAATTAAATACTCGGGAGATCCTGAAGATCATAAGGTACGATCACACCCTTGTTATCTCTTAGAATGCCTTGTATATTAAGGGATTCGATAAGACGAAGATCACTCCAGTCTTCATTGCTGTGAATGGAGGAGTTAAGACAGAGAAGACGGAAGCTCCTCCCACTACAATCTCCAATCCATCCATCCCGATCAAAGGTAATCTGCACCTTGCACGGATAAATATATTCACTTTACTCGTACTCGCACATTCTCCCATCTAGGGGTTAATTGCCCCTTTCTGTATCTAATATATGTTATCGCACTTGTTGTGTCTGCACTCTCTATTCTCTCATGTATCTATGTTGATCCATATTCATGTCTTTCTCAGTTGTTGCTCCTCTCATCAATAAACCAATTGGAATGGCAACTCGAGGAGCTCCTCCTCCAATGAAAACGAATTCGAGTGGAAGTTCGAATCAATCATTCACTCCAATCAGTGCAATCACTCCATACGCATCTAAGTAAGTAGAAAGAGAGAATGGAAAGAAAGAAGGAAGAAGATATTCAGATGGAGAATCAAGGGAGTCGTCACTAGCAAGGAAGAAATGAGAACTGTGAAGATGAAGAGTGGAGAGAGTAAGGTAAGGAAAGAGAAGGGGGAAGAGAGGAAGAGAACCATTGAAGGTGTTCAACTTCGATGTGTGTGATGACAAGAACTCAACGATTAAATGTGTGGCCTTCGGAGATGTTGCAGAGAGGACTTATCTCGTTGTACAGGAGAATCAAGTGAGTGAATTGTATAGAATGAGAGAGGGAAGAGAAGTGAGGATTGCTTGTAGATGCTGGCGATATCTGGATGTGGAGTGAGACAGGCGAATAAGAGATTCAACAACACTGGTCATGAATACGAATTGTCCATTAATGCCACTTCTGAGGTTAATTAACAGGAAGAAATGAATGGAATAATTAATGATATTAAGGTTGCCCCTCTCAAAGATGGACCTGTTATCGTGGTACAATATGAATTGAAGAATAGAGTTAAATTGGATGAACTTCCTCGTAAAGTGGGAGAATCTGTTGATGTACTCGCATGCATTGATAAAGTTAATGAATTGAATGCGGTAAGGAAATGAACGAGAGTAATTTGTATAATGAGTATGTATTCAGTTCACATCTAAGAATGGAGGTAACTTCGTGAAGAGAGAAGTGTCACTTATCGATCAAACGGGAGTCAATATCAATTTCGTATTGTGGGGTGATCAAGCGAAGAATTTCCCTGAACATACAGAGGGACAACCACTTGGAATCAAAGGAGTATTCGTCAAGGAATTCAATGGTGAGGAAGAGAGAGAGAGAGGAGGAGGAGGAAGAGAGAGGGGAGGGAATGATTGCAGGTGGTCTAACTCTCGGTACAACGGGATCAACCAAGTATGTTCTCACTCCTGATGTAGATGGAATGGCTGAGATGTGTGAATGGTAAGGTGAAGTGAATGGAGATGGAGTAGATAGAGGGGAGGACCATACTACCTATTAAGGTACAACAATTCGCGTGGAACTGTGCAGACTCAGTCTCTCTCGACTGGAAATGCCAGTGAAGGATCACTTGGTGAGTAAGAGATTAATTAATCGATACTCGATTACCGTATCCCCCTTGGATCAATCTCTTCCATTCAGGACGCGATCTTCGTCTTCTGGGAACGGCAAGTGCACTTCAATTGGGAAGA
Organism: Pristionchus pacificus; assembly: GCA_000180635.4. Taxonomy (NCBI): domain Eukaryota; kingdom Metazoa; phylum Nematoda; class Chromadorea; order Rhabditida; family Neodiplogasteridae; genus Pristionchus; species Pristionchus pacificus. The sequence continues at coordinate 11,291,287 of CM026577.1, forward strand.
GGAGAACAAGTGTATATGAATGTGAAGGGAAGAATTATGTCTGTCAAGGGAGAAACTGCTATATACAAGGTAAGAGAGGAAGAGGAAGAGTTATTTGATTAACCGGATGGATAGAGTTGACTTAATAATGACGAGATATTATTCAGTCGTGCCCCTCTGAGAATTGTTCGAAGAAAGTGATTGAGAATGAAGATGGATACAGATGTGATAAGTGTAATATATCGGGTGATAAATACAAGTTCACGTATATGCTGCAGGTAAGGAAGAGAAGGGAGGAATGAGAGAGAGAGTGAGAGAGAGAGAGTGATATTCAGATGGAAATTGCTGATATGACTGGACAGATCTGGATTACGATGTTTGGAAAGAATGCAGAACAATTCATGGGAATGACTGCTGAAGAATTGGCTGAGATCAAGAATGAGAATGTTTGTTGATCATTGGATCTATCTTTTCCATGATTAATGAGATGGAAGGTAAATATGATAATTTCAGCCTAGTGAATACGAGGATATCTTCCATAGACTCAAATTCGCCACTCGAATCTTCCGAATCAGAGCGAAATCTGAGGTGTACAATGTGAGTTGCCCCCTCCCCCCTTCTTCTCCCTCTCCTTCTCAAGTGAGAAATGAGTATGACTCTCCATTTCAGGATGAGGAACGAATCAAATACAATGCATTCACTGTGGATGTCCCTGATTACAACAAGTTGAATCCCATTCTGGATACAGTCATCGATAGATTGAATGCTCTTCCCATTTAATCGACCCCTTCCTCTTTTATTTATTCCATGTTCTCATTCAGTTACATCATCATATTCACTTTACAAGTCGTATATCAATGTGATCTCTGTTTCAATTCGAATAAACGTTGAGTTTGTCTTATTGTGGAATGGGGAAGTCGATTGAGTAGAATGAGAGAGGGAAGAGTATCAACTGTCCCTCTAGCTGACTTGTTGGGAGAGGGAGAAGGAGTGTAAGGGTCCTTGCCACTCTATGTTCTCACTTCTTCTTCTAGCTCCCTTCTTACACCCTCACTCTACACTCACTTATCATTTATATCGATTATTTACTCTATTTATCACTCGTTGTTTATTGACTCTTTCTCTCTTCTTTCTCGGTAATTCACGATAAGTAAATGGAAGCTGATGAGTTGACTGGTTTTACTCTTCTCTTGTTTTTCAAATAATAGTGGGAACAAATATTTGAACAAGTTAAGATTCCACATGGTCTCCGATGGATGAAAAAGAAGAGAAAACTACAAGTGGAAAAGAGGAGGATGAGGTCATTTATTTAGTCTTGTGTTCACACTGAAATATGAGAACTCGAGATGAGATTAATTTCCATTAGACTGATCCATCTCAAGAGATTTAAAAGTGTATTCAGATATCAATCAGGAGTGATGATACTACAATAATTGAGAATTCGATCTCATCTAGAAGAGGTAGCTCAATTGTAGACCAATCAATCACTAATTCAATCTCTTCAGTTAGAAATGGAAGTGTATCTGCCGAAGCATACGCCCATCTATTCAAGAGGTTAAATGTTTTGAAATATTATTGTTTTATTCGTGAAACCAAAAGGCCATGGATCAATAATTTTTTCTGAATATATTCCTCGTTTCCTTCCAGATTGGAGGATGCTACCGTAGTGAGAAATCGATTAGAACTTCAGAATGAACAACTTCTCCAACAATGGGAACAAGCATTAGAGTATAGTGCAAAGGTAAGATTAGAGAGAGAGAGAGTGAGAGAGAAGATGAAGAGAACAATCGGATATGATGAGATATTGTCATACATTCTGACCTGTCCACTATCAATCTCTTTTCTCTCTAGGTTCAACGGGAATTGGAAGAAGAAATAGGTCGAAAAGCAGTAATCCAAGAAGAAAATGTGATTCTCCTTCAAAGAAAGAATGAGACAATTGTAATTCCTCGTTCATTGGCAGTTAATGTTCTTCTTCTATTCTTCGTCTCATTTATTCTCTATCTCATTCTCGGATAGACTCCGCCCACTTTCTATCTATCACATATCAATTACTCTTTTGTTCCTATCCACGGGTATTGTTATCTCCATTGAGAGACATCATCTATCTGATAAAATAATTATGCTATCCATAGATAATTCCTTCGGCGCCTAAGATCAATTTCAAATGACGCATCTTTGCAACTTTCTTACCTAAAATATAAATTCCACTCAAATTCGTCTGAAATGTTTTTGCCTCTCAAATGTCCGAAAAGGAAAGAAATATCGAGAGTTGATTATCATAATCCATTCATTTTGTTATTCTTCCTCTTCTCTATTGAGAGTGAGGACATACTCATCGAATTGATCATCCGATTATCGATTGAAGAATTCGATGAGTATTAATTCCACTGAGTCGAGGAATGATTTCTACTCCATGTTTAGCAATGAGAAGTCGAGTTGTCTCTTGAAGAAGATCTCCTTTCCTTTGAGCTGCAATTGAAGCACCATTGGCACGTTGAGAGTCTATGAATCGATCTGAAATGAATCAATTAGAGGGGAAGGGAAGGGTAGATCACTCACTCGAAGTGGGCGGAGTCTGCTGAGATAAATTGACTATCGCTTGTTTCATTGCTTCTCTCACAATGGATTCATCAGAGGAAGATTGACCAAGACTGATACATCTGAAGGAGGAATGGGGATGAAGACTAAGAGATATCTCCATCTAACTTACATGAGAATCGGAATAAGTATTAGAGTAAGACGAGTGTTCATAATGATGATGTGATTGAGAGAATGAATGAGGGGGGGGGGGGAAAGAAGGGAGTTTAGATGTGGTCAAACACATACCCCCCCCCTTCTCTCCTCCCATCACTAGTCATCATCATTCTCTCAGAGGGAACGAAAGGATATTGTATGGATAAGGGGAATGGTCCTGTCGATGGGCAATAGTATGCATAAAGGGGGAGGGAGAAATGATTCAGTGTGTAGATGAAAGGAGCATAGTCTCCCCCCCCCTCTCTCTCTATTCAATTCAATCCATGAGGCAAGAGACGGGACAGTACCGAATTCCACGCGTTTATCACGATGGAACCACTCAGGTCAGTTATTACGGTATTTATTGATTCCCCTCTTCATCTACCGTATTTCAGTCTCGTGGAGTTGGTCGAATGTCCGAGTCATTTAGAGATGCTGCTGTTGAAAGAGTATCAAATTCTGAAGAAAGTGATAATTGATAATTATTCTCTAGATATACGATGAATTTCGATTTCTTGATGATCCAATGATGGTTCCTTCTCCTTCTTCTTCTCGACCTATTGTTTCCCCTTCAATTACAACTGTTGAATCCCCCTTTCGGTATCTCATTCATATCTCTCTTTCTCTTTTCATTAATCAGATCTCGTCTTTCTCGATGGACCTTCGCAGTGATTCCCCTTTCTCAATTACTCGTTTCTCTTGCCATTCTTACTTTCTCCGTTCTCAGAATGTATCGATTAACACAGGTTTCTTCTCCATTGTATTCTCTTTTTCTTATTCCAAATATCCCTCAGAATCGACAAATAGCGAATATTTTATTAGACATGGAGAAACCCGAGGATTACGCGCATACTGCAGAAGAAGGAACGGAGATTATTAGGTACATCGATATCCCTTCCCCCCTACCGTACTCCCTTCTCTTCCTCATAGGACCCGATTGGGAGCAGCTTCCTTTCTTGCTTCTTGCATGAATATCGCAGCGGCTCTCACTGGTCTTTGGCCTTTTTGTACTCGACAGCAAACGTCGATAAGAGTGAGGATACGGTAGATGATCTTTGATCTCTTTCTTCTTTTCAGATTCTTCATATTTTCTTCTGTGGTTTTTCAGTTCTTCTTTGGTTTGATTCAATTCGAACAGCTTCTCAAGAGATTAATTTGACTTTTGTGCAATTGGAAGACGGATTAATTGAGTGAGTTCATTCTATTTAAGATTAAGACGAAGATTCTTTCCTATTCCAGACCTTCGTCCTATCCATTTTGGATTTCCCTTCTTGTTCTATCATCAATTCAATTATTAATAATCCCCACTCTATCTCTATCATTATCATCATGTCATCTTCTTCCATCTCCATCTTCATCTCCTCTTTCTTCACTCTTTGCCTTCTCATCTCTTCTCTTCTCATCATCAGCTCTTTCTCTTTCTGCATATTCAGCCTCTCTCACAACGAAGAGTACGAGTGAATGGTTAGTCCCCTTCTCTGGTAATGCTCTACTAATAGTAGACACAATTTGGAGGCGTTTTTCACAGGTCACCACTAATAGTAGACATATTAAAATCCAATGGGCAGAGAGGCTGAAATCCACTATTAGTAGACACACAGAGGTCTACTATTAGTAGACACAGCACCTCGCTTGCGCTCGCGAGAGATACTAGCGCACTTCACTCTTGTGCACGATCAGTGCTCTGTTTTCAAAGGTCAATCGATTGATTTTACTTCGACTGGCTGCAACTTTATTGTATTTTGTTTCTGTGTTTTTTAGCCATTGTTTATGTCTGTTCCCGCGGTCTATCCGATATTGTTTCGATGACCGGTTGATGGTTTTTAACCAACTATATTACAGGTGCTCGAAAGAGGAGCAGTCGCCTCGACTCTTCTCCAAGTTCCACTGCGAGGTATAACTTGAAATTATTTAAGCGTTGTCATGAATATAGTTAATTAAGGTGTTCTGCTGGATCGACGACTGATACGGCCCGACGACAACAGAAATCAAGTGTGATCGCCAACTAATCAAGACCTCCGCCAGTAACTAATGTGAGGTTCCCCTATTTTAACCTACTTTTTGGCCCCTCTATTACCTCATTGTTAGAAATGTATTAGCGATCTAACCCCTCGTTTACACTTGTATCCCCGTTCTACTGTTGGCCTATTGAATTGTAGCTGTTTAGTCATAGTAACTCATCGCTGTTCATTGGAAAAGTTATTTAGGCATAGTATCCTCATTCTTCTATGCTAATTTGTTGTGCATTCTTAAGAGTTTGTTCTTACTGTTCGCCCTTATCTTGTTGTTCGAGCTATGTATGATAAACACTTTGAGTTATTTCGATTCGTCAGTGAAACACGTCAGAACAAGACCTGAGATCACTAATAGTACACACAATTCTCTACTAATAGTACACACAGTCCCTACCGCCCACTAATAGTAGACGCACTCTCTCCACTATTAGTTTACTAACATGTCCCCTAATAGTGGGAAGTATGTGTCTACTATTAATTAGTTGGCGTCTTGATTAGTTGGCGATCACACTTGATTTCTGTTGTCGTCGGGCCGTATCAGTCGTCGATCCAGCAGAACACCTTAATTAACTATATTCATGACAACGCTTAAATAATTTCAAGTTATACCTCGCAGTGGAACTTGGAGAAGAGTCGAGGCGACTGCTCCTCTTTCGAGCACCTGTAATATAGTTGGTTAAAAACCATCAACCGGTCATCGAAACAATATCGGATAGACCGCGGGAACAGACATGAACAATGGCTAAAAAACACAGAAACAAAATACAATAAAGTTGCAGCCAGACGAAGTAAAATCAATCGATTGACCTTTGAAAACAGAGCACTGATCGTGCACAAGAGTGAAGTGCGCTAGTATCTCTCGCGAGCGCAAGCGAGGTGCTGTGTCTACTAATAGTAGACCTCTGTGTGTCTACTAATAGTGGATTTCAGCCTCTCTGCCCATTGGATTTTAATATGTCTACTATTAGTGGTGACCTGTGAAAAACGCCTCCAAATTGTGTCTACTATTAGTAGAGCATTACCAGAGCCATTCGTTCATCCATTGCCTCTTCAGGCAACCTCTTCATGAGATAGTCAATCAAGGAGCACTTTATTCATTCGGAGTTCCAGAGGTTAGTTCTCCTCTCTCTTCATTCAATTATCCAATTATCTCTTCCAGTGTATCGTCTGTGGATATTCCTTCATTCTCTCACTCCTCACTCTCTTCATTCCTCTTCTTTCTCCTCTATCATTCTTCTCATCATCTCTTATCCTTCTCCTTCCTCTATCATCTCTATCCCTCTCCCTTTATCTCCTATCTCCAACTCGTCTTCTTTCACTCATTCATGCAGTACTTCTTCTATCTCCTCTTACTTCTCCTTCTCCCGTTTCTTCTCTTCTCATTTCATCCATCTATGGATCAATCTTCGCTCTATTAATATCTCAAGTAACTCAGTTTGCAATCTGCCTATCTTCTGTTCTCTCTTCCCCTAAGAGAGAACAATGACTTCCCCGTGTATAAATGTATTCAACAATTTCATTACCAATTCAATTCATCAATCAAGCAATATAATATTATTACAAAGTGAGATCAACTTGACAATCGAGTACAGTCCAGTCGATTCCCCCTATGAAAACGGAGCGCTCCGGGTAACCCCGGGTGACCCCCAGTGACCCCACGCCTCGTGCTCTTTCAATGATATTCAAAAAGTCGCCAATTTGTTTCTGTCGTGTTCAGCGTTCAATTCTGCATCGATTCATATAAAAACATAACACATTTTTTTATTTTAATTAATTAAGCTAATTTTTAAAAAAGTGGCGAATAAAACGATTCGTGCATTAAAGAGTACACTCCCGTTATTTATGCGCTGCCGCTGCATAAAGTTTTTGCTAACTAGCGTAGGTGTACTGTATGATGCACGAATCGTTTTATTCGCCACTTTTTTGAAAATTAATTTAATTAATTAAAATAAAAAAAATGTGTTATGTTTTTATATGAATCGATGCAGAATTGAACGCTTAACACGACAGAAACAAAATGGCGACTTTTTGAATATCATTGAAAGAGCACGAGGCGTGGGGTCACTGGGGGTCACCCGGGGTTACCCGGAGCGCTCCGTTTTCATAGGGGGAATCGCCAGGACTGTATTCGGGTTACAAAAGTAAATTACGAAATAATAAAGCAATAATAAGAAAAAGCATGCAACAGATATGTGAGAAGAGGGCAACGGGCGATTCATGGAGTAAATGAGAGAGAGAGAGGTAGAAATAAGGAATACGGTAGATACAGTAATCTACTCCTCATCACCAATCACATAATTGGGATGAACGACAAGAGAAGGATCTGCTCCTGTCTCTAATTCGATTAGAATCTTATCCTGAATGGAAGTTATTGATTACTGTAGACTAGAGTATTGATTGTACCTCATGGATGAGCCTCTTGATGACTCTCTCACAGATACTCTTCTGAGTATGATAATCTTCTTCTGAATCTAATTCACTCTCAATCATCTCAAGATACCACGAGACAAGAGAAGATTGAGCCACTCCATTGTAATCATCACCCAATTTATCCTCGTCCGCTCTGAATATTCATTCCATTCCCTCCCCTCTCTCCCTCCCTTCCTCTCTCACCTGCAGTGTCTAATGAGCATCTCCGATAGTTTCTTGTACAAATCGTACTTGATTCGCAGTTTCGAAGGATCAACCTCAAAGATGCCATATTCAAGAGTGAAGATTCAGAAAGATCCAAGGGAGATTCCAGCACACATTTCGAGGAACCCGGTACATTCCTTCATAATCAGCTCACCTTTGGATCTTGATCAGTTTCCATATTCTCTTCATTCTCCTTATTCTCCTCAACAACTTCATCATTATCGAAGCTATCATCCAGATCGATATCAGCCTGTTCCACTCTGAAATAGAGAAGACTCATTCTCTCTCTCTCTCTCTCTCTCTCTCTCTCTCTCTCTTCATATCCTCTAGTCATGCCTGTCTTCATTCACTTTATTTACTCTTCCATTCTCAACTCGTTTCACTCTCAATCCATTCCCAAAGTGCACCTACTGGATAGACCCCTCTCCCCCCTCCCATTTCCTTACCTCACAACAGACTTGGACAGCAACTTGGTCGCCTGTGTAATGTGTGCGACTGTCACCTGAATGATACTCCATTAGAGGGGAGGAGAGAGAAGAGAGAAGGACATACATGGGATGAGCAATGAAGTCGAGCGAGTGCCTCGGAGAGACGAATCAATGATTCCAATTGTCTGCAATCATCCCAGTTTGGACACAGACTAACGATTCAATTTGAAATATCCATCTCCTCTATAAATTGCCTGTCTCCTTTTACCTAACAGTAATTCTCCACGAGGATGAGAATGCATTGGCAGAATCATTCATTCTCATCTTCACATACGCACTCTTGAATGCATCTCCCGTATCTGGAGCCATCTACAATGGGAAGGAAGGAAGAGAGTGACTACTCCTCTCTCTCTCTCTCTCACCTTTGGTTTGAAACATTTGGCGAACATAATATACTTCTGAATGTCATCCTTCGTGTATTTCGTTGCTTTCGTTGTGTGAGAAGCGAGAGTACGATGATTCTCGAGAATACGACTGGCAATTGAATAATCGACTCCCTCAAGGGAAGAGAGGATTAGGGGAGGAGGATATCGTTCATTGTTACGTCCCATTTATATTTATTCATTCACTATCACTTCTAATTAAAATATGAATAAATCAATGGACCCAACAGACCTCATTGCATTCATCGATAAGAACGAAGAATAGATCGAATCTGCTCATAATAGGAGCAGTCATGGCTACATTCTGACGGAGAGGACGAGATCTAAAATGGATACTCATTCTCTCCCCTCCCCCCTCTCTCACCTATCATATCTTCCTCCGATTGGATTGGCTGCTGCCAGAATAGAAGCACGTGCATTGAGAGTAGCTTTCACTCCTGCCTGTAATTACCCTCTCATCTCAATCAATACTCCCTCCCTTCTACCGTACCTTTGTGATCGAGATTGTCTGCTGCTCCATTGCTTCGTGGATTGCTACCTTAACATTAATGATACTATAACAGTGATCGAATCAATCAATATCCTTCCCTCCCTACAGTATCCCTTCTCCTCACCTGATCGTGAACTGCCATCTTATCGAATTCATCGATACAGCACACTCCATTGTCTGCCAGCATGAGAGCTCCCGCTTCGATCACGAATTCGAATGATTCTTCGTCCTGAACGGAACAGGAGTACTGTATCGAGATCTCTTCGATCGATCGATACCTTGACAACAGCAGCAGTGAGACCAGCTGCAGAGGAAGCCTTTCCAGAAGTATAGATGGCACGGGGACAGAACTCCTCCACTGTCCTATAATCACAATAGATGAAAGGGAAGGGAAGGGAATGGACTCACTTGAGGAATTGACTCTTTGAAGTGGAAGGATCTCCAACTAGACATACATTGATATCTCCTCTTAGAGTTGTTCCTTCTGATTCACTTCTCTTCGCAACTCCTCCGAATAACATCAATAGAATACCCAATTTAATCTCTTCGTTTCCGAAGATATTCGGAAAGAGAGAATCAATCAGATTACGAGCAATCTCTTTGTCCTGCAAATTACTAGCTGTAATTAATTATATCTTCTCGTTCACATCATCCATCAACAATTTCATTATTACTGTTCCCTATTCACACAACATGTAGTATGATAATCATCGAATAAGTCCTCACTTCACTCATTTCCTTGAGAATCTTCTGTTCATCAGTAGTCATCTGCTTCCACAAATCGATATGGGAGATATCTTCGTGAGAGAAATCCTTTCCACCGAACTGAACATGCTTCATTATCATCGTGCTCTCAGAGATAAAAAGTCAATCAATGAATCTTACAGTAGCAGTGGAAGAAGAGATATGGCAAGCGAGGAAGGCGAGTCGATGATTGAGATCTCTCACTCCGAGTGATTTCAATCCAGTCAATCCCGCTCCTGCCTCCTGATTACCTCGTCCCGTCTTGTTGTTACTCTCAGCACGAACACCTATAAGGGATACGGTAGATGGAGAAGGTTATTAAGTAGAATAAAATGATGTTCATACCAGGAGTGGCCAATTGTGCGACATCAGGGATGACAATGAGTGATCCGACGAGATCACATCTATCTCCTGGTTGTACTCCTTCCACCATCTCTCCCCTCACTACAACATCGAAACAACGAGGAATCGCACCTCGAGGAAGCTCAGCTTGAGTCTCCTGTATTTAATTATATTATTGAGGAAGGAAAAACCGTCACGGGATATAATTAGAAACTATTAAGAAAACCGTACCTGGATGCGAATCTTTTGGAAATCAACAAACGAGGATTCATCAATGTTCAGATCAAAACGAGTTCTATTCGCACATTGAGCATTCGAACACTTCGTCGGCTGGAATAAAAATGAATAAGAACCACTCAAATAATTAGAGATATCGAAAATTTCCCTAGTTGTAATAGATACCTGGGTGTATTTGAATTCCTGTTCGACATTCTTAGTGACAACTCCACAGTCAGCACATGTGAATGTACCCAATGCAATCTCCGGATGGACAGAATGAGTACGAACGATCTAAGAAATGAAGAAGGATTAAAAGGGGAAGCACAAAGGAACTCTCATGTATTAATCAAAGCAATGAAGTCCAACCTGTCCAGCAATTCTGACAAGAGATCCAATTTTGGCAGAGGTGAGCTCACGAAGCTAAATAAATAAGTTGAGAAGAGATAAGAAGAATAAGATCTACCTTGTGTCTCTGGAGAATATTGAAGAACCCTACAAAGACGGGCTTCTTGTGAAGACGAAGTTTATCACTCGCATCTTCACAACTCTCGATGACGATCAATTGAAGAGCTTCACACATAAAGGGATACATCCTGTAATAGTTGAGAGATGGGATTGAATGAATAGATAATAAACTGACCGATAGAACTGTAGTTGAATGGATGAAGCGAGAGAGGCAGAATGGGAATTGACATGTTCCATATCGACATGAAGAGTATTCCTTTCTGGTTGAACGAGTTCAATTGCCTCCGTTAGATACACTGTCTCTCCTGCGTCATTCTTGAATCTGAAATTAGAGAGACATTTGTACTTCATTCTTCATTCGATATTCTCAATTAGAAAATGGAGAAGGAACCGAAACATGGCAGAAGAGAAACATGACAGAAACAAGAATGAACTGACTCTTTGATAAATCGAGTGAACTCAGCTTGCATTCTAATTCCATCGACATCTTCAACCCTCTGTACAGTCGATGATCCGCCGTCCATTTTAACCACTGGGATAATTATCAAATTAAATCAAGTGGGAAAGTATCTTGATCACAATCGTCAACGAATTCGTTAACGAAAAGGCGTGCACAAACATAAATAGGGACATAATACGATGTGCATTGAGTGGGTCCGTTGAGGATCGGCTTATCAAAGAACATTTTTAGAAACAATAGCGATCATAAAAACACAACGAACGTCAAGAAATGAAGCAAAAACAGCAGAAAGATGCAATGCGGTAAAATATGATTTTTTTCCCGCGCGAAATAGGGACATGCAAACCGGAAAATAAAAATTGAGAGCCGGGGAAAGGTCAGAGTTTGCAGCTTCGCCCAAACTTCGCCCAAAAGACGGCGTACGGATTGTCTACGGTTCTGGTCATATCTTCCGCATTTGCTTTCAAAAAATGATTTTATTGAGTTTAATATAAGTGAAGAGAAGAGCTAAAGCATGACAGTATATAATTGTTCAAAGAACACGTATACGATGTGCTCCTTGACTTTTGTTTGACAAGATCTCTGAGTCACCGACTCTGTAGATACTAGATACCGTAATCTTATAGAGAAATATTCTCAGTTCCAGTTCTTATAGCAATTTACATTTATCAAAAAAATATACAGCTGACTTCGAATAAGTAAGTGTTTTTGAACAATAATAATAGAAGGTGCTAGCTAAAGTGAGATCTCATGATGAGAAGAGATAATTCGATAATCGAGATGAAGAGATTAGGCCTGCTTGAAGAGGGGCTGAAATACAGATGATAAAATTGCAATCATTTCACCCATCTACCGCATCCCCTTATCAACTTACGGCGCCTCCTCCACTATTGATTTGTACAAATCCAGCAGATGCGGGGTTGGCATGGCCTTCACTAGCTCGATAGATCGGCTGCAAACAAGGGTTTCATCATTCAAACAATCATGAACTAACCGCTCCAGATGAATTAACTTGAGTGAATCCATGATGTCCCTTTCCCTTTCCTCCTCCTCCTCCACTAGATTTGCCACATCCACCACCACCAGACTTTCCGCATCCTCCTTCTCCTCCTCCCTTATCTACATCCACCTCCACCTCCTCCTCCTTTGCCCATGATTATCGAGTAGTTGCCGAATATGGTAGACAGGCGAACTAGAAATAGAATCTGTCCCACCTTTTTTTATAGGAGATCGCATGCTTACGAAATCGAACGAGAAAAGAGAATCAGGAGGAACAGATGACCAAAGGAGAAAAAGACTGAAGAATTGTGAGAGGTAGAAGATGGAAAGAGTCTTCTCTCCTCCCATTTCTATTCTGAAGAGAGGAAAGAAGGAAAGAAAACAACTTTGGATGCAGTCAACATGTTGATCATTCCTGCAAGGAAAGATAGAATGAGAACGGATGGACGGAAAGAAGAAGAAGGGAGGGAAGAAGGAAGGAGGATGAAGAAGGAAGGAGGGAGAGTTGAGGAAAGGTTCGAATACCATGCAGATTGTGACCCATTATGTAGATAGTAGGTTCAAAACTGTTATCACTCTCTTAAACTCCACCATTTCGCAATTATCAGATATTTGTTGATTAGATACCCAATTCTTACTGGACTTCCAACGTATGTGTTTATAACGGAATTGTTCTTATCTTCTGTTTCCAGATGTATAACATATTATGTGAAAGAGAAAAGTCGAAACCCGAATGTTTGTTATTATGCAACTCGAAATAACAAGTGTGTGCAATGAGACAAAGGGAGATGACACGGGATGAATATTAAGTAGAAAGATAAAAGTGAATAATAAATATGTCTAATCGATATCCTATTCGTGATTGTTCGTTCAACGAGGAAGATCATGAATAGTGTATTCCTTATGGAATATTTCTTGATATGAAGGAGGAGCTCCTTCAGGTCGGCCATTTACTTGAAGAGTAAAGAGAGAATAAGGAGGAGGAACAAGAGGAAGATGATGAGATGGAATTGAAGAGACACTGAAATAATACTATCCATCGTGTACTCTACGCTCTTCATCGACCGGATATGACCCCTTACTGCCCCTAGAATCTTCCCTCTATTTCAACGACTGACTCTATCTATTCCTTATCTTAATCTTTCGTTTGATCGACCGACCAGACAAAAGGGAAACCCCGCACGTACATTTTATGTCAACGAATCGATAAATTTGAATTTAATTCTCCTTACCTTTTCCTTAGAGCGGAGAAAGTTCGAAAATGAATGAAGGTGACGAAGTTCCCAGTAAGGAAAAGAAATGACCAGAGAAAGAGACAACCAACGTTGAAATCTGAAAGCGATACAGTGATCAACTATCTAGCTCAATCGAAATTCATAAAAGAATTGTAATTATTTGGAATATCGATTCCTCACCTATTCCGACAGTATCCCACCAATCCTGATACGGCCTGAATTGCATATGATAATCAATTGTATCTTTCGCATTTTGTATCCTATTCTATTCCATTTCATCAGCATAAAGGATAGAAAGTTTTTGCACGCCTTCATGATAAGAAGGATGAAATGCACAATATATTCACACGGTCGATCAATCTTTTGCACCTCCCATAAATCAGTCGTCTTAGATAATGATTAAAACGCAGTCTCCATAAGAACGTCGGGATCCGGAGGGGAAGTGGCACAGTAGCTCAAAGTGGTCCCTGGGGGTTCATACTTGGGGGTTAGACTCCCTAGGGGTGGGATACACTTCAGCCAAAAAATTGACCCCAAAAATTGATCTTTGATCAATGATCTCGGAAAATTTCATCTTCATTTTAACACCTCATGTTATATACCATTCGATAGAGCATCAAAAGTTATGTAAGAAACTCGATTTTCGTTATCCTAGCTTTTTCCGTTTTCGAAAAAATCGATAAAATGACGAATTTTCAAGTTTTTATTTTTTTCAAAATTATTTTCGCAATGTTCCAATGATTGCTACCCCCTGGAAATAAGATATTATATGTAATCTTATGCAAGGATTCCAAAAAAGTTAAATTTGAAAGTCTATGACATGCCCGGACATCACTTTTTCACGAAAAACTAGCACGCAATTGAATGCAATTGTCGACGCTGGTTCGAATCCGCCTGCCAACATCAATCTTTTGCCAACTTTTATTTCGGCCCAAATGACGTTTTTTTCGACATAATCTCACCTTTGATATGTTTGTGTGTTGTTTTAACAATCTTTTGACACTTTACGGCCTATTTCGTGGTCAAACCTCATTTCGATTTTTTGTGAAAATATGAGGTTTGGGGTCATGCCGAAATTGGCTAAAATATCCTTCCTGAAGGTATCAGTATGCATAATTTGACACCCTTACCAACCCTAACCTATAATATTTCGGTTCTGATATTCATTTTTGCATGACCCTAAACCTCATATTTTGTCGAAATGAGGTTTGACCACGAAATAGGCCGTAAAGTGTCAAAAGATTGTTAAAACAACACACAAACATATCAAAGGTAAGATTATGTTGAAAAAAACGTCATTTGGGCCGAAATAAAAGTTGGCAAAAGATTGATGTTGGCAGGCGGATTCGAACCAGTGTCGACAATTGCATTCAATTGCGTGCTAGTTTTTCGTGAAAAAGTGATGTCCGGGCATGTCGTAGACTTTCAAATTTAACTTTTTGGAATCCTTGCATAAGATTACATATAGTATCTTATTTCCAGGGGGTAGCAATCATTGGAACATTGCGAAAATAATTTTTGAAAAAAAATAAAAACTTGAAAATTCGTCATTTTATCGATTTTTTCGAAAACGGAAAAGCTAGGATAACGAAAATCGAGATTCTTACATAACTTTTGATGCTCTATTGAATGGTATATAACATGAGGGGTTAAAATGAAGATGAAATTTTCCGAGATCAAAGATCAAAGATCAACTTTTGGGGTCAAATTTTTGGCTGAAGTGTACCCCACCCCTAGGGAGTCTAACCCCCAAGTATGAACCCCCAGGGACCACTTTGAGCTACTGTACCACCCCCTCCGACGTTCTTACGCAGACATCGTTTTAAACTGACTGGTAATGACTAAGAATGGTCTCCTGTCCATTCAATTCCATTATCGCACACATCATTATTGTTATTGAGAGGATTTGCATCAATACCTTAATTCATTCAGTCAATCATTCGATTCTTCTCATTTTCTGTTAGTCGTACAATTACAAATTGAATAAGGATGATTCGTTGTTTCACTTGCACTCCGACCCCCCCCCCCTTTCCCCTCCCTCTCTCCCCCCTTTCCCCTCTCTTTCGCTCTTCTGATACTCTCTTATCACTCAGATCACTGACCATTTCGGGTCTTTCTCTGTTACTCAATAGGGGAATCCCCGATTTATTGAAGAGATAAGAAGGGTTAAGTAGATAGGAACATTTTTCGTGGAAGATCATTCTGATCAGTCACTCTTTTGTTTATTTCTTGAATGTAAATGATAAGAAGAAATGTAAGCTAACCGATGCGAATAGTTGGGGAACGTATAACCATGGTTTCTTCAATTCAATTGATGGGAAGACAAGAGAACTGACAAATGCATTGAAGAGAAGGAATGAAGACTGGAATGGATAAGATTGACGTCTATTCGAATGAAGGAATGAAGGATTGACTTACGACGACGATTGATTGAATGAGAGGTCGATCGAGTACAAGAGGAAGGAGAAGACCAATTGATGTGACGATTGAGAGAATTGCAAATACTCGAGAAAGCATCTGAATGACTTGGGATGAATGAATGAACGAACAAGGAGCTTTATGTTGATAGAAAGACGATTAGGTTACAATAATCAAACAATTTCAAATGACCGATTGATTCCGACTAAATGGGCCTTATCTATACAAAAGAAAGAACACGAAATAGTCGATTACTAGAGAAATGGAATGGATTCCATCAGTGTGCAATTCTTCTTCTCTTCCTAGTTTATATCTTATGATTGGGTGATAATCAACTCGAGATCTCATGCAAACAATTTCACGTGAGATCAAGTCATGTTCATAAAAGGGAAGACTTCCTTTGTAAACACCTCCTCTTCCTTTTTGACTATTGATAACTAGGATCAGATCACCGCTGCTTCAACTATTGTATAGAAGCTGGAGTGGGGTTTCTTTCAAAGTAAAGTATAAGCTAAATCCAAACATGACTGCATCATTCGACTCGGGTATAGTAAAGTATCCATACCAGGACAGTAGTTCCTCTTCTTTGTATGGTCATCGTAGGAGAGGAGGGAGGGGGGGGGGGAGGGGAGAGGAGAAGAGAGGAGGGGAGGTGGTTGAGTATGAAGTGAATGGTATCTCCTTATCCTCTTCACTTCATAGTAGGCGTGACCCTTCCATTCCCTTCATCTCCATCTATTCCATTTCGTTGACACTTCATCCTTCTTTCCATTTGAGTTCTCTGATCGCTGTCTATCGATGACGATTGTAGTCAATCGTTATCACACTGATCCAAGCCCCTTCCTTATCCCTTCCCTTTCCCTCCCCCCCTCTCTCTCCGCCCTTCTCTCTCTTCCTTCTGTCTAACCAATCCACAGTAAGAGATAGTTGCCCATTCGAAAAATATATCAATCATTCCAATAAACACTTTATTATTAATTCTTATCTCTTCTATCATTTCTTTTCTTTCTATCTTTCCCCCAATCATCTTCAATTCCACTTGCGAAGGACACGTAAGAATGAGGATCTTCCGATGATTTCCCTGGATGGAATTATAATCATTGTGCAGAATAATTAACTTACTTATGTGTTCTTCATCACACACATCAATCTTTTTCATATCGAAAGTTTGTTTTCCACGAATAGATTTCTTACTCCAATCGACGACGAATTCATTCTCACAAAGAGGCTGTAATTCATTATTACATAGATGGATAATCAAAGAGTAATCTCACATTATCATCACACTTTGGTTGAATCTTCATAATCCATTCAGCTCCATCAGATTCTTTCTCTTCAGCATGGAGATAAAATTGAGAGATAGGACCGCACACTTCATTGAGGGAAGGATCGAATAATCTCTCAAATCAATTATTTATTCTATTCCATTTATCATCTAGTATAACTTTATCTTCTTTCCGTACAATAATATCCACTTCATCAAGCTCATCTTTCATTATTAAATCCTTCTCAATTAATCTGATCTGAAGGCTGATTGATTAGAGAATGAAGAGAACGGTATTTGTTTTACTTTTCCTCCGATTGGTTTTCCATTGCAGAAAAGTTGACCTCGAATGGTCAATTCAGAAGTTGATCCTGCTGAAATAAAAATGGGAATTAGTCAGAGGAGTTCAAAAAGTGAAGGAAGATAGTAAACGGACAGATTCCCTGGATTATATTTCCGATTAACCCGAAGGCAGAAAGGAAAGGAAGAAGAAGGATGGGAATGAAGACAACCTTCATTTTTGATGGAGAATATTCATCTCACTCTGCTTTTATCCATCATCTATAATCATATAATATAATATCATCTTACATTTATTCCATGTTCTTCAATATCATCTAGTGATAACAACATTTCCATCCTGTATCCGTCTCAATTTTCGGCGATAATTCAACTCCACCTACGAACTTTTCAGAATGAACCAAATAAGTCTTGTGGAATAAATTTAAATTGAGTGTAAATAAGAATATAAAAGAGGGTCTTTTCGATCATTCTCCATAACCATGAAGATATTCTTCGTTATTCTCCTCATTTCTTCCCTCGTCTTTTCTGGTTCTTTCCCTTTTCTTTCTTCATTTTGAGATCCTTCATTTAGCCACGACGATTATTAAAATGAAGGGATCGGTCTATTGTGGGAAAGATCCCATCAGGGCTAAGATTCAAGTGATGGATAAGGAAATCGTCGTCGATGACGTCGTAGCTTCGTTCACTACCAACGTAGATCCGGATAATGTGGTCAATAAAACAATCCTTCTGATCATCATTCCATATTTCAGAAGATTCATTCCTCTCCGTTGTGTATGGAACCTTCTCGTTTCGATATTGAGGCAACTCATAGTGAATTTAGCGGAGGAGATTACTACATGACTATCACTCCCAAGTGTAAAACCTATGTGAGAACAAGATTCCAATGATGAATCAATAATGTAATTCGTTCAGAGATATTGTGATGAAGTGTTCACAATTGATTGGCAGTCAGTGGAAGGAGGATCTTCTGGAGATTTAGCCACTGGAGAATATAGAAAGAAACTATTTGGTATTGATGTGTGCAGTAATGAACATAGAGGTTATTCACTTTCAAACTCGTTGATTAATTAATAACATTGAAGAAAAGGCAAAGAACGATCCGATTGGATATGAGAAATGGCTTCTCTCTCAACGTCTTCGTTCCTCTTCTACTCCTTCCCCTAAAGTCGTTCCCGGTTCTTCCCCTCTCCATAAGAAAGTTATCCCTGGAAGATAGAGATAAACTGTAATTTATACGATACATTGATTACACAGTAAACTACAGAGATGGAAGATAAGAATGAATAAGGGAATCGAATCGAGAGAATTGAGTTGAATTGAATTGTTAGTCTTCATCAACAGATTTCTTCTTGTTCTGTTGTGCTTCTTTGATTGAAGAGAATGGACCGGAAGCCTTTCCACTATCGGATCCCACTGAATCTGCAATCGAGAAATAACAATAAGAGGCGGTGTCAACCCATCTGAGGGTTATTTATTCCCTCCCCTTTAAAACTACAGAAATTGGAAATTTTAATGTAGAAAGAAGAAGTCAAAACACGAAAGATGAATATTGTGAGATTAAATTCCCATTCTCACTTCTTTTCTCTCACCTTTCTTTCCCGTGTGAGCGAGAGATTTGTTCTTCTTTCCATTCATTGTACTGTCCTTCGATATCTCCACTGAAAGAAGGAATTGAAGAGAGGAAGAGGAGGTATGGACTAACCTATATTGCATACAACAGAAGCAGCTCCGAATAGTGACATCGTCTAAAGGAATCGATTATAGCGGAAAGGAGAGAGGGAACAAACCAAGTCATTCGACTTATCCACGGAATTACTACGCTTACTCATTTTCTCTTTCTGCAAATATAAATTTCTTATTATTAGATGTTCAAGAATAGTAAATACATCAGTATTGGAAGAAATGTTTAGAGATTGTGTTGACTTCTTTTCTCCTTTCTTGAAGGAATTGCGTAACTTCTAAATGGATAAATCAATACGATCTAGAGGGAAAACGGTACCTCTACCGTAGTCGGTCGACTTGCACCGTCACCGTACTCTAAAAGGAAAGAATTAATTATTGATAGACTAAGAGGGATACAAATAGACAGGACACACTACGGTATACTTACTCGTGAGAGATTTGTCACGGATTGACTGAAATGTTAGAATTGAGAAGAGAGAAAGAGAGAAGAAGGAGAGGAGAGGTGGAAGAGGAGGAGGGAGGAGAAGTAAGAGAACCTATTCCCGATTAATATGATAACTTCCGATAAATTGGAATTGTAATTTGTTTGAAGGAAAGGCGGAGAAGGGGAAGAGTGACAAGAGAGAGAGAGGGAGGGAGGGAGTGGGGGGGGGGGGACTCTGCAGGGGTGAGAGTCGAAATGAGAAGTGAGGAAATGGATCATAAAGGAGTAGAAAAGAACTAATCATTGAGATGAAAACTAAAAAGAAACTCACGACTTTGTCCATTTTATCACTCAATTTCTCGTCCAAACTATCAAAATTTATTCCTCCTGAATATTATTTGTCTTCTTGAGTAAGAGATAGATGAGAAATACCTTTACCACCATTTTTCTTCTTTTGATCATCCGAGAACATGGAAATTGATGAATCTGAATATAATATTGAGAGAATGATGAACTGAATCTAAATGAATGGAGAAAAACAAGAAATGTAGTCGATTGGATGAAGAAGGTGGAGAGAATGGGATAAATTGCGAAGGTGGAGAAACGAGTGAAGAAATCGATCACAATAAGTGGACAGATAAAATCTGAATACAAATGTTTTCCGTGTGGTACAAAGAGACTTGATGTGAGTATCTATTAGTTCTCACGTATTCTACCGAACAATCTATCGAATGAGATACACAACGAATGACTTTTACACAAGAGAAAGAAGGAAATAAAGAGAGAAAGGAAAGAGATTTTTACCGTCTTTATCAAAGGTCTGTTTTCCCCTCTTTCTTATGAAGTCGTGATCGATTTCTTGAAAGAGAAATAGTGAAAAATTCAGCTGTCCGAGAGGAAAGAGTGGGTGAGATTGAAAGATATTCTATAGGGCAACTCAGAAAGGAATTAATTAATCATATGAGATTATCATAGTTACTTAAGAGAAACAATAATGATAATAGAAATGAGAGTGACATTCATTATCTCAACATTCACAATTTCTCGATCTCAACTAGGAATAAACAATAAAAGGGAAACGAAGAAAGAGGCAGTGAGAAGGAAAGATAGTGGATAAGGAATGGGTTAGTCAATCGCTATTCCTTCTTTCTGTTGCATGACAACGAATATCCATTGAAAGACAGAGAGACATGGAATACATTCTAGAGAAATGAGAATGGTTCCAGAGAGGGTGCACAATAATTATCCTCTTTTGTAAAAGATAACATCATTAGCACTATTTATTCTGGGAGTCGGGAAAATACGACAGGGTTATACAATATTTCGATTTTCTGAAAATGTTTCTTTTGTCTTAAGGAGAAGTCATAATATAAATAATACGACTCTTCATTCCGCAACGTTTTCTCTTTTTCACTGACGGCTGATACAGGATCTTGTGTCTACATTTACTTCTCTAAATAATTCAACATTTATTGCTTAATCACATTCCGGCGTTCTCCATAACTTCCTTCATCTTCTCTCTACATCAATGACCTCTTCGTTTCTATTCCATTGTCTCTGATCTCCTTCCTTTTCTCTCATCAGTTATCCTCATATTTTGTGGTGATTCGTTAGCTGTGATATTTTCACCTCTCTTCTCAAACTCTTCAACATATCACTCAACATCTCTCATCCTCATTGGTCACTCATTATCCATTGATACTTATCATATCTTATTCTTCACTATATATTCTAATTAATTGGTGTATTAAATTTAAATTTAAGAATCGTTGTAATAATAAAGAGTGAGTCATAGAGATGGGACCTCATTCTCCATTAATCTTCTCTTCTTATGCAATACAATTGAGAGTACACATGAAGAAATGAATCAGTCTCCTCATCATTTCAGAATTCCCAGAGTGGGAAAATAAAGTGGGCGAACTGACAACTTCGAAATATCGAAGAAATTTGAGGACAGATGAACTACAAGCTTGTTTAGGTTCCATTGTGATGAGAGGGATACAAATTTGAATGGTTGGAATTGAGTTGTGAGGTGTGACCTCCCTGTCTCGATATAAGACTGACAATTGATTGACGGACTTCTCACCTTTTCCTCCCGTACAGTCCCCTTCCCCCTCCTCCCTCCCTCCCCTTCCTTCGTTCTCTTCCGAAAGAGAAGATGGATCGTCCCCCCCCCCCTCTCAGTCACAGTTACAACGGGAAGAAGAGGGAGAGGTCGAGACTTCTCCCTTTGGAGGACGGGAGGAGGGAGAGGGGGAGTAACAGGTGTATCAGTCTCATCTCTTATCTTCTTCTTCTCTTTCCGTATCCTCATGGAACCCATGTGTACGTACTCCCCTTCGACAGTCTTCTCTCCTTTTCATCACATCTCCACATCTGGTCTTCTTCCTTCTTCTTCTCTTTCTTCCAGAGGGAACTTACAATCTCAATGAAGATGGGAACTCCGTCCTTCCTCTCTCTCATCATATTCTATTTCATTGATTGACACATGTTTCTGCTCCTCAACGAGTGTTCAACGAGGGAAGGAGAATGTTTCCACTCCCCTCTCTCCCCACCTCCTTCCTTCTCTCTCGTCGATTACTCCAATCACCATCCTCATTTCGAGTCTCATCTTCCTTCTTCAATCTATTCATTCGTAGTCTTCCATGCTTTCCATTCCGACTCCCTTTGATTGGATAGATCGATAGCGTTGATCTATTGCGTTCTCTCTAGTAGCTTCGTATTTTGAATGGCAGTTGATCAGATGGGTCATTTGTTAGGATAGAATGGATAGAGGGAAAGGGAAGGATGGGCATTGATAAAGTGTCTCATTCATCCTCTTGGATAAACCTTCCTTCCTTCGTTTATCAATCGGCTTTCCCATTCATCTTCCCCAATAGTTTACTGTATTCCAAATGGTATCTAATCAAGACTCATTCTCCTATCAAATCCCTCCCATCCCCTCTCCCTTCCTTCTCTCGACCTCATTGTCCATTCGATATCATACCCTCTTCTCTCTCAATCACTTCAATGAGTCCTCCTCTATCCATGATCACTTCTCCTCCTTCTTCTCTCTCACTCATTCCTTCAATCTCTTCTCTCCATTAGTAGGCGTGGTCACAGTGAGGGACTCATCTCTCACTTCTCCCTTCTTCTCTATAGACCCCCACTACTCATATTTCAGCCCCCCCCCCCTATATTCACACGTCTATAGTATCCCTTCGAGCACTCTTCTCACCTACTACCGTATCCATCTCTATTTGCATTTCGTTCGTATTACTGTACATCATTGATCGGTATACAGTATATCTTCAATTGTAGATAATGTCTCCTCCCCCGTCCCCAAACGGGAAAACTTCTACTCGAAATAGTCATGCAAGAGGAATTATTCTCCTTCTCGGATTAATACTTCTTGCTTTTTTAATTGGAGGATTGGTATTCTATCAACTTTATCCATTCGAAGCAGAAGAGACTACGAATAAAGATGATGATTCTTATTCCCTTCCTCTCAATAACTCCCAACGTACGTTGACTCTATAGTTCTATGATAATCGATATCTCTACAGCTCACTTCGATCCTACAGTACTCGTTCCAATCGTTGGAAGACCCAATCAAATGGAAACGGTTGCGTCTGAAAGAGCAACGACTCCCACAACGACAGTCACGACTACGGTAGGATACCAATCGATTACTGTAATCTATCGATCCACTCAGGCATCAATGACAGCTCGAACGACAACGATAACTTTCCCTGAAGAAGGACATGCAGAAGTTGTGATTGAAGAGGAAGAAGAGGTAGGGGAAAGATCAAAGATCAATGAGGGGGAAGATTCCATTTAGGATGAATCGAAAGAGGAAGAGGAGACAGACCAACCAACAGAAGAGATTATCGTTGACGATAGAGAAAATCAATCTGAATCTGAAGATGAAGTCAATCAATGTGCTGCTCTTCCCATTGAGAGAACTAGCTGTGGACATGTTCAGAGGTAGGTCACTCCCTCCCCCCCCCCCTCCATCCTCCTTCTCTCCCATCGTACTCCTCTCATGTGGTTGATCATCCTTCCGATTCATGCTTCCATATGTCCGTCTTTCCCCCTTCTCCGTCGATTAGTTAATCGTCCCGATCTCACACAAGTCATTTCGAGTGTTCTCGTGGTGTAATCAGATGGTGCAGTGAGTGAGCCAGAGACGACGATGAATGATGGATGAATTACATATGTGATCGATTAACGAGTTCATTCAGGGAGGAGTGAGGGAGGAATGAGAGGGGGAGGGAGGGAGTGATAGAGGGAGTTGTTGGAAACACTCACGATGCTCTCACTCTGTCATTATTCTCATGTGTAGAAAGAATGAGAGTGGAATGAGGGAAGGGAAGGAGGAAGGGGGGAGGGGAGAAGGGAGTTTTGGAATGAAGGCTAAGACTGAGCAGTCTGTGTAAACTTACAATGAAGAATTAGTAGAATGGTGAATTAGTAGTGGATAGATCAATTCTCTCATTGCAGACTTCCTATTCCTGTTTCTTCCACTCCTCTTTCTCTTCTTCATTATTCACTCAATCTCACTACATCATACGTTGGACATTTCATTGGAGATACAGAGATATTCATTAGACCGAAAGCACAGACTAATCAGGTACAATATCCATCGAGATACAGTATACACTTATCGATTGCCATTCAGATAATTCTTGGGGCGACTCGTAATCTTCGCTCTCTCGACTCCGTAACAGTCTTGGATTGCACGTCTGGTCAGTGACTCTTCTTCCCCCCCCCCTCTCTCTCTCGCTCTCCCCCTCCCAACCTCTGCCGCTCTCCTTCCTCCTCCTCCTCTCTGAGAGGGAAGAGAAGCTAGGGTTACAGCTGTTCTTATTGCTATCTCTCCACCAGACGGATAGAACTTGTGGAGTGGAATAGATAGAGAGAGGGGAGGGGTTAGTCATCAGTGACCCTGCTGGGAACTCCACATTGGGCTTCATTCCAACATGTCGGTTATGGGGAATGCGTTGTGGAGAGTGAAATGAACTTAGATTCATCGTAGAAGATGCATACATATAGGTTTTCATAAAGCGATAAATAGTTTGCTAGGCTACGACAAAAAGTGATTGAAGAATGAAGATGATCAAAGATCAGTGCAGAAAAATTGGGGGATAGTGAAGAAGTGTCTAGATTCTTGGTTGAAGGAAGGGGAAATTCCAACTGTTGGAAGTCATCAAAAAAGAGTCGATTTCTTCACACTAAGTCTGCAATCACTTGTGGAATGCTTCTAGTGAAGAGATTGAATAGAAGGAGGAGGAGAAGGACTGACAAAGGGAATATTCCGATTGGAAGGAGTTATGAGGGGTGCAGTTTATGGATGGTTATAGCAACGAATTGATGGGATGGGAGAACAGTTGGTCACTCAATGGAATTGAAGAAGAACCATTACAGGAGAAGCAATCTGCTCATCTGTTCAACACGATCCATCTCAAGAAGTATGAATAATCATTCCATATCGAGAATTGATCATTGATCTCTCAGGTTCTGTCTATCTCCCTCTCTACTCCTTCCTCTTCTCTTCTTCGAGTAATCATTAATCAATATCATTCCATCTCGGCATTTTCTCTCTACAGGTACACACATAGATCCTTCTCAATTCCTTCTCTCATCATTCCAATTCTTCTCCCTTTTCAGTCAAGTTCCAGCAGCCTTCAATCGTCAACTTCCCTCTGTAGTTGGAACTCATTTCCAAGCCGATGCGGATGCGAAACAAGTTAGCCTTCGATCGATTCCCTTTCCTCTACCGTACTCTTTTAGCTCTTCCCTACCGTACTTGGATCGGGAATTCGTTCTCCTCTTTCACTTTGTCTATTCCACGATGAATCAGATTCTGTTTCATCATTAACTCCCTCTGAGGGTTCGATTAGATATCGAAGAGATGCTCCTGAAGGAAAGAAAACAACTTGTTTCGAGAAGACTAAGCCAATTCAACAGAGAGATTTCGCATTCCTTGCACATTACAAGGTGATTGAGTACCGTAGTTCAATGGGTCAGACTCTTCATTCTCAGACGGAATCTCTCTTCTTTAATCGAACTTCATCTTCAATGCCTGAATTGGATGTTGTCTTCTCATTCACTCAAGGATTTTCTCCATCTCATCACGAATGGATTCATGAAGAGACACAAAAGGTACGGTAGATAGAGATGACTACGGTAGATAGAGATGACTACGGTAGATAGAGATGACTACGGTAGATAGAGATGACTACGGTAGATAGAGATGACTACGGTATCCATTCGATAATTGAGGTTATCTCTGCTGTATCTGAATGGACTTCCTTCGGATTTCCTCTTAATCGTCTAACTCTAATCGATGCTCCAATTCCCGTCTCTCATCCCGTTTCTCCTCTTGGATTCGTTGTTCTCAAGGTATTTATTGATTTTTCTCTGGATATACAGTAATCCCTTCTCTTCCAGTCGGGAAGTCTTCTCGGAAATCCCAAAGTGGCAATGATGAGAAATTCATTGATGAGACAAGTGATCAGTCAATGGATTGGAGGAGTTGTGTCGAGTGATTCGTGTGTTGAAGTGAGTGAGGGAGAGAGGGAGGGGGGACCCACTCCGGAAAGGACATTGACCTCACTCTCAATATTGCTAATGAACTCATCGAGTAGTCTGTTATGGAGAAGTGCCGTCAAAGGAATGGATTTACAAGAGGAGGGAAAGGGATACCGACAGGGAGAAGGAAGGGAGGGAGAGGGGGAATTGAGTCATACCTGGAACAGATGTGAGATTGAATGGATGAATTGTAGGATGCACTGGTGACTTATCTTCAATGGACAATCAATGATGAAATCGTGTTTATTCCCAGTCAACCAAACACTACGGAGAAGGTACTCATAGTTCAATGATTGAGATAGACTTGATTCATTATCTTTAGATTCGTGATACCCGTCCATCTTCTCTCGTCTCTAAACCAAAACGAGGTCGTATTTCCCTCTCTTCCTCATCTCCTTGTCCTGATAGACTTCCTTCTATCTTCCATTCTATCGATCGAATCTATGGAGAAGGAACTATCCAAAGAGTAGTCAAGAATATCTTCATTCATCATTCATTCTCTCATATTCCCCTCTCCCAATTGGCATCTATTGTATCTGATGTCACTGGAGATGAAACTGCAGGTGAGAGATGAAAGGGAGAGATCAAAGATCAATGACTCCTTTAGGTGTTTATCTCCGTGATTGGTTCACTGTATCATCTCGTCCTCTTTTCCTCGCAAGAAAGACTCGTGAAGGAATGAATCTCACTCAAGTTGCAGCTCCGAATAAGGAGGTTAACACATTTCTTCCCTTCTTCATCTTCAATTATTCCCTTTCAGGTGAATTTGTGGCGTCTTCCTCTTGAAATGGAAGGAACTGTAATGGAAGTGAAACCAGAATTGAATCAGGTGATTCCTTCCTTCTCTTCATTCTCTCTTCATTCTTCTCTCTTCAGTTCCTTCCTCTTTCATCTCCTCCAATCGATTGTCTCGTTATCGATCCGAGAAGAAAGAGCACGGCTATGATTGCATACGATGTAAGAGACTACCTCATACAGTTGACAATCGTTATTCATTCCTTCAGGTGTCAACATATCAATGTCTAATCCGTTGTTCTTTCTCTTCTCGTTGTTCACTTTCTCCCACTGAACTCGATTCGATCTTTGCTGATCTTGGAGTTTTCTTCACTTCTAATCTACTTCCTGTTGATAAGAAGGAACTATCCAATTGGAAGTGAGTCCATTCTTTTTCCCTCATATTCATTCCCTTCTTCAGATCAGTATTAACATCTCTTCAATCTCGTTCATCTCTTCAAGGGGAATCAAAGTGTTGTCTTGATCATTCCCTTCGTACACCTCCTTCAAGAGATTGTGCATGGACTGTCAATGATATATGCAAGAAGATCGATCTTAGTTCTTCCATTCTTAGCTCTGCTTAAGTGATCCCTTCCCTTCCCTCTTTCATTATCCCGGTCCAGTGTCACTATCACACTTAATCCATCTACTCTTTTCATTGTATATTTCGTCACGTTGTTTTCATTGTCTCATCTTCAAACCGCTGCCACAACTCCTTGCCAGTGCTAATAGTGCACAAATTACGAATTATTTCGTATATTCTTTATATTTCAGTCGTTATTTATTAGCTGTTGCAGAATCACCCATGTAAGGATTCTGACATCGAGATTGCAATTATCATTACCTCAAATCTCTCTTATTGAGGCCTTTCTCACTTCATTACGGTTCAACTCATTCACAATTTACTTTAGTCTTCTTTCATCTTGTATGTATAAAATTTGATGAATTCTTTATTTCACCAAACAACTTATCATTTGAAGGTGTATTGAACAAAAGAGGAACCCAGGAATTTTCTTGCGAATTTCCGTATTTCATCGAAATTGGAATGGAGTGGATAATTTTGTTTAGAGGAGTGAGAGACGCGAGGGGCCAATTAGTGAGTCCGCTAATCAAGTTTAGTCTACTAGAACCAAGTTCAATAAGGAAAAGAGAGACTCTCGAATTGAATAGAAGACAACTCCTACGATTCTCTCTTGGTATCTACTTTTTACGTCATTCATTTCCTTAATCTATTCCCATCAACTGAATAGAACTGACATAAAAAGGATAAATAAACTGGAAGATTCTACGCCCAATCAAGATAGCATTTCAATTTCCTTTTCAGATGGACTTTCTACAAAAAAAAACGGCAAAAATGAATACATTCTCTCCAATTTCTCCTTTTTGTTTTACTTTGTCTGATTGAAAAATTGAATTTTAGTGCATGGCTAAAAATTGTTGTTCTAAAATTCTTCCAATAGTTTAATTCTATATTGTCCCTTTGTACCCTGTATTTTGTGTGTGTTGTTGAAGTAACTGAAAGAACTGAGAGTATATCCTATGAAGAAGCCAAGATGATTATTTCCCCATGGATAATCTCTCTTTAGATGAGCTCTTCTCCGATATTTTCCCATTCTCTCTTTCCATTACATTAAATCCTCTCGACTCATTACCGTATTCTCTTATCTCTCTTCATCCCTTTTAAATCCACAATGACGAAGTGGAAAGAAACGATGACATTTTCATTACTAATTACGATTCGACAGCTTCTTTTTCTTCATTCAAAATAACAACATAAAGGAAGTCACGAAAATTAGAATTCAGCCTTCGATTAGATTTTGATGTAGACGACGTGTTTGAAAGTAAGTTAGACACCACTAATCAAATCTCATCCTTCTTTGGAACTTTTGCTTTACTTCCTCAATCATTTGTGATGGGAATGAATAGAGTAGAGTATCACCATCTCAAATGGACCAAACACGGATGAATTCGTTCCTCTAAATTATTCAAACTCAATTTTATGGATTCCACGAAAAAGAAATTCCTTCTCTCAGTGCGTCAATGTGATAAATGAGAAATTCTGATGGTGGAAACACTTCCCCATCACAGAGTGACTCCCTTCTTCATGACAAGGAGATGAAGAATCATATCTGTCTTTGGTCTTGATAAACTAGTGAGATCATCTCTCAGAATATCCATCATTCCATCCACCCTCCAAGAGGTCATTAGATGAAATCATCCAATCTTCTGGGAAGAACCAGAATGGGAGACTTTCCTAGGAGTTAGGGTAATAATTCGATTGTATTCCCTTCTGAGAGCTGCTTCAACACAAAGAGTCTGCAGATTACTCTTCATATATTCTTAAGTTCCTTCTAAAAGTCTTAGATCTTTTTTCCATCGTGGTAATTCTTCACTTTCAATAAACTTTTTTTCAATAGTCTTTTCATTTTTGCACGTATCCATTTCTCCTCTTTTTTTAATGGAAACAACAAAGGAAGTTGAACTCAAGAAGGGAGGTCCGTGTAGGATTACTACTTATTCGAACGGATGAACGTTAGAACTATTTAAGTGGAAAAGAGATTAGATGGTTGATGAAGACATCCAAAATATCGAAGATTACTTGTGCAGTCTTACTTACTCTCTACTGAATACTCAGGAGCAAAAGTGAAGTTTCATTCATTTATGTTCTCGGTAAAAGGAAAGACGTAAGAAGACTTCATTTCACTAGTTAAATATTCTTTCTTTTCATTACTTACTTTTCAACCTTTTCTCTACATTGAAAGGATGATTGATATCTTCAAGTTTCAATGGTGTCTACCTCTCTCACCAATGTTTCACTGAATAATAGAGTGATCGTATCAAGGGAAAGATTACTGTAGGGAAAATGTTGAGTGAAGATAAAGTACGAAATACTCAAAATAGTCCACGGCTGCGAATCAAATTCCATTTTGCGGTCTTTCGAGGGAATAAACAGACCTATGATTGCATTCTCTCTTTCTGGTACTTTTTTGGAACCAAAGAAATGGAATAAAACTGTTGTTCTTCCTTTTGTGAATAGAATCCGACCATAGATCATATCTAGAATAGTTCATTGTCTCTCAAGGGAATCTTGATTATCTTCCAATCAGCTGATCCTATCCCCTCTAACTCCGCCCTCTTCATGACTCCGCCCCTTACTCAGTCATAGTCTCCTCCTCTCTTCTCTACTCATTCTATTCGGGATCTACGATGAAGTATCTCACTCTTCTTCTCATCTCTTCATTGATCATTTCTTCCCTTGCTCAGACACTCACGAGCTGTGCCGATGTAAGTCATCAATTCATTAGATCGAAAGAGAGAGAGAGGGGGGGGGGGGAGAGAGATGACGCCTTCTTCAAAGATAGAAAAGAAAGGAGGGAATGCCTCATTAGGAAGGGAAATGAGAAATGTTCGGGTGACCCTTCTCCCTCCCTTTCCTTTCCTTCTTTTGATTCTTCATTGTGTCCCATGTGATTCCATTCGTTGTATTAGTGAAGAGAAAGAGTCTTCATACAATGAAGAGAATGTCTCAAAGGACCTCCACTATTCTTCTAACGAGCGTCCATTTTGTCCCTTTTTCATACAAACTAGACAAATTGTGAGGGATGAGCCACATAAAACAATTGGCGGATAGTCGTCATAGAGGGGAAAAGAGAACAGAAGAATAAAGGATATGAGAACGGAGAGAGATATGAAAGACACCCTTGAGACCATAGAGGGGACATTGCTAGAAGTGAAACTAGTGGATGAGAATGAAGTATTGTCTTGTCTATCTAGTCTTATCTACTCTACTACAGGTCACTTCATCCACTGATGAATCTTCCCATAAGGGACTTCTATGTCAATTGGCTGAGAGCTCACAATTACTCGCACAACTCGGAATACTCGTGAACGAAGGACTCGAGAGAATCCTACAAGAGAATGGTCAGATTACGGTAGTTGAGAGAGATACTTTGGTATACGAGAGAGATCAATCATTATAGTGGGACATAATAATGACAAGTAGATATGTGGGAATATTATACTGAGTGAGATATGGGAGAACTTGAATAGGTACATTAAGATACTATTCAGAGATGGAATAACTACCATATTCATTTTGATGGCTACTCAATTACTTCCTCAATACATCAATCTGATGGATATTATCGTACCTTAGCTCTTACTTTTCCAGTAAATCATCGACTCCAAACGGAGGGATCACTGATTATTCTGTTAATTCTCAGGTCTGACTGCTCAGACGGAAGAGGGAACAGAAGTGAACAAGAGAAAGCACGAATATCTTCGATTTGGAAAGAGAAAGCACGAATATCTCAGATTCGGAAAGAGGAAGCATGAATACCTTCGATTCGGAAGAAAGTAATCGAACTTCCCTCTCTCCCTCTCCCAGTGCCCCCCCCCTTCCCTTCCTTGTATTCATCCTCATCCATTCCGATCTCACCTTCTTGTATAGAATACGATAAAGAGAGTTATGTTGATATGAACGGGGGAAATGAAAAGTGGAAGTGAGAAGAATGAAGAGACAGAGATGAATGAACTTTATTGTACAATGGCATCAGTGAAGAGAATAAGTAGGAGAAGAGTATCGATAAATGAGATTAAGAGGCCAGAATCTAAGAGATGGATTCGACACAACGATACGACACGAATATGCGTTTACAATGGAAGTGTGAATGAGTATTATCACAGAGGAGAAAGGTATGAAGAGAGATCAAAGAGGGAAATGAATAGAAATTAATAAGATCTTCCAGGGGCATATCCATCTCTGCTACTTCCAGAATATTTCATTTGACGATCCTTCGAGAGAATCTTATCGTTAATCACCTGAAGAGAAAGGGGGATTATGAAAGTACGAAGAGTCGATTGGGAGTCTCTTCGTTTCCTATAGATACCCCTTTGAATCTAACGGTTCTAGATTTTAGTACGAGTGTTTACATAAAGATTGAGTTGAATAAACTATTATACAGCTTCCTATTATTGATTTCGAGAAAATAAAACTGACATTGAGTGCAAATAGACCAGCAATGCAAAGGAAGCATCCGACGATTATTCCAGAGAGGGCCTGAATAGAAGAAATTCAGTGAGCAACAGATGCAGTCTAATCAGAACTACACAACGCGAAAGGATTCTTTCAATATTTTTTGTAAACTTATTGTTAGATATTTTTGTTGTGCATTTTCTTTGATGAACGCAAATATTGTGAAATGAAAACATACTCCAATCCATCCGAAGAATTCACCAGTCTCAAGAATAGTTCTCTGTGAGATTGTTCCACCAATACCAAGAATGATTAGCCATCCCATTATTCCAGCTGTTGCGAAGATTACTTCCTGTATTTATCAGTTTATTCATTGATTATTTATTGAAGAGTGAGATACCGTAATGGAAAGATTCGTGGAAGGACCCTCTCCCTTTCTACCCATGATGAAGTACATTACGATTGAGACAATGCAGTACAGAAGCTGAAACATTTAAACATTTAACTAGACATTTAAAAAAATTGTTAAAAATAAATGTGTCCAATGCACTTTGCCGGGAACTGTCGATGAGTTCATCTCAGTTACTACTTGTGATACATTGCATTGATTTCCCTTGAGATAGGAATAGGAAATGCTTACTGTGAGTGCAGAGAAGATGTAGATTATGACAATTTCATAGTTGATAGAGATGTAGGCAGTCACATAAGTGGGATCGAGAAGAATGAGAACAACGATTACGAGCAACTGAAACAATATTAGTATTTGCAATAGATTTAGACAGATAGTAAACACAGACAATTTTCAAAAAAGCCTTGTTTCTGATATTCTCGGCACATTTTGATAAACCTGTTTTTATATAATACAGCGTCCCACCAATGAGAAATAAGCAATGGCACTGAATCTATTGTCTGGGGCCGTCCAATCGATTTCCCCTTTCCCAGCTTGAATTCATCTTGAATCTTCAGTGTGATTTCCATTTACGATTCTCCTTCTCTCTCTCTCTCTTGACTACATGATGTTTGCACTTCCAAATCGTCTCCGATATTTGCATATCTCCTTCTCTCTCCCTCCCCCTCCTCCGTTTCCCTTCTCTATCTCTCTCTCTCTCTCTCTTACGCAACGATGGCTCATCTTCTCTTGATGCTACAGATGGACAGAAGGGAAAGAGAGACTAATCAATCACAACACAAACAGTACTACTGAAAGACCATCGGCTACTGTACCATACTGTACCATTTTTGCTTATAGTTTCCCAGAGGATAGGAAATGATCACCTGTGATCTTGTTTGGACTATTCTTTGAATGGGACCTTCTGCATTTTTAAATGTATACTTTTGAATGTATTTTTAAATGTATTTTAGATGTATAGTTTCACGAAAAATCCTAGATATATAGATCACACATCAGGGGAACTTCCCAGTAGTTTCAAAGCTATTTTTTTCTATTTTGATTGCAGTTACAGGAGCATTTCTTGTAAATTCGTAGTAAAATTTCAGTATGATCACAGTTGAACTATCTAGTGGGTATCCTGATGGAAACTATTAGGAAAGAAATGACCGAGTTCGGATTACTTTGATATGCAATCTGTCTTCTTTTTTCTGAATATGCACGCCGTACAGCTGCAGGAAAGTACAGTTGTAATCAGTCCGGAAATGCGTTCAGTATCAGTCATCTCTCTTTCTCTTTTATGACTCAATCTTCGCTTATTCATTCTTCCTAATGTGGGGGTTTTCTGTGCATGAATCACTCTGATAACATTTGATTACCGCATGGAAAAAGTCACTGAAAATCGATTGATGCAATCGAGAGAAAGAGAGGGAAAATAAGAAAGAAACATACTACAATGAGAATCTTGACTGCTCCTGTTATCAATAATTGTTGAGCAAACGCCATTCTGAAAGGAGAAAAGAAGTTAGATGAAGAATGAAATGGAAAACGAAAAGGGGAGAAGAATCAAGAGAAGATGGAGAAAATAGAAAGAAACGATCGAATGAAATTAGGATTTTCCTATGATCAAAGAGATCTCGAGATGCAATGATTATCAAGGACGTGATAGATATAGGAATCTGTAGGACTATATATATATATATATATAGAACTATGGACTCTGATTAAGAACAACATGAGGAAGAATATTTACTTTGCTACTGTTCTATCACTAGTTTACTTAGAAAAGGACAAGCTAAGAGAATGAAATCAATGGAAGAAGAAATCACGAGGAAAGTGAAGAAGATTGTGCAAACTGGTCCAAGATGAGAGAAGAGAACGAAAGAATCTGATGATACAGATGGAATCAATGGAGAATCTAATGGATCAACTAGAGTAGAATGATGTATAAAGTGAATAGCATGGTGATCAGATGGAGCAACGAGAATTGTACACGAAAGAAGAAGAAGAAAGGGAGACAGAAGGGAAGGAGAGAGATGGAAGAAGGAGAAGGGAAAGTGGTGACTCAACGAGAGCAAATAGAAATCTCCCCTTACTGACAACCACACATTGCATAATCGATTTCACTTATTACTGAAATAAAGCTCAATGAGAATCGTTCGTTTGAAAAACGATTAAAAGGAAAGTCAAGACTGAGAAAAGAATGTGTGATTACACAATCGATAAGAGAGGGAGAGTGATAGTCCTTATCTTTCTTCCTCTCCATCAACTCTATTTGATCGAGTATTCTCGCACCATTATGCTTCCTCCTGAAATTTTGAGCAAATTTTGACTGCTGATCAAACACTGAAATTAAATAATTACTTTATTATCATTTCAAGAATTCAACAGATTTAAGATATGAAAGGAATTGAGATATGTACAGATCATGAATAGAGATCAAAGATCAATGAGGGGATAATACTTAATAACTCTGTCCTGGAGTGTATCCATGCTTGCCACTCTCAGAATATCCACTCTTTCCATTTTCAGAATATCGATTTTGTCTTTCCTTCGAAAGAATTTTTTCATTGATTACCTAAAACAGTGTTTCTTTAATTGAAATAATACGTAATCATACATTGAGCATGAATAATCCAGAAATAAGAAGGAAGCAGCCAATGATAACTCCCGATAGAGCCTAAGATTGAACGAATTTAATGAATATTAATGATTTAAACTAACGCCAATCCATCCGAAAAATTCTCCCGATTCGATAATTGTCCTTTGTGAAATTGATGCTGACACACCGAGAACAACCAACCAAGCGATGACTTGAGCAAGAGCAAAGATTACTTCCTACAATGAGTTCCTACAGTCCTTCTACTATCTAATGAGATATATATGACATACGGCAATGGAATGATTGGTAGTCACTCCGCCTCCCTTCCTACTCACGATACAGTACATGATTATCGACACAACACAGTACAACAACTGCAAATTATGCGGATATTATTGAAGAATGTCTCACGTCAACTTTGTTTTTTTTTCCAATTAATTGTCAGTGAATATCGAAATAAGGGCTTGAATCGAATAAGATAAACGTACAGTGAGTGCAGAGAATACGTAGATGATTACAATCTCGTAATTGATATTGATGTAAGCAGTGACATAAGATGGATCGATTAGACAGATTACTGCGATTACCATTCCCTTGATGAGAGTATTGACTCAGGAATTAATTCTTATTGAGTGATACTTACGACAATGAGAACTTTGACGATACTCGAGAGAAGAAGTTGAGGTGAACAACGCATTCTTCAATTGATATTATTGATTAGAGATTCAAAATGCAATTTTTAAACGACAAATAGAACAGAATGAATGAGTAAAGTGAAAGAGTACGAGAAGATATGTGTGAAGTATACGAGGAATCGAAGAGTGACTAAGAAGAGACAAACACATGAAAGGAAGGGCCAGCTGATAGTCTCCTTCCTCCTCCTTCCTCCTCCCCCCCCCCCTCTCCTCTCCCCCCCCCTCCTTCTCTTCCATGCAATTCCTCGTACTATCACCATCTGATTAATCAATGGTTGCTGCTAGCGTATGAAACACAAGCCTGATTGTGAAAGTGATTTATTGAAGGTATCAACAGAATCATTGGAAGAGCGATTGAGTCGAGCACTTGCAACAATTGTGAAAGGGTGGAATGTAAGAGGAGTCAACTTAGAAATTGATGCTGAAATATTATCGCATATGGCTTCAAATACGAGAAGAAGAAATTTGGTTGAAGCACAAGCTTGGAGGAAGAAGAGTATCCTCAAATAAGTGATAGAGATGTTCAGTAAACTATCTAGGCTTTCTAAATTATAATTTATATAGTTGATCTCAGTTTTTAATGTAATGATCTCCTTCTTGATAGTATTGTGATGTTGATGTTATGCACTGAGAATTAACGGGTTTGTAATTAACGATAAATGAAATAATTTCGTATGTATTTTTTATATCTTTGTTCAAGTGGTCATTCATCCACTGTCATATCTCTCTTTCGAAAGACTGTCATATGTCTCTCACGAAAAGTGTGATTTGTGGTGCGCTGCAGGGCGAGGGATTCGAACCCGCACCCTTTTTTTTTGCTAGGCTCGTGCTTTACCGACTGAGCTATGGGAGAGACTGCGGAGCTCGCGATAGGAAGCACACAAAGAAGAGGAGTGTAAGAGGACAGCTTGTAGATAACCGGTCTTTGCTAACGGTTGGGCTGACACTGATATCACAAAACATAACCAGAAGAACAAAGGAGTCTCGTGTGCTTTCCTAAGAATAAACATAGCCTAGCTCGTGTCTCTTGTGTCGTTTATCATGCATGAAAAGACAAAAAAAGACATTTTATCACATTAAAGTAACAATTGAACCAAATCGACCGTATTCTAATAAAGTAACATTCAACAAATCAACAATCAAGGACAGGGATGGGCACTAAACTGGTAATGTTTGAAATCTAAAGCAACGTGTCAAGCACTAACAAAAGAAAAACTAACAATTGAGGTGCACGGGGCGACTTGATTCAGTAAAGTTCAGGAATGGGGAAAAGATGCGAATGAAAGTCAATATTTAATGCAGGGTATAGGTGCTCTCTTTCTCGAGATCGCAGACCTCACCGTGGAATGAAACCTTGATGTTGAAGTCCAAATCACGCTCATTTCGTGCGTTAGATGCGCAGGTGAACACTCCTTTCAGCTCTTCGCCCTTCTTGACAGTGAGGGCATCCTGGAAACAAAATATTAACAGCCACAAAAGTGATATAATTGAAGCTCAACTAGCGTGAATCAAACCTGGAGACAGAATACAGTATGCTTTTTGATTTTATAACCTTGCTCTAGTGGGCGCTCTAAAGAGCATTCATGCGCTCAACTTATGTTAAAAGGATCAAGCTGTTTAGACCGAAAAAAGGAGGATAGAAGAGGTTGAACATACCTCCTTGACGCAGTAGTTGCCAGTCACAACCTGGTTGTTGTCGACCACATCGACGAGAGGCTCAGTAATCGCCATCTCGCGGACGTTGTCCCACCTGTAAAAAATATTGCAATGCCAGATCAATTTATTCAATAGTAAATTTAAATTGGATACTAAAACAGCAAATATAGGAGAAAAATAAGCAAGTGTTCACCAGTTGATCTTGTCCTCCTTGTACTGTCTGTCCTCGATGGCGGTGATGAAAATCTTTACCTGTCGGTGGAAAGCGCTCCCTCGGGCGCGAGCCACTTGTCGCGAGTGTACAAAACGGTGTTGAGCATGGACTCGTAGAAGAGGCAGTATCCCATCCACTCCGAGATGATGATGTCAACCTGAAAACGGGTGAAATATTGAACAATGTTGAGAAAATCGTATTGGTGTAGTATTTAAATAAAGAAATATGCGAATGAATTATCCACCTTTTCAACTCCGAAGGGCAGCTCCTTGATGCCCTCAATCTTGCATTGGATAACCTCGACGATCGAGTCAAGGTTGTTATCTTTGATGATTTGTCTGGACTGAACGGCCATGTGGGAGAACTCGATCTGAAATAAATAGAATGCAAGTGAGAAATAAAATATAACCTTGCAAATATACGTTTGGCCTCTGCTGCTCAACAAGGAAAAATTTACCAGAATTCTATTGAATGTAGTAAATACTTACGGCAAGAACGCGCTTGGCTCCGGACTTGGCGGCTAACATGGAGAGAATTCCAGTTCCGAATCCGACGTCCATGACGATCTTGTCCTGGAAAGCATACGATGTTTACGATAAGAGCAATGCACATAAATGAAATAGTAGGTAAACAAACCTTGAAGAGGTGCTTGTTGTGGTGAATGGAGTTGCGATAGTTGTTGGTGCGCACCTCATCCTTAAGCATGTCCTGAAATGTTCACTTTGTTTAACGACCAGTGTTGAGCGTGATGCTCCAACGCCAGGTTTTCCGGAGGTACACAAGTGAAAAATCGATATTTTTACTTAATTTACGCTTTTTGTTTAATTAAAATTGTCGGGATACGGGGTGTGACCGGGGTTCCAAACGCGGGGGGACACAATAAAGTAGGAAGAGTTGTCCATGACTGTTAACGACAGAGGTTTGGCCTAATTAAAAAAAACTGTACATTTAACGCTAGTAAGCACGGACAGAAACAAACAAACCTCGTGGATACCGAAGTGGGCGTAGGAATCGAAGTAGTAGTCCTTGCTCGTCATATCATTGGGTTCGGGCTTGGAATCGCCGCTGGCCTTCGCTCCTTCCTCCGACATCCTCCTATAATTAATAAGTTAGAACAAAGTCGAAAATTTAGAAAAAATCGGAGTAATGAAGGCGAAATAAAGAAAGCGGAGCAATTCGAAACGGCAAAGGTTCTATTTAGACACAAACAACACGAATCAACTAATAACGGGCATGAAAACAACGATGAATACGTTTAAATCCTGTTTAGTCCTAACAAATCGTTTTGGAAGGTTTGATTTACTTAGGGGCCACAACTCAGATTGTCGAATTATCACTATCCAGTCAAAACCGGGTGAAAACTGTCCCTCATGGTCCCAATAACATCATACTTTTGGCCGTTTCTCGATATCTCGTCTCCGAGCTGCGCTACAGCTCGAAAAGTACGCGCGAAACGACTGTTGTGGAGAGGGAAAAGGCGAGACGAGAGGGCAAGGGGGCGGAGCCTATTTCGGACTCATTCCCAAAATTCGGAGGCAAGAGCTTCGCTATGTCGTGAGAGACAATTCAAGGGCGAAATTACCTCTTATCCAGGCAGAGCGTGCGCTAGTCACGACGGGTTAGAAACAGTAGGGAGAGGCGAGGCGGAGGGAGAGGGGAAGAGGTGTGCCTCTCGCGTCTCTCCTCTCATTTGACTAGCCCCGCCCACGTTCACACTGTGTTTAGCGCTAATCGGAATCGAAAAAATACGGGCGTACTGAAATCTTTAAAACAAATCCGCAAGCTTTTGAAGCATGCTAAAATTCTATCTTTTTCACTAAACTTCCTAAAATATTCGTATTCGTCAGGGAATTTATGCACAAACAATATGTTCACACTGCAACCCGTCAAATCGACCTATTCCCATCGTCAAAGTTCATTTTTGACCTACTCAATGAAGATGTGCACATTTTGGGCAGAGCTCAATCGATTGGGAATGCCACTAGCTATCCAGCGCACTTTAGAATGAAGGATTTGGTTTAGAATGAAGCTTGCGGATTCGATTCTCGTTTTTTGGCGAAATCATGTCAGACGAAAGTGGGCGGGGCTTGTGGACCCTAGATTTACTACTAATTAAATAGTTAAAACTGATGAAAAGTGACGAACCTCGTGGATACCGAAGTGAGCGTAGGAATCGAAGTACTAGTCCTTGCTCGTCATCTCATTGGGTGCGGCATGTCGCCGCTGGCCTTTGCTGCTGAAAATTGCAGTTAGGTTCATTCCATAACAATAACCGACGGAAAAAATACGACGGGTAGACACGAAATTTACTAGTAGTGAAAGTTTACTTATTTATCATTGTCAGCAGAAGCCCTAGTCTCGCACACAGTTATTTCCAAATAATATCAACTTGAAAAAGAAAAAAAAGGCAATTATAAATAAACAAAACCAATAAGAATCGAAAAATTGAAAGAAATCGCAATGGCACTCAGCGAGGCGAAAAAAGACTGATGATTTTCCTTACCGTACTCTAAACAACATTCAGAAAAGTCGTTGTAAGAGAACATTTGATGATGTGGGGAGGGGTTTCGGGCTATTTGTAAAGTTCACCGACTCACCGACTCACCGACTCACCAACTCACCGATCATGAACTCACCGAATCACCGTTCCTTAACTCACCGACTCACCGAATCACTTATTTATTTATTTTTCCCGATTAATTTTGTTTTTATTCCAATATTCATACATTAAATTGGATTTGAGAGACTCTATTGGTTCTTTCAGCATGAAACGCATCGATACCGATAGTACAACTAACTTTATTCACCGAGTATGCTTATTTAGTCACCGAGTGTGAGTGTGCCTAGAATATTTGTTAGCAGGTGGGAGATAAGAAATGAGTGGGAATCTTTCGGCTGAATTAAATTCTCATGATGAAAAATAAAAGGCCATATAAAACATCAACAATTCTAACAATCGATTCAACAATGTAACAACTAAAACGGCTGTGATATACGAAACATATTAGAGTGGAGAAGAGTTCTGCCTTGATCTAGTAGTTTCAGCAGGGGTACTGAAAGGGAGAAGAGGAGAAGAGGAATGAACCGCGGGTGTAGTGAGAAGATCAAGTCGCGAGATGGCACACACTGAAAGAGAGTGGATTGTGAGATGTACAATCAAGACTCTGGTAGGGAGAGAGATCACCTTCAGTCTCTCGAAAGCCGCCTACTCGAGGTTCTGTCTCTGATCGGGATGGGCGATCTACAAATGATTAAAATTAATATTAGAAAGAGGGAACGGCGGGAAAGATCAAAGACCATTTCCACCATACCTGGATTAGTTCGTATGCACGCTGTCTCATGTTTCTTCCCCAGAGTAGAGCAATTCATGCAGGAAATGAGAGATTGGAAATGAGAGACAAGTGACAAGAGTCTCTTCGCCCGATTCCACCAAAACTACAGTAATCCGCAGAACGATGATTTCACTAATAGTTACCCAAGTGACAACTACTTTGCCAAAACAACTCACAGATTTTCGTGTTTATCTCTAGCACTTACTTGGAAATAACTCAAGATGATGACGATGGAAATGAATGAAGATACGGTCGATCTTGAATCTCCTATTTTCTGCAATGATATTTCATAAACGTGAAGGGGAGGGCGGAACAGCCCGATTGGGCACTTTTCTAGTTCCGTACTAGGCCACGCCCCCTCCCCCTCTCCCCTCCCCTCGCCCCTCCCCCTCGCCCCTCCCCTCGCCCCTCCTCCTCTTCCCATCCCTCCCCCGCCTCGCGCCCTTCCCCTATTCGCTTCCCATCGATTCCCTCTCCTTCTCCATTACGAAACTGCCCCTTCGTTCCAATGTTTCCTTCCTCCGGAATTAGACAAGATCCCACGCTTCCTCCCTGCTGCTTCCCTCGATTGCAAGGTATGAGAAATATAGGTAAAATTTTGATAAGCTTCTGGTCTCAAATGGAATAGGCACGATACTACGGTATTTCACCTAGATTTTAATAATTTCCTACCTAATCCCTCAGTCAGTTTTCTGATATTCTACAATATTAGTAAAATGTCGCCGTTGAGAGAGAGAGCACGGCCATTGCACACTCAATAGATTACGTCATTAGTCGAAACTGATTGTTACCTGTTACCTTTTCAGCTTCTTTCGGGAAGTCTGCGTGGCCGACAACGAACGTCAGCCCAAGATCGGAGGCCCGGGAAAGGTCGTCGAAATTGACGAAAGCGCTTTCTCGAAGAGAAAGTATAACAGGGGGAAGAGGATGGCTGCCCAGCAGTGGGTATTCGGCGGGGTAGAGCGAAGGGACAAGACTAAGCTCTTCGCTATCCCTGTGGCCAAGAGGGACGCTAACACCCTGCTCCCTCTCATCGTCAAGCATATTGCCCCCGGTACGGAAATTCAGTCCGACTGTTGGGCTGCCTACCACCGCATCTCCAACATCGGCAAGTACACCCATCTCACTGTGAACCACAGTGTCACCTTCAAAGACAAGGTGACGGGAGCCTGCACGAACGGCGTCGAAGGCATGTGGCAGCGTCTCAAGCTTGGCCACAAGTGAAGATTCGGAACCCATCGATCCCAGCTTCCCTCGCACATCGGAGCTGCCGTATTCTTCATTCGCCACGAGTT
The DNA here is from genome assembly GCA_000180635.4 of Pristionchus pacificus. Lineage (NCBI taxonomy): Eukaryota > Metazoa > Nematoda > Chromadorea > Rhabditida > Neodiplogasteridae > Pristionchus > Pristionchus pacificus. Next base: position 11,333,075 of record CM026577.1, read on the forward strand.
GGAGGATCGATTCGAGGCCATGCTACGTGCCATCTCTGAGAACTTCCCCATCAAATAGTTCCTCTACTCTCCTCGCTTTGCATGCTCTCTCGTCTGTCTGACCTGCGAGTTGCCGTTGTTGTTGTTTTCCATGTTGTTGTTGAGTTGATGAAGATGATTCGTGGCGATACGTCGGGAAGCGACCGACGATAGGGATGGTAAACGAAGCGAATGAAATAGATACGGTAGATACGAAGGGAGAGACGCACACGAGACGCGCAAACTCCGCCCCCTTCTTCTCCCTCTCTCTCGCCTGTCTCTACCCCGTCTCGGCTAGAGAACACTCTCGCTACAAGGCCTTTCCTTTCGAGTTCCTCTCTAGCGCAACGGCTTGCTGTCGCGCTATGCCAGGGGGTAAACCCATGAGCAAATTTTTGGAGGGCTAAGCCCCTATCCCCCTCAGAGGGGGGGGGGGGGGAGGTGTGCCCGCCCCTCCCTCCTCCCCCCCGGGGGGGCGGGGTCAAGGGGCGTGGCCCACCCACCCCCAGGGGGCGGGGCCTAGTACGGAACTAGAAAAGTCCCCCCGATTGCACCAAAACTACAGTAAACCTCCGAAAGCTGATTTTACTTGTACTCCCGCAGAAAAACACCCAGTTTTGCAACAAAATCAGTGATTTTCGTACTTACCTCTAGCACTTACTTGCAAATTACGATAGAATGAATCAGAAAGAAATGAGGGATCTTTCTTGAAGGAGACCTTGAAACGAGGATGGGCAACTGAACAGCCCGATTGCACCAAAACTACAGTAAACCTCCGAAAGCTGATTTTACTTGTACTCCCGCAGAAAAACACCCAGTTTTGCAACAAAATCAGTGATTTTTGTGGTTAGCTCACTCAGAGTAGGCAAAATCTTGATGGATCGAATTTCATTTTTAGTGACTCACCTCTCCTCTCCTCAGATACCATATCTGATAGCGACTCCAAGGGAGTTGAGGTCGACATCGAATTCCTTGAGTAGGAACAGCTTGTCCGCCTCCGTCTGCCTCAAAATCAACTGCTGACTGGCGAGTAGCATCCCTTTGTGCGAATAGGGATAGCGTGATCGAAGACACTTGCGAGAAGCATGGGTAATGCTGTAAGTTGTGGTGGTTAATCCTATTGTATCCGCTAATGAAGCGGAACTCACGCCATCAGAGTTCGAATAATTCTGTCTCCATTGAAATTCGTCTGGACTCTCTCTAGGTGAAATATCACGATATTAGGATTGGATGAAGAAGAAGGGAGAGGTGCACGGCAAGCGACACATGTTCGTCTACTCACAACGTTCACTGGCACTTTCTCTGAATGAATATAATATTCCCTCTATTGTCACATGATCCCTACACTTCTCAGTTACCGTATAAGCTTTTCAATATCAACTTTCGCTACCATATTTTCTCCCTTATCGTAATACATCACATTTTGGGAGAAAAAAAGAGCCACACCAACTAACCAATTATTGACCCAATTATGAACGGGTTATCATTGTGGTGGAGATTGGTCTTTGGTGGAAGTACAGATCCCCCAAGTCGTATTTCTCAAATGAGGATTTTGTCAAAAACTTGATATGTTGTGCACTATAAAATACCGATTCATATTTCGATTGTTGAGTCGAGTATATATTTTGAATCTGAAAAAATAGCGAGTTATAGCGTCATGGGAAAAGGTCAACACCTCTGTAGATGAAGCAGCCTCGACCATTTCATTTCCGAGATTGGCCGGCTTTACCCTCTAGAATTTCTTATGAATTATTTAGTCAGTTAGAAATACATACCGACTCTACCACTACGTTCACCGTCGTCTCATCATCTTCCTCATCAAACTAAAAAAAATTTTTTAAGAAAAGGAAAATTAAGGAAAAAGAAACAAGACAGCAAACCATCATTTTTCTCTTCTCCGCCTCTCTCTTCTTCTCCTCATTGTAGATCCGACCAGCAGTTTTCAATCGTGTGAACTGAAACAACCTATTGGAAAACAATCAATGGCCAAATGAAACCATGGACTCCTTATTCTCCGATGGAGCTTCCGTAAACGATATTGTATCGTCCGTCGCCGGATACGTCACATCCATATCGAGCTGATCGGACTGCAAAGAATCGAATTTGAAACGTTTAAAAGCGACGCTCTTCTGAAGCAGTCGATTACCGCTGCTATCTCTCACATAGCACCCGTCGGTTTCTGTCACTGTACAACTGCTTGTGGTCTCCCGGCAGCCGAGAATACCCTTATCCTTGTTTCCTGAGAGTTTAAAAATGCCTATTCAATAGAGGATACACAATGCATATAGTGATGTCATCTTTCTTGATTGGCAGAAGACGAGCTCTCCAGGAAGCAAGATGGCATGCAGGTAAAAAAAGACAAACCATTCTCATTCCATTTGCCGGAGAGGTCCACTTTGCACTTCTTCACGTCAGACTTGGAAGTAACATTAGTGACGTATACAAATCGACCGGTCCCCGTTATCAGTGGAGCATGGTCGGGAGGCTCATCATTAACGTAAACGTCGCTAAATACCATTCATGGAACACTGGGTGGATTTGCATTTTCAAAAATATAATATAGATGCACGTTGTTGCAGAGAGGAAAGAAAGATATCGTTATTATTCGGCGGACATTTCCATTCCTTCGAACTATATACCCACATTTCGAGAAATTTGTTGCTGCCGTAATATAAACTATATGACAGAAATGTGAAAAAAGTGAGCATCAGACATTCCACTACACCCTTTTAAACTGCGGGTTAGAGTGCGAAAAATCGCAAGGGAAAATAATGAGGCAAAAAATTACCCTTATTCGAAGGGATCACGTTTAACTAATATCATATATTGTATATATGATTTCACTTAACTTGACAAAAAAAGACCATAATCATTTCCAGTTTAAAAAATTTTAAAATAGTGATTCAACACTAGAGACCTATGCGTAAACATAGAAAACGCAGTTGAAAACGGTCAATAAATGTTTCACACCGATTGTAACGGAACATTCTAATCCGTGTCAGGCTCTTTTTCGTGAACTTGTAATATACGACGTATGGCATTTAGGAAACATTAACTGACCTTCCCAGAAGAAACATCGACAGATCCTCATTGCACGACTCTAGAGGACGGTGGTAGAAGTACTTGCCACTGAGAGATCCAGAGGTCATATTATTTTTTTACAGCCACTCACCTTCCTTGATCCCCTCCTCTTCCTCCTTCATTTTCTTCGTCTTTCTCTTCACAATCGTCTTCTTCCATGCCATGAATGGCGGCAGAAGATCTGAAAAACCACTCCTTGGTTGGTCTAGGTCGGTTCTCGAATAACGAAACGCATTTACACTTCAGCTCTAATTGGAAGGATAGGGCCGGCAACGATATTACGGCTATTTGTAAAGTTCACCGACTCACCAAGTTGGCTATTTGTAAAGTTTGGAGTGATGGGACTTGGTCATCAAGGAGTGTAAATATATTTTTTTAATGTGTACATACCTGGTAGACGAGAGATGAATATGGGCAGCGCGCGCACCGAGGCCGGTCTTGTCCACATCGAACACTCTCGAGGAGGAGGGACTGAAATCGGGTGATATTTATGAAAGAAACACGAACCGGTTAATCAAGCGCCTTGCAAACTAGCAAGAAGAGAAAAAGAGATATGGTGTCATGTTTATGAAAGGTCACCATCGGATCTATCTCCCCATTAATCATAGAAACCATTTGAGACTGTCCTTCAAATTGGAGGGACAGGATTTGTTCAACAACGAGTGTAAATAATGTGAATTTTATTAAGTCTTCTGTAAAACATACTTGTCTGCATTCCACAGCGTAGTCGACTGCCGGCCACCCATGTCATCATCTGATTGGTCGATCAGGGAGGAACTGAAATGGGGAGCTTGGTTCAGGAATCAATAACCAAATACTGTCAAGATCCCCCCTCCCCATGATCCCTCTCTGAAGCAATGGTGCCTACGGAATTAGTATAAATATACGCTTTGCCGATCGAGCGACCAGAGGGAAAGATAGAGAGAGAGAGGAGACATTTTTTTAAACTCATCGTCAAGCGCGCGCTCTCTCTCTCTGTCATATTAATCATAAACACCACTTGCAACTTTCATCCACCTTCGTCTAATTGGAGTGATGGGACTTGGTCATTAAGGAGTGTAAATATTTTTTAAAAAATATGTACATACCTGGCAGAAGAGGGATGAACGTAGGCAGCGCGTACACCGAGGCCGGTCTTGTCCACATCGAACACTCTCGAGGAGGAGGGACTGAAATCGGGTGATATTTATGAAAGAAACACGAACCGATTAATCAAGCGCCTTACAAACTAGCGAGTAGAGGAAAAAAGATATACGATGACATGTTTACGAATAGCTCGCCGTTGGATCTCTCCCCATTCATCATAGAAACCATTTGAAAATGTCCTCGACCTTCTTTCATTGGAAGGAAGGGATTTGGTCATCAACTAATGTAAATATTTTGAAACTGCTTTAGCCATCTGTCAAACATACTTGCGCTCCAATTGTTCTGCCCAGTCACGTAGTTCACCGATTCCGTCGTCGATTTGATCGAGAAATGAGGTGGAACTGAAATAGTGTGCAATGTTTTCTTTGAATTGTCAGTTCCTGGACCTCTCTCTACCATTCATAGTATACACGCTACACTTGCATCTGTGTTACTTTAGCTCTAATTGGAAGGATAGGGCCGGCAACGATATTACTTACTTGTGAGCTGATTATTGATCCCTATTTAATCATCTTTAAAACTAACTTCAATGACTCGGCAGCGGCAGCAGCCTGAAGGCTTAGGTCTCTTGAACCGAAGCGGTTCTCGTACATGGAGAACTCCTCGTCCTCCATTTTCTGAAGTTATACACAAAAATAGTGGAATTACAGACAAAATAATAAAATATATCATTAACAATCGATAAACAACACATTGTAGAACTTTAATTAGTGATTCGGTGAGTCGGTGAGTTAAGGAACGGTGATTCGGTGAGTTCATGATCGGTGAGTTGGTGAGTCGGTGAACTTTACAATTTGCCGGGTTTCGAGGGCATTTTGTTCATGTCGGTGTTTCTCTTGAAGTGTCAGACAATCGATTGTGCATCCTTTACTATTTTAATGAGACACGAAAAGGCACGAGAAGCATATTGATCATTCTGCAATGAAAAATAGGCTTCGCACAATTTCCTTTTTGCGATAAAGATATATGAAATGAACGATTTGGTCACATCTGTTTCTGATATTTGATTTCACAGAATTGATTGTCTCCCGTTCGACACAATTCGTACCACTTGATTCCCTTCGATTCACGCTTCCCTGAAATGTCGAATTCCTTCTTCATTTGAGGTTTATTTCCCCTCGGAACAGAAAAAAACGAAAGAAACTCAACCTACCTGATAGATAGACAGCTACCGAAATAAGAAAGACAGTAAGAGGAATGAGAAGGAGAAGACCAGAGGAGAGAAGAAGGAATGAATCTCTGATCAGAGAGATGGGAGTGAAAAGACCTGCTGCCACTGCAATGGAAGGAGTGAAGGAGGAAGGAGAGGGGAAAGGGGAAGGAGGTTCTTTTCCATTCACAGGTTTCACTTCCCTCTTGACAGAATAAATAAATAAAAAAAAACAGACAAATAGAAATAAAACTGAGAAGTCAAGATGAGAACTGAGGGAATAGTATTGAGGGGAAATCGAAACGTCCCTTGAGGGGAGAAGAAGGATTGTCTGCACTTTACATGGAAATTCTACGATTAGAGAATAATCTGAGATTGATAGATATGTGAATAGTCAGAACGGATGAAGAGAATCTTTATCGAATAGAGAAATGAAACGATGATTGATTCAAGTGAGACTGTAGAAGAACTATCTACTCATTTACGGGAGCAGTGCAGTCTCTTATCTACTTCTTGCATGATCTCTTGTTAAAGAAGGAGGAAACCTCATTTTTGGTCACACATTCTGAGAGTGGGGAGTGATAGAGAATGACCACCCGATCAGATCCCAGTTTATCCGAAGTGTCAGAAATGCCTTTGAACCCTGCTATGTATTTTCAAAGTTTGAGCCTGGACACAGGCAAATCAAGGAGTACTGTAGATTTTCGATGCTATTGATTGATGGGGAGTGATTCTTAAAAAAGAAGAGACCGGCAACAAACAGATACACTCCACGGGAATCGAACCCTCGGCAGTGAACTCTCTTTGGCCACATCTTGTCTTTCTTCCAGAATGCCTGAGAAAATCGAAAGTTTGAATTATATTTAACTTTTAGGTCAATAATTATTTTGGTCAAAGTGTCAACCCCCGGACTTGGTAAAGTAGTAACTTGTTGCGTACCGGAAGAATATGGTTCTTGATGAGCTCGACAGGCCCCATGAGACAGAACTCCGTCTTGTGCTCACACAATTCCTTCACGAAAGCACGAGCCTCATGACGATCAAGAGAAACTTGACATCTTTCATCGTCCCATCTTCCATCTTCACTTGACGAGTCACGATGTTAGCGAATTCCTTCAATGATCGACGATGTTTTACTATAGGATTTGGGGCGGGACGAACCTGTTTTGACCACTCTGTGAGTACTAATTATCAATTCCTGTATTTTCGAGTGCAGAAGCTTGACAAATATCATGAATCTCTCTCTCTAATCCCATCATTCTTATTCATAATGAACCGTATTTATGGAAACGTCTGTTACTTATACGCAATCTCTTCTCGTTCTTTGCACTCTCAGCAGTCGTTTGAACACACGGAATTATGAGACACCCGTTATTCGAATTCTAGTACTCACCTTATCGCGAAACTCCTTATCATTCTCCTCTTTTTTTCCTGGGCTGCCATCATTTTATTCTTCCCTGCTTCCTTCTTCTTCTTTTTTTCCTTCTCGAGCTTTGGCCGCATCCGGCATTTTCTGTGATCGAATTATACGGTATTGAGAAGGATGTTGAAGGGAATACGGTAAGAAGAGGGATATTGTGAAAGGATTAAAGGGGATATTGTATGAAATCAGTAAGGGCAACGAACCGTTACGACTGCTCACACAGAAAGACAAGACGGAAAATGAATGAAGATAGGAAGAGTTCTCTTATTGCATATGGATTCCGTGTGTTGCATTTCCTATAGTCTCCTCATTTCGAGAATTTTCTCGCAAGCAGTGATCCTTTATCGCCTTATTTTAAACTAAAAGATCAGTTCGAAAAGAGGTCGGAAGCGTTCGTTTACGAAAGGATTCTGATGATGTTTACATTCGTGTATTTTTCCTTCATAAAAATGTCGTTCAGCTCGGAAGAATTCAGTGGTTTAGTTCATTGTTGCGAAGGAAAGAGCTAAAATGCGAATTATGGAAATATTCAGGCAATATATAGGGGGGTCGAAAGGCCCGTTCGTCAAATTTGAAACCGTTTCAATTTTAAGACGGCCGCATCGCTTTCTTGGCGAGGGGAGGGGGCGATGCGGCCGTCTTAAAATTGAAATGGTTTCAGATTTAACGAAGAGGTTCCTTCCCTCCCTTATATTGTTGCTATTCTATAAAATATATTGTTTAATCAAACTCTGCTTCGAATGTTCCTGTTTTGCGATCCTCTGGTACAGAAATAAATAGGTGATGGCTTCATACTCGATATGGATAACACGAGAAAGGGAATGGATAGATGACCAATCAATAGATAGACCGGAAATATCGTACTCGTTAGGCACGCTTATGGTCTAGAAGGGTGAGGTATCATGGATAGATGGGAATGTACAATTAATCATAAGGGGGCGGAGCTTCGAATGGACGGAGTCAATGAGAGGGTTGTCCGAATGCAGAATTAGAACGAATTCGAGGTTTGGATGATCGAGGTTTCTCATCGATATTATTCGATGATGAAGAAGAGAGAGAAAGAACGGAAGATCTGAAGAAGGTGTACACACATCACATATATCTAGACGCGTTTTGATATTTTCGTGTCCACTTTTTCGGGCGCATTGATTGGATTAATGAGAGAGTGAGGGGAGAGGGGAGAGTTGAAAATCATTGTGCGTTGCGCGCGCCTACCGCTTAGCGCCACGGGGCTCGCCCCAGCCCACGGCAGGGGCATCCGGAGGACTAGCCCCCGGAGGGGCTAGTCTTTGTAATTTCATACAAGAATGAGAATATTTAAATTTGTTAAGAATAAAAGAATCTTACTGTGGAATATTGTCCCTTGATGGAATTCGTGCACTTTGTGATCCTCCTGGATAAGTAGAGAAAGGAGGGAAGGAACGATGGGGAGATGAAGGAGAGACAAGAGGAGATGAAGCTAAAGAGAAGAGGATTACGATTATTATTCATCATATTTTTAATGAAAAAGAAAATATCAGCCTATCAGCCTATTGCCAATAGTAAAAGAAATGCAGCCCAGAGTTCAAAAATCATTTTCAATCTTAGGTCTACCGTTATCTATTCAGTCAATCTATAAACTCTATTGAATGAGTATTGAAAGGTAGCCTCACGTCCACCGGTCACATTGGAAACTCTTCTTCTCTGTTGAGCGAGATTCATCGCTTCTTTCAGTCGATATGCACGCAACTGAAAATGTTTTTGGATAAATTCAAATATCAATCTCAAAATCTCATCTTTGATAAATATATCCATCTTTCTTTTGTAACCGGACTTTATGAAGGACTATCTGACTAACAGCAATAAATAATGAAAGGAAGGATTCTTGCCCCAGTCGTTTGATGATTTTATTTCCGTTCACTTCTTTTCAAACGGAGAGTAAGGATTTCTAACCTTTTTTCAGGTTTCTAACCTGAGATGTTAATTGTGCCACACTTTGAGTTCGATCTTGCAATTCTCCGTTCAATTGACGTATTCGATCTGCCTACAATCAATTTTTATAATTATTCAGTAAGTAGGTCTCATTCTGGAAATTCTACAAATGCCTCTACTGAGGATAACCAATTATTTGACCATAACTCACCTGAATATTGATCTGATCATTCATTCTCTCCATTGTTGTGCTAACTCTTCTCTCAATTTCCATCAGTTTATCCTCTTTCTCTTGAAGTGCCGATTCGAGTTCTTCAATCTAAAAGTTATTTTCTTTGATATTCACGCCTTTCGTTTATCGACTTCAAAGGCGCCACACTCATTCTATCTCCATATTCATCACGGACAAGTTATCCGTTAAATATTTCAATTATCCTCACTGTTTTCTCCTTTTCTTCTAATCTCTCAGCCATTTCCCTCTCAGAAGCGCAATGACCAATATCCAATAAACGACGACTCTCTGAAATACAAACATTTTAAGTCTATCTATTTTTCGTTGATGAAACATGCAACAAAATTATGATGAAGAATCTATTTTTTAATGCTCGAATTGGATATAAGTTCACCTTTGAGTCTTATTGTCAATCTCTCAATTTCCGAATGTAATCCTCTCAGCATATTTCCACTTTCTCGTTGAAGGAAAGAGATTTGAGCCTGAAATTGATCTTTGATCTTCCCATTTCCGGTTTCTGTCATCTCCAATTGCACTTGTGTAAGGGTAAGAACGAAGAGGAGAGGGCACTTAAAGGAACCCTGCCCTCCTCTTTCTCCCTTTACTTTTAATTCTCGGAAGAAAAGGAAGCAAAACGAGCACGGTTTCATTCCTTTTCGATGGATGCATTGAATGAGAATGATAGGAGGGAAGAAGGGTGGAGGTCTTGACAGAGGGAGAGAAAGAAGGAACCTTTTCGTGTTTCATCCATTGTGAGTCTCTTTCTCTCAATGAATCTTGTAATCTCTTTTGTATCGTTTCTTCTGATATGAGAAAACACGAAGGTGGACTCAACTGAAAGAGAATGATAATGAATAGGAATGAATAGTCAATTCAATCTCCAATTGATCTCTATGTTGTGATACAATAACAAAGAGGCAATTGATCGTATCTATTTCCATCACCAATTTCTCACTCTTACAAAGGGAAAAGAGTACTTACTGTTCTCTCTTTTATCACTTCCTCTTCTTCTTTTTTCTCTTCTTCATCAAATGATAGTCCATCTACTGATTTCTGTTGGAATGCACAAGAATGGACAGAGGATGAAGTAGATGGAGAAGTTACTCCTCCTCAATTGAAGTTTATTCCCATTTGAAGAGAGAAATCGACTTCTTTCCCTTCTCTAACCCCTCTTAATCCTTCAATCTCACAACTTCTCTTGAGTCCTTTCCTCTCTATACGAGAGAATGTTCGATCTTTCTCCCTTGAGAGAGGACAATGAAGGTGCCTTCTGTGGAAAGTGCACTCGAATGAATTCACACTTCTACCCCTCCCTCCCTCTCCCTCTCCCTCCCTCCCTCTCCCTCTCCCTCCCTCTCCTCCTCCCTCCTATCCGTTCTCGTTTCGTTCTTCCCGTTCACTTGCACCATTCACATGACAAGTTGTTAGTAGAAAGAGAGGGGGAGAGAGGGAGTAATTCAACTCGAGATGGTTAAGTAACCATCTCACTCGGAATGGATAGAGAATGGACAAACCTCTCTTGACGACTGCTGTAGACATTGTAGAGAGAAGAGGAGGAGATTCTGGAATGGAGAAGATGAGGGAAGAAAAGAGAGAGGAGGAAGAGGGAGGAGGGGGAGGAGAGGGAGGGGAGGAGGAGGGGGAGGAGAGGGAAGACACCTAAGGATGAGGCATTACTTAGGTGATGAAGAGACTGTGAAAGAGAAGAGCACGAATTATGGAAATAACATGAATGAGAAATGAGTGAGAGAGAGTACGAATGATGAATGAGAGAAGAGAAGGAAGTGGAGATGAAGAATAGATTATTAGACTACTCTTCATCCTTCTAATCGAACAATGAAGAATGTGAAGTGGAATGAGAGAGGAGGAGGAGGGAGAGAAAGGGAAATGAATGGAACACAGCGGGATTTCTCGTTGACTCTTTTGAAACTCTCGAAATGTTTAGATGAAAGAAGAGAAGAAGACTGAACAAGAAGAAACTACGAGACTCTATCACCATATTGGATCTCCCCCTCCCCTCATCCCCCTCCCGTCTCTCTCTCTCTCCCTCCTCTCCCCCTCCCGTCTCTCTCTCTCTCCCTCCTCTCCCCCTCCCGTCTCTCTCTCTCTCTCTTCTCTCTCCATTCTCTCCACTTTAGGCGTCGAGAACTCGGGAATTGTGATGATTGAAGTTGTAGAAGGAAAGAGAGATAAGGATAAAGAAGGAGATAGAAGAAACCATAGATGTCATAAATGACACTTAGGGTATGGAATGGATAGAATGGAGAAGATGAAAGATGAATGGAAGAGTAGATGAGAGAAGTGAGAAACGACTGTTACTGTTGAAATGAGAAGAAGAAAGAGAAGGAAGAGGAAGGAGAGGGAGATGAAGGGATGTCTACGAGGATAGAGATGTACAAAATGGATGAAGTACAGTGAGAGAATCGATGAAAAGGCTGAGAAAGGGCAGAATGAGGTGAATGAAGAAGGAGAAGAAAGAAGAAGGGAGAAGAGAAGAGTCAAAGAGGGAGGGACAGTCATCTTACAATTCATCGATGTAATGTGGGGACAAATTCCAATTTCTCTTATGGGAAATGACCAATGGAGTGATATTTGTGTGGTAGTAGGAAGTGGAAGGTAGAGATGGAGAGAGAGGAGGGGAATGAATGGAAGTGACTGGTTCGAGAGAGAGAGAGAGATGAAGAGGGGAGGGGGGAGGGGAGGTCTTATGGGTGAGAAGGGTGTTCCCTCTCCTTCCCTCTACAATCACTCTCTAATTGGACAATGACGTTATTTGTTGTTGGATATACTTCTTCTTCTTCTTCTCTGTCCAATGTATTCAACAATTTTTCAGTTCTACGATCTTTATTCCATATCTATATCAAATGGAAATCAGTGGAGTGGAGAAATCAATTCAATTCTTGGTTTTATAGACAATTTTGGTATGTACTGTGTGGATGTTGTAACGAATATTGTATAGTGTTGAAGGATAATGTAGTGACTACGGTCCTACGTGAGAAGATATTGTATTTGAAGAGGTACTGTATGAAATGAGTAAGGGGATGAATTGAACGAACCTGATCATCTACTCACTCTGAAAGAGATGAAGAGGAATGGTTGGAGATAGGCAGAGTTCTCTTATTCGAAATCGATTTTCAATAACATAATTAGATTTCCATTCAGTCTCTTCTGTATAACAGGTTAAATCATTTGTCATCTTATTGGAATTCGGAGCAATATTAAGAGTTCGTTTGTATGCAACTGAACCTACGCACACTGCCCATTCCACTTATTCATTTTCCTCGAAATTGACCTTTGTACATTCAAAATTTCTAGTGTTCTTTTATTTTTTCTTAAAAATTTCACATTTACACCATTTTCACTCAAATGTTGAGTGTTCATTTTGATCTCTCTCAGTATCTTAGATACCTTTCACGTCTATGTGTACACTTCATTTTATGCAGACATACATATTCATCCTCACATCTGTGAATGTGGGCAAAAAATAGATGTCATGTATTCCAAGTGCATTATAATGAGATCAATGTGTATGTACTGTTGATATGTCACTTTATCAATATTTGTTCACAAACTAGAGAGAACGAATATATCAGAAAGGATTAACTTGTTTAGATCGATTTGGCTTTCGGTCTTTTCAATTGTTCCTCTCTCATTTCCTTCTCCTTCTCCTTCTCCAATACCTGACAAAATTTCATTTGTCTAACTTCCAGATCAGCCGAAGTATTTTCGGTCGTGTTTTCCCAGAAATACGAGTGTGTGCAATAACGAAAGGGCAGTCCGTAGTTCAAATGCTACTTTCATTTCTTGTCACTTTACAAAACCTATTTTAGAAGAGCAGAATAAATGAATCTTCGTAGGATATGGTTCTTGATCATCTCGATGGCATCCATGTAGTGGAAGGCACGATTGTGCTCGCACTTATCCTTCACGAGTATACGTGCTTCAGCTCTCGTGAAGTACTTCAGATTCTTCATGGAGCCGTCCTCCATGTTCATGTCAGGAGTCGAGATATTGGCGAATTCCTTCAATGTAGATGATGATTTCCCATTGGGTGAGAATTGTTGTACTCATTGTATCCCTGTGTTCCTTCTCTTTCACTGCCTTTCCTGCAACAGCAGCCATCGCTTGTCTCTGCTTTGCTTCTCTCTTCGTCACCATCTTCGTGATATGAACCTGATTATGAGACACGGTTAGGGATTATGCTCTGGGGTAGTGATGTCAAATCAATTGTCAATTCCGTCTCTCTTTCTCCACTTTCTTCCTCCTCTCATTCAATTCCAAGGGAGAGAGTGGATCGGCGATGCAAATCGATTCAAGTACTTGAGAGAGGGGAGAATGACATCCAAGTACTTGGGTGAGAGTCAATTACTTGACTGAGTGAGAGGGGGAGGAGAGAAGAGAATGGCATGCAAATCGGAATTGAGTGGAATTGACTCTCACTCAAGTACTTGGGTCATTTGCATTTTCACTCTCAGTGTCTGTCAATTCTTGACGAGAGAGTACTTGGGTCATTTGCATTTTCACTCTCAGTGTCTGTCAATTCTTGACGAGAGAGCAGCGTCTCTCTTGTGCGGGATTAAAGAAGGAGTGGCACGAATATTTAGTCACCTAAGCTGAGACTGTGGGATGATAGGGAAGGCATACCCGATCAGAAATCAGTTTATCCGAAGTGACAGAAATGTCTTTGAAGCTCACTATGGATTTTTAAAGATCGGGCATGAGCGCAGGCAAACTAGATACGAGTACTGTACTCGTATATTGATTTATCGAGAGAGGAAATCGGAAAAGGAGAAATCAGCAATAAACTAATACAGGAGAGGGGAATCGAACCCACTACTCTTTGCATGGCAGTCTAGTGCTCTCACCACTACACCATGGGAGACGGTTGGGGATGTTGAGTCATGGACAGTATACATACTGAGAGAGCGCGTGCTTCTTGATCATGCCGGGTTTCATGATGTTGATGGCGCACATTTACAGAAACGACCAGTCTTATGAATTCGACAGCCTTCGACATAGGGAATTCGACATAGGAATGTATACCCGAACAGAGTTCAGTTTATGCGAAGTGACAAAAATTCCTCTAAAAATTACATCAGTTTCGATATTCTCTGTATACTAGCCAATCAGCAAAACGTTCAAGCCTATTTTTTCGGCATATCGTATCAAATGAAAGCACTGACGGATGCAACAAAAGTTAAAAACAAATCAAAACATTCGTGTAAATATTATTATTTTGTGCGTGTCCATCCTCCAGAAAAAAAACGAACTTGAAAATAACAAGTCTTTATTTGAACAAAGACGAAATAAGGGACAGGGATAACGAATAACAACTGCTCCATATTACTCGTCGGCGTCAGATCCGGCGTCGTCTCCACCTTCTCTCTTGGCGTTGAACTAAACGTACTCTAAAGGGTAAACAGCTATTCCTTATGATTCCTAACATGTAATTGAGCAAGAAAACATGAGCGAAACGACAAAGCGATCAATAAAAGGAAAAAGACTCCGTTGCAACAGAGCCGGGGGTAGAGCCGGGAAATATAACAAAGTTTGATTTTTTTGACTACCGTATACCATTTTGAGCGGTAGTTTTCCGTGGTGAGACCCAGCCTTTGTTATTCGTGCCACTCCTTCTTTAAAGTAATTGAGAATTGTAATTGAGTGGTCATCCCTACTCTGGGGGATGTGCGGTAGAGGGATGCCATATCTGTAGAAACTACGGTTTTACGTGAGGTACTTGAAGGGAAGCTACCATTAGAGGGATACTGTAAAAAAGAAAGATGAGAAATGTTGATCACCTACGAATCAAATCGACTGATCAGCAAAAGTGAGAAGACGCAGAATGATTGGAGATAGGTTTTTCAATGATTCGCTTCTTTTCCAATTACGTATTTTCAAAAATGTGACATGGATGGAGCAATTATGTGTGTGTATTAGTAGTCTTGTCACGTCTGTACTAGATATCTTCTAAAAACTGTTATTTTTCCACTTTGTTATTTTTCATAAGTTTCTGTGTAGATATTGCAGTAGAGCGAGAGAAATAGGGAAAAGGCAACTTTATTGAGATGTCAATAATGAAAGTAATAGCGATCTAATTTGTGCTTTCTTCTCAATAATAAATAATAAAATGGAAGCTCAGAAAGAACGATGAACATTTTGTACCTGATTGAATTGGAGTGAATAAAGAGAAATATATTGCCTAGCCAATCGATAAACCGATTGAAGATATTCATGATAAGAGTCATTTGGTTACGGTAGACAATATTGATTAGTCGGAATGAAAGCATGAGGATAAGAGAAGGGAGATGAAGGCAGTGGATTAATGAATATAAATAAAATGAGATCAATTGGCAATAAATTCAGATATCACTGGCAGTTTCAACGGGAAAAACCACACACAAAACTCTCATAAATTATTAATATTAGCGATAAAAACTTATCATAATCTGACTAAATTGTACTTCTAAGCGAAACTATTATTATTAAACTGTAACACAAAACTGATGAAACTGCTGAACTTAATAATAAATACCAATCTATCTAATTGAGCTGAAGGAAACATTGTAGTTATTGGAGGAAGGAGAAGAGAATAACTATTTCTTCTGAAAAGAATAAAATCATTCATCGATCAAGTTGTTCGTCTTCCGTACCTTAGTTGGTTCTCCTTTCTTCACTGCTGTACTCGTCTTTCTTGCAGTAGGAACACCTCCTTTCCCTACATCGCTCGTCTTCTTAGCAAGAGGTTTCATCCCTCCTCCTTATATCAATCAGATCATTCCCATCTCTTCCCTTCTCATCTCTTACCTCCTTGTGCAACACTCGTCTTCTTCGCAGCTGGTTTCACTCCTCCAGTAGTAGTAGTTGCCCCAGTGGAAGATTGACTTGTTTGACGAGCAGGAGCCATCTTCTTCACTCCTCCTCCCATTCCTCCTCCTGTCTCACTAAATCCAACTGATCGAATCATTGGTTCTGATGGTTGAGATGGAGCAAGTCGACCCATTGGAGAATTCTGAAAGGAGTCAAGAAACAATTAGATAGTCTAATATTCCTAAATGAAGGTTGTGATTCTCCAAATGAGTTTTACTTACCGTGAGGAAATTGCTAGGAACAAGTCCTCTCATTCCATTCAATTCTCCCATATAAAATCCATCTTCATCCATTTCTCCAAAGATTGTGATAGCATCTCCTTGACGGAAAGAGAGTTCAACCTGAATAAAGAATTAAATGAAGAAGAAAGGAATTAATGGATAATTCAATATCGAATTGATCTTCTCTTTAACCTGTTCTGCATCGACATTCGGTGAGAGTTGTCTCGAATCATAATCGAATTTAGCAATCATCACTCTTTTCGCTCCTCCTCCTCCATTCATTCTGCAATACTCAATTCAATCCCTCTTCAATCCCTCTTAATGTACCGTACCCTTCCGTGATCGAAGGTCCTCCCATCTGTACAGGAGTCTGTCCCATCATCTGTCCTCCTACACTACCGTATCCACCATACTGTCCTTGCTGTTGTTGTTGAGTCTGTTGAATTGGTTGTTGACTGGATAGACTCATTCCACCCATTCCTGCAATGGGGACGGAGTCAAAGGGGGCGGAGTCAAAGGGGGCGGAGTTTATTCAATGCATACCCTGCTGCAGTTGCTGCATTGTCGCAGTTCCAGTGAGAACATGACCATTTCCAGTGTACGATTGTTGTTGGGGTGGAGGTTGATTATGGATGGGAACATTTGGTTGTTGAGGAGTGAGACCTGTGAATGGGATGGATCACTCCTCCTCTCTCTCTCTCTCTATCTCACCACTCGATCCAGGCTGACTGGTGTAATGCCCTCCTGCTTGCACAAGATGATTAGATCCTGTTGTAGATACATTGGGAGGAATAATATGATTAACAGCTCCTCCTGAAGGGGGCGGAGCTTGAGAGGACGAAGGACCATCGTATCTGATGAATATCTATTGATTAGGGAGATACAGTATGTGTATACCTTCTATCATGATAATCTCGATCTCTTTCTCTTTCTCGTTCTCTATCATATCGTCTATCGTATTCTTCCCCCCCTCTGTAATCAATTCGTTTATCTACTATCTATCCTCATCTCTCTTCTCACCGATATTCATGATGATGTCTTTCTCTATCTCTTCTATCTCGATCTCTATCATATTCTGGTCCTCTTCGGAATTCTTCATCGGGGTAATCAGGATTCCTACAATGATTCAATGGTTACTGTATTGTATTGATTGATAATCTCAAACCTTGCGTATTCTCCTCTATCTCTGGATCGATATTCTCTATCTCTTTCATAATAATCTCCTCTTCTTTCATCATGTTCTCTACTTCCATTACTCCTTCGATATCTTCAATCAATCGATTGATTACCGTATTCTTTCTCTCTTCCCTTTGGCACTCACCTTTCCCTATCTCGATGATCTCTTCCTTCTCTCACTTCTCTCGCATCTCTAACATCTCTAATATCTCTTACATCCCTTCTATCGAGCGAGGCATAATCCATTTCTCGACCCCTGATAAGTAGAGATTATTACCATACTCAATCATGTCCCGTATCTCTAATCCTTCCATACCTGTGATAATGTCTCCTTCCTCCATCCCCCGCATGATCATAACTTCGTGATTTCAATGATCCCCATCGTGCTCTTCTCAGTGATGGATTCTGAATACTCTTCCCTTCCTTCTCTCTTCTCTTCTCTTCTTACCTCCGTTGGTCCCACAATAGCAGCTATCGGTCTTCGAGGCATCAAATCATCTTTTGCTATTTCAATCACCATATTCGATGGAACGAGACCAACTCTGAAGAGGAAGAGGAAGTGATTGAATATGGATGATGCAACTAACCGATTACTTATTTGACCATGGAAGAATCCATCGGGATCCACGTCTCCGAATACCTAGAAGAAGAGAGAAATAATTGGTATATCAAGAGAGAAAGAAGGAATCATACCTTGATCAGTTGATGTTTTCTGAATGATAATTCCTCTTGTTTTGCATTTGGATTGGGAGACATGTGATGAGAATAATCGAATAGTGCGACAAACCTATAAATGAATCTGTATTCTCTCATTTCCATTCAATTTCCTTCATACCATCGACATTCTTCATCCATTGTTGGAGGTCTCAAATCAGGTTCTGATCGAGTACCAAATCCACTTTCACTTTTTACTCGTTCTAATCGAGGAGGAATTAATCGAGATGATATTCCTCCTCTCAATAGAGTTCCTCCTCCCATTGCATCAGTTGATAGAGCTCTGAATGATATCTCCCTTCTCCCTTCCCCTTCCCTCCTTCCATACCTATTCTGTCGTGCATATTGATCCACTCTCGTTCCCCATTCTGCCTGTCGATGTCTCAATACGTAATTATTCTCCATTTCTAACACGGATGGTCGTTCTTCCACCTATAATCACAATTTGATCTTTGATCTTTCCCTTATCGTATCCTTACCCTTCCACTCCCATCGGCTCTTAATAATCGTGGATGAAATGAATAATATTGATTAGTAGTCGCATTTCCTCCGGGAGTTGTACTCTGCTTCCACTCAAATTCATTCATTATTTATCTATTTCTTTTTTCAGCTACGCAGTCAAATGAACTCACCGATTGTTGTACAGTAGAAGGTTGTACAGTGGCCATGACATCTCCATAGTTGGTAGAAGTGCCTGAAGAAGAGCATGATACTCAGTCAAGAGATGGAATCATGAAAACGAAGGAAGGGGAGGAATTGTCCATGACTACTGGGAGTGGTATCCAACCACGGTTGTCAAGATGAGGAATAGAACAGAAAGAATGAATCATCTTAACCATCGAATCGATTGTAAAAGAAGACTTACCGTATGGTTGAATGAGTCCCGATTGTGTGGTATACGATGGATGAACAGAGGGATTGACTACTGGAGCAGAAAGAGGAGCTGATGAATGATGAAGAAGAGATGGAGCTATTCCTGATGATAGAAGAAGAGGAGATGGACCTATGCTTGAAGAGAGATTGAAGAGAATGAGAGAGAGAGAGAGTAGAATACTGACCTGTTCGATATTGTCCTGTTGTTCCTTGAGTGAGTATTCCATATGGAGTAGAAGGAATTACTCCTGTTGAATGATACATTGCTGATGGATAAGACGATGCCATCGGATCAATCTCTTTCACTATCAATGGATCGGAGAGAGGACCTGCAAGGAAAGGAATGAATGAATGGATGGATAGAGAGAGAGAGAGAGAGAGAGAGAGAGAGAGAGAGAGAGAGAAATGGGCAGTCATCTATGATCTCTCCCTTTCTTCTCCTTCTCAATTGCAACATTCGAAACACGCTATATTTCCATTTGATCTTATCTCAAAAGAAAGGAATGAATGATCATTGATCTTACCTTGTTGAACTAGATTTGATTGGAAGTTAGTCAAAGTCTGTAATGGAATATGAAGAGGAAGAGTTGATCCACTCTGTGTTCCCAATGGATTTGTAGCAGAGTGAAGTGCCAATGGAGAAAGAGAAGATACACCTCCCAATCCACTCAATGGACCAGTATATGGAAGATTAGAATTGATTCCTCCACGAGGTACTCGAGCTACGTTTGAATCTGATGATACTGCTCCTAAACAGATTGATCTTTGATCTCTGAGGAAGGAAAGATCTCTTACCTTCTCTCGTTCTCGTCCTCACAGTGATGAATATTGGAGGATCGTCAGATAAATCAGACAATCGAAGAACGAGGTGATCAGCTGAAGAGAAAGATGAATGAAGGAAAGAAAAGGAAGATGGAGAAACTAAGGGCAACCCTTCCCCCCTCTCCCTCCCTCCCTTTCCACGAGAGAAGAGATGAGAAGAGTAAGAGAGAAGAGAC